>CM068372.1:434871457-435471457 GCA_034769895.1 Magicicada septendecula | reverse complement strand
TACTCGGGTTGGGGTCATGCTGTCGCTGTTAACTAAGTCAGCCGTCCATTCTACTTGATTGATTTTTAAAAATAATTTTGACCTGTTCATGTCAATGATGGCTGAGTATTGTTTCAGCATGTCACAACCGATTAACATGTTAAATGGTAAGCCACTGGCTACTAGGAAAGTCATTGGGATGGTTTTATTGTTACTTGTTAATTCTAACCTTGCTTGCTTCCGGACCGTTCTATTTTGGCGTCCCATCGATCCTATCAGTACAATGTTGCTTATTGGTAATGTAAGTATGTGCTTCTTCCCTTCTTCAAGTATCTTGTTCAGTTCTATCACATCGATTAGCGACACGTTAGCCCCAGTGTCGATCATGATTTTGGTTTGTACACTGTTGATCTCTGCCGTTATGTAAATTATTTCGTTGGTTTTTTTCTTGGATTTCTGTCTTCTTCCAACAATTCGTCCCTTAAATGTTTTAAGTAGTTACTACAAATTATTGTGATACAATTATTATTTTTAACGTGATTTTTTATGTTGTTAAACCCAATAGAGTGGTTCAGTGAGGGTCCTGCTGGTGTTTTCACTGCCGTGTGGGGTTTAAAAGTGGCTCGGATTCTTCGTCTCCTCTGCTGGTTTGGTTCGTTTGATTTATTTCATTTCCCGTTGACCTGGGTTCCGCCCGTTGACGGTCCTCTTCGTAATTAACCCGGCGGTAGTCCTCATGACTCTGACTCCTGCCTCCATTAGTCCTAGTATCTCTTCTATCGTTATTGTTGGTTCCAGTCGGTGTCCCTATTAAAACTCTGACGTCCTTGGTAGTATGTTCTCCCGTTATAGCTATTGTACGCCCCCTCATAATTAACTCTCCTGTAGTTTTGATTTTGGTTGTTCGGGTTGCGGTTATTGTTATCATAATTCCGGTTGTTTGTGTTCTGATTCTGGTAACTCGGGTTGTACGACCGGTTATATTGATTGTTTGGAATATTCTGTCTATTCCCGTAATTGTTTCCGTTGTTCCTTTGGCTGTTGTTGTTATTTTGCCGTTGGTATGTCTCATTACCATAATTACCTGGCCTGCCATTATAGTTCGGCCGGTTATGCGTCTCATGGTTGTTATGGTTATTGTTTCTGTTGTTGTAGTCTGGGATATCCCTGCTCCCGTACTGGTCGTTTCTCTGCCGACTCCTTCTATAATGCACCTCATGCTCGTGCTCTTCCAATAGCGTTGACATGGCCTGTATCGTTTTTATCTGTCCGCCTGATCGTGCTATTGACATCCCGTTATCACAGTGGTATGCTAACCTGGTGACGAGGATTTCCTCCGGGATTTTTGGTTCAAGGTGTCTCGCCAAGCACACTTTTCCCAGGAAGTAGGCGGTGAGTGTTGTCCCCCTGCTCGCGTCATACCTTCCATTGCTGATGCTCTCCCTTACTACGTTCTGGGTGGCGTCTGACCAGTACCTGGCTTTAAATGCCATTTTAAATTCTTCGTAGCTTCGGATGTCGTGCCTGGTGGCTGTCCACCAGTTATCATAGGTTTCCTTGAAATGTTCGTCCAAGTAACGACGAATCACTGGCCACCTGTTTTCACCAATTCTCATTAGTTGTTCGCCGACCCATTCCAAGAATTCCATTGGGTTTCTCTTTTAAGACTGAAAGTTGATGGTTTCCCGGTCGTCTATATGTTGTGTGTATGGAACAGTGATCGTTCGGTTGTCAACTGACCGTTGTAGGTTCTCGATTCTCTCCTGGTTATGTTGTCCTTGCTCCTGTACTTCGTTCACGACCGTATCGAGGTTTCGATGCTTGTTTCCGAAATCTGCTCGTAGTGATTCCACTTGAATCCGGTTTTCTTCTTCTATATGGCCTATCTTGACCTCTAGTTCATCCCTATTTCGTGTAACAGCTTCATCGGTACTCTCAGTTTTCTATTTGTTTCAGCTATCTCCTGTTTTCTTTCGCCGTCGTTCTTACCTACCTTCTGGCTGATTGCCTCACTGGCGTCCTCGATTTTCTTATTGAGAGCTTGTCTTAATACTCCATTCTGTTTATCAACAGTTTCCCTTAATTCCTTGTTAGAATGCTCAATTCTCTCATTGATTTGTATAAGATTGTCCTCATTGATTTTCTTAAGATCTTCTTTCATTCGTTTATTGTTTTCCTCAAGTTTTTCGTTCATTAGTTTGTTATCGTCCTGAATCTGTCTCAAACTCTCGTCATTCCTGTCAAACTTTTCATTCATTTGTTTGATTAAATTCTTGCTCAAAATTTCGTTTTGTTTCTTTGAGTTTTCATTAATACTGTCTATTTTATTTTCCAGCTTTTCTGAATTTTCATTTATACTGTCTATTTTATTTTCTAGCTTTTCTGAATTCTCATTTATACTGTCTATTTTTTCATTGATTTGTCTAAAATCGGCCTTCAATTGTTCATTATTTTCATTTATGGTTTGCCTTAAAAGTTCACTAGTACTTTCCTTAATACTGTCTATTTTTTCATTAGTTTGTCTATTATCTTCTTTGATACTGTCTATTTTATTTTCTAGCTTTTCTGAGTTTTCTTCAAATTTTTTATTTAATTCTTCCTTCTGTTTCCTGGAATCTTCTTTGATTTGTCTTAAACTCTCATTAGTTTGTTTTAAACTCTCATTAGTTTGTTTATTATCCTCCTTCATACTACTCATTAATTCCTTATTATCCTTCTTCATGCTACTCATTAATTTTTCCCAATTTAGTCCTCCTCTGGCTTCCTCTTTATCGCCCGCCTGTTGTTCCATTCCAGTGTCTGTAACTAACTCTGCTTCTTCTTCCCATCTATCTTCTTCTGTTTCTTGCTCCTTCTCCATCCTTTTAGTAACACCTCTCGTATGCATTCCTGTGCCTCTAATGGTTGCCTGCTCAAGTTAAGTAATAATTAAGACGATTTTTTACTTAACTAAAGCCCACTCGTTGAGCGCCAATTTGTAAAGAAATCAGTTTAAATGTGTACTGGGGTTTAATCAAGATCAATAAGATTTATTTTAGGTTTCGGGTTTTAATCAAGCTGTTATTAATGAAAATATTTATTATGCAGTCTTATACGTGACCTCCTGTAACTCAATTTTGATAAACAAGTTTATTAATTATTTTGTTATTACAACTTTTATATAGACCATAACACGGTTCTACCTAATTATTCAATGTTTACTCAATGTTAATTCTATATTTCATGTATTTAATTAATAAATTGAGAATCCTCTCCAACCCTAGTCAGTCCGTATTGTGTAAATCAGTTCAAAAATTGTGCAGGAAACACGCTAGTTCGGTAATCTCACGTTCTACCAGCTGTCGACTATAAGCGCTGTTATTCGTAATTGACTTGCGCTTATAGGTTAGCTCGTTCGCCAGATTTTAATCACCCTTTTTACCTGTAAATTACTCCACCCACAACATACAATACCTATTCTACAATAATATAAAACATCATCATATACAAGAAGGATTCTTTATTTGTATTACCTTTCAATTCAACTTCTAACAGTGCTCTTCATGGTTATAATCTAGTTATATCGATTGTACAATGATGAATCGATTGGTTAGTTGACTATTACCTTTTTTATTTTATACAAATTAAATATAATGTTAATTATCTCTTATCCCAGGGTACGTTTGATTCTTTGAACGATTAGTAAGGCCAGGTAATGCAAAATTAAGGTTACTTAGTATTACAAAAATGTTATTAGTTCTTACTATATCAAAATTATGTATAAGCTGGTGTTACCGTAATGGACGATTCTCAAGGCAGCAGTGCTTGTCTGCAAACGGTTGAAAATTTACAGTTGAGGTTACATTAATCCAGAAAAGGTGTTCCGATTATTAATAAAGTTGAAGGGATGATGTCCTGGAAGGCAACGGGAACTCTTCTAATCTTCGTTCTCCCTCACGATCCTTGTGATTGTCGGTCCCGGTGGAATTGGTGTCGTATTATAATTTCTTTCTTGAAAGTGAGGTTTATTTCTTCAGAAACAAAGGTCCTTAAGTATATTTTTCTATAATTCCATTAATTCAGACTTTTCCTTCCATCAATGAGTCTCCTGGTTAGATGGGAAATCGAGTTCAATACTAAATCCAATGGAATTATCTTGACGAGTGAAATAAGAATTCCTCGACCTTTTGGAGGTATATGGTTACATTTTTGAAATCTAATTCATTGATTATTCATCGGTTTAGTTTACAGGAATTGGTTTTTATTTTAATTTATTAATTTTCGTTCGTTTTATATTAATTTATACCTTTATTCTTAAATTGGTCTACTCATCTGAACTCGATAGCATATAACAATTGAATAATTGAAAATCAACAAGCTTCCTTACATTTTAGTTACCCTAACAACCACTACTTTCTGTCATTGGATGATATTTGATATCCTAGAGCCAGAATTATAGAATATTACTACTCTTTTTTAATAAAATACTCCATGCTTGGAATTATACCAAATTACCTAAAACTCTCACCCAACCTACCTTATTGAACCGTATATATTTTACTATAGTTTCATTGGACTGGACTTATTAAAAAGGTATTAATTTCCTTTTACAAATATTAAATTTAGGCCTATAGGTATTCTTACAACTGTTATGATATTGTTTTTGTTTTTAACTTAATTTTTCTTTACCTGACCTACTGTACAAATAGTCACTGGTTTATGGCCACTTACAATAATTTTAATTTCCTGGTTTTAATTCATTATATTAATTAGTTCACACTTGAACCCTTCATTATTTTATGACATAACTACAAGAACTACTTGTCAACTTTTAAACACTTATTGCCTTCCTGGCCAAGTTTACAAACATTAATTCAAACATCTTCATTAATCAATTACAATAAATACATTCAACATAATATAATACCTAACCCATGTACTTATACTTAATTATTCAAATACCATTTTAACGTAAATAAAAGGAATACCACTGACTAAGTACTTCTTTAAAGCAACAACTCCGCTCTTACTATCCACAAAACATAAGATAAATATTCTGTAAACACTAAATCATGTTACAGCATAACAACAAGTATAATTTGCAACACATTAAATATTAATTTGAATAATATTTTATACTTCATTACTACATATTGAACTCCTCCCATTAGATACAATGTTTCATTCCATATTATTTATTACATCTTTTATATTTAGGTACACTTCAGATATCTTAATTACTTAGTAACCTTAATATTTTGGGTATTGTTCTAAATCATATTTACTTCGTTTTTTTATGTAACGCTGGGAACCTCAAATCTGTTACGTTACACTATTAGTGGTTTGCCACCACATAAGTTAGTACTGAAAGTTAATTGCATCGTTTTACTGATCAGAAACTTAAATACAAAGGAAGCATTAGTCAATGGAACAAGAATGCACATCAAGTGTATGCATCGTAATGCTATTGATTGCGAAGTTTTTTAACTGGAACCGCACACAATAAGAGAATTTTGATTCCACGTATAAATTTAACATATTCCGGTACTGTTTTACCATTTAACTTTCAAAAACCTCAATTTCCAATTATACCTACATTTGCGATGACAATAAATAAGTCTCAAGGACAAACATTCGAAAAAATTGGAATTTTATTGAGGCAGCCAGTTTTTACACATGGTCAATTGTACGTCGCAGCAAGTAGAGTTCGATCATTCGATGGTTTGAGATTTTATATTTCCGAATATAATGGCCAAGGGCATTTAGCAAATGATGAAAAGAGTTTTTACAAAAAACATCGTTTACACAGAAGTTCTGAATCATTAAATTCACTTTCAAACTATTTTAAGTTCAATGTACAACACTTATTTTTTTTTAACCGCCTGGTTTTTTTGATTTAATGAAAAATATATGAAAAATACGAGGCACATTTTTTATTTCATTTTTTATTTTGTATTAATTTTTATTTAAATTTTATATAATTCGAAAAAGATAGGCAAAATAACTGTGTAGCCTTGGCGAAACCTGGTCAGTATGGCAATAAAAAAAACCCAAGGAAATGTCAAAAAACGCGTTATTGCTTTTTAAATATGGCTTAGCCAAGCTAAACCTCATTTTTCCTATCTTTCATATTTTTCAAATAACTCGAAAATTAATGCATAGAAAAAAAATTAAAAAATTATATAAGCTTTGTAGCAGATAATCTTCAAACTGTTTTCGAATTTGTACCTTACCAAAAATGAAATGTAATCCACTGGAATTGAAAACAATGTATCTTATACTTCTATGAATGTCAAGTCTCATTTTTATTAGCGTTTATTTGATTCAATAATAACATGAAAAAATTAAATCTGACAATGAATTATATCAAAAAATAAATACGAATACAAGCTGTAATTGTGTTTTTTTTTCAACTGTTACTAACATTAAATTTTAAATTTCATAGGTATTGCAGGGAATTAAGGCAAACAACACACGCTACTGATGTATTTGTACACGCTCGCAGCTGACATAATAGAACAAAATTCAAAAAAATTATATGCAATGATTATAGAGGTATACTCTTTGACAAAAGAACCTCAATAACGTTCAAACTTAAAAATTTAATGAATTGCGGTCGAATTTCGACCACTGGGCGACCACTAGTTTACATTATTATTCTATGCTTGGCATACATCTTAGGGCTTTATAACATTTTAAATAAACTAATCGAATCATTAGTCTTCTTCTATATTTCCAACTACTTTACTTTATACGCTTTCAATGAAAAATTAAAATTATTAAATCAATTGTTAATCCTCCAAGCAAGGATTTAAATTATCTTTAAATTAACTGGTCATCATTAAAGCAAATTCTTACTACAGTTAAATTACATTCTCTTATCTCTATCTACATAATTTTTCTTTAATTTAAATTTTTTTTTATTAATGTCTTTTCAATGTCTCTATTCTTTTATAAAAATAAATTGGTTTTTCATCACCTCAATTCTGCAGATTGTACCCATGTACTCTGGTGATCTGTCGGTCCTCTTGCGTTTTCCGGTTCCACTGGTCGTCCTCCAGTCACTCGTCCTTCATGGTCCCATCTGCTGGCTGTAGAATGGAATGATGTGTTGCTCTGAATCAACTGCTGTTGTTCTATTAACCACCTCTATTGCTCTGCATATCGTTCCTCTGCTTGATGTTCTCTCGCCATCTGTCTAGAGTGTTGATGTTTGTAGTTGTAGACTGTTTGTAGACGTCCGATAATTGTAGTTAGTTTTTTTTTTTATTACTTGAACTAACAAATATTTGTTATTGTCCGTTAGACAATAACAATAACTGTATTGTCCGTTAGACTTTACAGTTTATAAACAAAAGACCTTGTCGATATTGGACATAGCTGAAGTAATTAAAATTCACGTCTCTGACGGACAGAGCTTACCACAGCGACTGAAGACTGTTTGAAGAGTAAATAAAGTTCTCGTCGCTGACGGACATAGCGTACCGCCACGACTGAAGAGTAAATTTGGCTCTCCTGGGCTCGTATTTATATTCACCAAAAAAACCACACCTGTCGTCACAGGATTCTGCAGGTCAGAAGCTGTCAGTGGCATCAGGTCCCCCACCATCATCCAATTTCACATATTCGTACATTTTTGCCAATTGCAATGTCTAATGCGGATTTTGAAATGATCTAACATTGTCTGATTCAATTACACATATCATACGTAATTATCACAATGATCGCATCATTAATGTAATTAATATGCTCTAAAAATCGCAAAGAATTCGCACTAACGTCACAATTACACAGAATTCGCACTGCACATGTGTCTGATTTTTATGCATTTTTAGAAGTCTTTACACTCTTTCTAATATTTACGGTTTGCTTGTAATTAAATAAAACTTTAATTTAGTATCTATTTGGGGTGAGATTGCAAACTTTCAGGCTTGAACAGGCCTCACGCACACACATTATTTACTTGTGTACACGCTCTCAGCGGCAATCACGTGATCTTCCTGTTCATAATTCAGCTTTCAATTTCACACCTGCTTGTCTATTACATATTACTAAAATTAATTTAAATATTTATTTTATTTACTACATGCACATTACAGCATACGCTTGTATTGTCGTATTATTCCTCTGCTTGGTAAAAAAAATTTTTAATAAATTTATTTATTAAATTTTTTTTCTATCATTAGACACATTATTTTTTTATATTTCATATTACTTATTTTTATTTGTATTTATACACTACAACCAATAATAATGAATATTAATTGTTCAATTTTCCTTATTTGGAGGGTAGAGCAAGTAATGTTCCCTGCTCCCAACACAAGTGTTGCTAACAATGCGTAAGCGTAGCTACTCTTTCCATTGTTCTGCTTTAATCTGGTCCCATTTACCTATTTATTTTTATGTGTAGAACTTCCTACATGAGTTGCTTTCATGCACTGGTCAACATTCTGCATCTTAGCATATTATGCCATTCTTCTATCTGGAAGTTTACATTACCTTAGTCATACATTTCTACCTTCGTTCCTTAACCCTTTTCTTAGCCTATTATTCCAATCTTCATTCTTACATTTCCTTTCTGATCACTAATAATTTTCTTCATTCTTACCCTGTGTTGAAATACACTTCCGTAACAGAATACTCTTTTTAGCTTCGTAGTGTGTCGCATTATCGGCTACAGATGACTGCCTTAGAAACACATCTATATCCAGACTTTTATGTGCTTAACTCACTCAATGTGTTAATTGTAGCATTTGAGCTCTAAGTAAGCTCTGCCCCTGACCTTGACTATCGCTTTCTTCTGTGTCCTTGCATTTCCACTAAGGTATGAAGTTTTCGCTTGATCAGCCATTCTGACAATTATACATTTATTTCTCATTTCTAACCCTTTCTTCATATTAATAACCACATTGATAATAACATTCCTTACCATTTTTCATTGAATACTAACATTCCTTATATTTCTTATTTTTATTCAGCGTAACATTCTTTAATATTTAATTCCTTAACATTTTCTTTTCAATTATAACATTTTCTTAAATATAATTTCTAACCTTTTTACACATATTATTCCTTATTAATTAACTCCTATTCTTATTAATAATCAGCAATACTATTTTTCATTTAAAAATAATTATTCATTACAATAGAGCATTGAGTGCGGTGTCGTTTGATTTCCACCCCTCTCTAAGTTAACAATACTTGTCCGTCGTCTACTGGAAATCATTGTTTCTTTGTAGCATAACCCGCCATGTAACATTTCCGTCTTGCATTCCTTTATTGTGTGCATTTACCGAGTGAACGTTTGTTTTGACCATGTAACTCACCTGTGTATAGGGTACAAATTTCATCCTGCCTCTCGGCCACACAGAATCTTCCCTTCGTTTCGCTTCGCTCTCTCTCATTAGTTTGGTCTAGTGAACCTACCTGAACAGCTGTGCGCATCTTCTCTCTCTCTTTGTATCTTTTATAATTATGATTACAATTATTGTTATTATAATTATCACTCGTTCGGTACTTACCGTGTTTTTTCTCGCCGTAAATGTGATGCCTTACGTGTTTCACATGTGTTTTTTTTCTTATGTGATTTACTACTGTGTGTGTAACCTGTGACTTGGATATTCCTATCAATAAGGTATGATCGCTGAATTTTTACTTTGCTTTCTTCCTTAATGTTAATTATTTCTCTAGAATTATAATTATTAAATATTAACATTCCTTCAAGTTCCTTTTTTATTTTAATAGACTGTTTATCAAGTGCTATCTTAACATTACTTTTGCGTGCGTTTATACGTGTATTATTGTCTATATCTGTAGGTACTAAGTGCATAGTCTTATTTACGATCTCGTTCTACGATATCTTTTGCTCCTTCTCTTAGTATTGTATTATATGCTTTTAATGTTTTACCTAATTGTTCTTTATTTGGTGTTAACTCTTCTATGTTTCTATCTAGTCTAGCACATACATTTTGTCTTATACCATAATCGTCCATAATGTTTCCCATCATCTTAATGACTGCCTCCATACTAATACTTCCTGATACTGCCATGTCGAATATGATGTATTTATTTATTATGTTTTAAAATTAGTATTATATTATACAACCGTTCACTATTTTTTTATTGATTTATCTGTTTATTTTTATTGTTATTATTGATTATTTTTATACTCTTGTTACAATTACACCTGTTAGCTTATACATGAATGTATTGTGGGCGCCAGTTGTGTCATTATACACAACAAAATAAACAACATATAAAATATTCATGAATAAACATCAATTATAATACATAAAATCCTATGCACACATTTAACAATTGAGCATACATTTATTTATTAAACGTAGGCGTGTCGAGACCCACGTTGGGCGCCAAATGTAACAACACTAAATGTTACAACAATAGTAAATTAATTTGTGCTGTGTTAACATTCATACAACATTACTGATAACGTGTATGTATAATTGGAGTTCATGTGTAATCATAATAAAAGTAGTCCTTTTATGAATAGTAACATGTTTTCATTTCTTTATTCAAATGAAATTAAAAAAAAATAAAAATATAACATTTACTTCGCCATAAAATATTCATTATCAATTGTTTCAATGTTTCTTTGTTGCCATACATATATCATAAAATAAATCTTGTACCTTATATTAGCGAAACTCTATGTTAAACATTTCTTCGTTTATGTTATAAATTCTCGACTACTCAGTCTGAATGTGTGCTTTATAAATTTGTTCTTATTTACATTATTATTCTATGTTTGGCATACATCTTAAGGCTTTATAACATTTTAAATAAACTAATCGAATCGTTAGTCTTCTTCTATATTTCCAACTACTTTACTTTATACGCTTTCAATGAAAAATTAAAATTATTAAACCAATTGTTAATCCTCCAAGCAAGGATTTAAATTATCTTTAAATTAATTGGTAATCATTAAAGAAAATTCTTACTACAGTTAAATTACATTCTCTTATCTCTATCTACATAATTTTTCTTTAATTAAAATTTTTTTTTAATTAATGTCTTTTCAATGTCTCTATTCTTGTTCAAACTTTTTACTTTATTTATCAGCTGTACGCCGTACCACTGCAATGCGACATGCGCGGATGACGTCACTTGCTTATCAAGCGCTGCCGGCAGTCAGCTTTACTGACGGTAGACAAGTTAGTTTTAGTTTCTAACCAGACTCCGAGCTGTACTCTCGCTAAAAATCTCTCTTCCAGCCGCGGCTTCTGGATCATTTTTAATTATTTTCATGTATCGTACTCACTAATTTATTCAGACAACCTGCGTCCATTTACAATGGACTGCGACTTCTTTCAAAGCTAATTTTACGGGCGTTATGGCCTCAAAACATCCGCAAGTGTCGACAATGGTCTATAAAATTTAACGTTTCAATAAATGCATATCATACAAAACAGAATTACAGTCCACTTCTTTTCGTTTCAAACCAACCCTTTTCTACATAGCGTTTTTGGAACAACTCAAGATTTTCAAGAGCTTCCAATGCGCAACATTTTTGGTCCTCACGGCACGGATATCATATTTTTGGCCCAAAAACGACAACATTTTTGGTCCAACCGAACCGGATTTATTCTCGCCCTACGGGCAGCATTTCTTGATCCACAAGCGACCGCATATTACTTTCGCCTTACAGGCATTTCTTGGTCCTGAGCGACCAAATTTTCGTCCACAAGCGACACATTTTCGTCCACAAGCGACACCATTTTTGTAAATTACATCACAATCAACACGACAAGATTCGGCGGAGCAGTAGACCAGAGACGACGGGACACGGCAGGACAGCATTTGCGATTCCACGTAAAAAAGTTCCACAGCTTTAAATTATGGAGGGCTACAACATAAGGCGTCATCTGACCAGTAGAGACAGGAGGTGCAACAGCTCCTAACAGGATCGAGCAATGGGATCGAAGTCAGCTTCAGCACGTCTGGATCAACGTCCACGTGACTATGAACGTTTTACTCATACTGTTTCAAACAATATTTTATATTTAGCAGTTATTTTTTAACACCTTTGTATAAACACACACCATCATTACACAATACAAGTCAGTAAGTGGTTGGCAGTTCATTGTGAGTTCAAACATCAAAGATAAAAATATATGTTACTATCATTTTTCATGATTACATCATTCATGATTTTAATAATTTTTAATTGCCAACAAAGTTGATTAATAGAGAGAGTAAGCATATATTCTAGCAAGTATTATGTTCATATAAATAACGATCGCTAGCTACCGCAACGTATTCAGATTTATCAAAACTTAAGTTTATGGTTCACATGCTCTATGCTCAAATTCTTCCAAAGTATTTTTCTTTTTTCTTAAATTGTAATAATGGCAGATGTAAAGGCTCTAATAAAAAAACGAGGCACAATTAAAGCCTCAACATCCCGCATAAATACTTTTCGCGGATAACTTTGATTTGGAAACCAGCGATCATCATGCGCTGAAAATAAAACTTCGACATTTGATGGAATTATCCACCAAATACGATGAGATTCAATCCCAAATCGAATCCGAGGAAGCGGACTTTGCTTTAGCGAGTGATAGGGTACAAACGGAAGATGATCTTTGTAATATAGAGTGTAAATTGCAACACCTGCTGGAGCAAGCTGAGCATATGAACCAGAAACCATTAATTAATGCTGAAAGTAAGCATCTCAAAACACCCCCCATTCAGTTGGAACCGATCAAATTACCACGGTTTGCGGGTAGTATTATTGAGTGGCAGCATTATTACCATATTTTTCTTGAACTTATTCGCGTCAGAGCCGATCTGACGGACATACAGAAACTTCACTATTTGCACTCGTCATTATATGGCGAGGCGCATAACGTAATAAAGTCATTACCAATCACTCATGAGAATTACGCGGTGGCTATCGATCTGTTGAAGAATAGATATGACAGTAAGCTAATTGTCTCCGCCCACCATGTCGGGAATGTCCTGGACGTACCATTGGTTCAACAAGAATCCCAAGTCAGCATATCTAAATTCATTGATGAAATCTCAGCCAATATAAATGCTTTAAATAATCTCAAGCTGCCAGTTAACACATTTGAAATTAATGTCATACATTACTTAGCTAAAAAACTTGACAGTTACACTTTCCGGTTGTGGAAAGAGAGTTTGTCGGAACATAAATTCCCTGACTTTAATAATTTTATGAAATTTTTAAATTCACGCAGAAAATTGCTACAAAATATTGATAACGCGACTACCTCAACGAGCAAGTTAAATAACAGCGATAAGTCTCCTTATCGCAAGGCAGTTAAACAGATAAGCGCTCCTAGGGGGGGCATTTCATTCTCATATCAGAAACAATTTATGTAGACTATGTAACGGCGAACATAGAATTATCGACTGCTTATAATTCACTTCGCTTTCTGTCCCTGACAGAAGAAACGTCATAGTAAAAAACAAACTTTGTTTAAATTGCCTTCGTCCGGGTCACGAAAGTTCAAAATGCCTATCAAAATTTTCTTGTAAAAAATGTGCTAAGCGTCACCACACCACAATTCATGTCCCCAACAAGGACGGATCTTCCACCAATAACCAATGATCACTAAAGTTACAAACAAATAAATCAATATTGTTATCCACCGCTGTCTGTATGACCACTAATAAGGCTGGTAGAAAATTCCCCGTTAGAATTTTACTGGATTCTGGCTCGCAAGCAAATTTTTGCACAATGGATTTCGCCCGCAGAATGGGCCTTCAATTGGTTAAATCGCAACTGCCCATCACGGGTATAAACAACTCACTTTCCCAGGCTGACTTTAGTACAAAGGTAAAGCTACATTCTCGCTATAAATCCTTTACGTTAAACGTGCATTGTGCCGTACTACCCAGTACAACTAATGATTTACCGGCGGAGTCGTTCGATCTTGCCTCTTTGAATTTACCCAGGCATGTATTCTTGGCTGATCCACACCTACACTGCTCGTCGCAAGTCGATGTACTACTCGGCGCTCAATATTATCTCCAACTAATTGAACCTGTTAAATTTATGCGCGGACCACACTTTCCTCTAATTCAGGAGACTAAGTTAGGGTTTATTTTGGCCGGTAATTTACCCTTCAACATCGACATAACTAAAACAGTTTCGTCCTTTATGGTCTGCAAGGATGATAGTCAGATTTCCTCGCAACTAAAAGAATTCTGGAAGTTGGAGAAGGTCTCTAGTCGCGAACCCTGCTCTGAGGACTCGCCGTGTGAAAAACATTTTGTGAAAAATACTATCCGCAACCACGAAGGGAGATTTGTGGTATCCCTGCACCGCAGGTCAGATAAATCTCATTTGGGAGATTCTCTCCGCGGAGCTATCCGCAGGTTCCAATCGCAGAAGTTCAAGTTCAAGCAGAACCCTATCCTTTACAAGGATTATAGAAGTTCATGAGTGAATACTTGAAACTTGGTCACATGTCTCCACTTAATGATTACGATTTGTCGCTTGACAACTCAGATATTTTTTATTTGCCCCATCACGCAGTCTTCAAGGACTCCAGCCTAACCACTAAATTGCGTGTGGTATTTGACACCTCCGCTAAAACCACAAATAATCTGTCCCTCAACGATACTCTAATGGTAGGTCCTACGATCCAGTAGGATCTGTTCTCGATAATGGTTCGGTTCCGTATCCACCGATATGTACTTATTGCAGACATAGAAAAGATGTATCGTCAAATCATGGTTAACCCAAAGGATTCAAACTTGCAACGCATCGTTTGGCGTGACGCGCCGCATAAGGAATTACATTACACTTTAAGGACGGTTACGTATGGCACTGCTAGTGCTTCCTTCCTTGCTACACGTTGTCTGGCTCAGATAGCCTACGAAAATAAATCCGACTACCCTATAGCTTGTATGGTCATAGCCAATGATTTTTAAGTAGATGATCTTATAACGGGTTCGGATGATCCGAACGTGTTAGCTAAAATGAAATTCGAGATCGTGAATTTGCTAAATAGGTATGGTTTCACGTTACATAAGTGGTTTTCTAACCACCATAAGATTATGGCCCTTCGCGCCCAAGTATCCCATGACTTCAGCGAAGGTCAAAATGTGCGTACATTGGGAATCCAATGGAACGTTGACAAAGATAATTTTTTATATACCGTTCGGGGTGATGATAATTCGACCGTGTTCAACAAAAGAAGCGTGTTGTCGGTCATTGCTGGGATTTACGACCCGCTGGGTCTTATTGCCCCCATCACATTTTGGTGCAAACATTTCGTACAGCAGTTGTGGTTGGCGGGCACTAGTTGGGACGAACCCCTATCTGGGTCATTAGCCAATCAATGGCTAGAACTATACTCTCAATTAGTTTCCGACACTCATTTTAAGATTACGAGGTCGGTTAAGAGTTCGAACAATTGTCCAATTAGTTCATTACAGCTTCAAGGATTCGCCGACGCTTCGGCTAAAGGTTACGCGTGTTGGATTTATGTGCGGGCGGTCTATTCGAACGGCGCCATATCGTCAAACTTGTTGTGTGCTAAATCTAGGGTCGCTCCGCTGAAACAGATAACGCTACCATGCCTTGAACTTTGTGCTTGTTTATTGCTGGCGCAATTAACTTCCAATGTTTTAAACGCCATCAACTACGATTTTGACGGACTATATCTCTATTCGGACTCGATGATAGCGTGGCATTGGATACATCAACAATCTTCCCGCTGGAAGGTATTTGTGGCCAACCGTGTCGCGGAAATACAGCGTCTTGTTAGCAGCAGGGGAACTTGGCATCATGTAGTATCAACTGACAACCCTGCCGACATTTTATCACGCGGTTGCCTCCCTCGTAGTTTGCACTGCCATACTCAATGGTGGCATGGTCCGTCCTGGTTAGCCCATGAGTCAGCATCATGGCCCGTTAGCGCCTTCGACATTCATGCTCCTTGTACTTACCCCGACCTTGAGCAGGAACGTCGTAAGCAGGTTCAAACCTCACTAATTGTCGCATCCTCAACACATAGCTATGTTGAAAATTATTCATCCCTTACAAGGCTCATTCACGTCTTCGCATATTGCCGCAGATTTATTCGCAACTCTAGGCTCCTGGTTGTTGACAGGGCCACGTCCTTTTTTGTCTGCTCAAGAATTGTATGACACACTTTTGTTTTTTGTTCGCCAATCTCAGCAGTTGCACTTCGGCATAGAAGTTAAGGAACTTGAGACACATCGCTGCCTTCCTCGCAGCAGTAAAATTCTTGCACTCAACCCCTTCCTGGATGACTCAGGCATTTTAAGAGTGGGTGGACGCTTACAATTCTCCCCACTTAACTACGCGAGTAAACACCAAATAATTTTGCACCCGTACTCTCATCTCACGAGATTAATAATTGATTATGAACATATCCGTTTGTTGCACTCTGGGGTGCAATCAACTCAAGCTTCGCTCAGACACAAATTTTGGATCATTCACGACAAATCTTATATCCACTCAGTAATACATAAGTGTGTCATTTGTTTTCGTTTCCGGGCTAGAGGCGCGAATCAACTATTAGGTCAGTTACCCCCTTCTAGGGTCACCCCTGCTAGGCCATTTTCCCAGTCGGCCGTGGACTACGCTGGTCCTGTACTTTTACGCCATGGCGGGCACCGCTCAAAGTCCACGTCCAAGGCATACATCGCGTTATTCATATGCATGTGCACAAAGGCCATCCATTTAGAATTGGTGTCAGATCTCACCTCCAACGCTTTTATAGCGGCTTTAAAAAGGTTCATCGCGCACAGAGGTATTCCCGCGCAGATATTTTCAGATAATGGTACGAATTTTCGTCGTGCCAACCACACCTTATATGATTTGTACAAATTTTTAAACACAAAGGAAGTTGAGCAATCTTCTCAGGAGTTTTGCGGTCTCCGTGGTATCAAGTGGTCCTTTATCCCTCCTTCAGCCCCTCATTTCGGTGGTTTGTGGGAAAGTGGTGTGAGGAGTGTTAAACATCATTTGCGTCGCGTAATAGGCGGTACGATCTTGAATTTTGAGGAGTACTCTACTCTTCTCTCTCAAATTGAGGCTTGCCTTAATTCACGCCCTTTATGTGCTGTGTCCGACGATGCTAGGGACCCTGAACCCTTAACTCCTGCTCATTTCCTGGTCGGTGCTCCACTGACTGCACTTCCGGAACCCGACTATACCCAAAGCAATACCAGTCATTTGGGCAGATGGCTTCTGCTCCAAAAATTTACACAGACCATCTGGAAACGGTGGTCTAGAGATTATCTGCACCAGTTGCAGCAGCGCAACAAATGGCGCACCCCGTTAAGGAATTTGAATGTCGGACAGCTTGTCCTCATTTTGGATGATAATTCCCTCCCCCCCACTACAGTGGAAGCGTGGGGTAATTACTAATGTTTTTCCGGGTCAAGATTCCTTAGTACACGTCGCAGAAGTTCGCACCATGCTAGGTATCTTACGCCGACCCATCCACAAATTATGACCCCTTCCGGTGGAAACAAACTAGTCGTATGCGTGCCATACGAGACGTACTAGGATTGTGATCTTGTCACATTGCCTGGACTACGCCCGGGACATTCCCCGGGGCAAGCATACAAGTCAATTGTATCATTAACGTTGTATTATTATTACGTGTCGATAGCTATTATTGCAATAGTGACTGTGTTTTCATTGTACTATCAATTATTTATGGATTTTGTTGTATTGTCGTATGTTTATATATTCAAAGTTCCGAGAACTACAAGTGTTACTTATGGTATCAATTATTCTATGTATGTATTGTATTTTCTAATGGTCATATATTATGAAATTTATTGGGGTTTGTTGTGTCAATATCATGGTGCAATTATTATATTTTTTACGGTGTTATCACTTGTTATTATAATGCTTTCCAAATGTCAATGGGTATTATTTGGGAAAGATCAAAGTCTACTTAATATGTATTACTATGTGTACTGTGTTACTATTATGTTTTGGGTAATTTTACTGTCAGTTTGCCCTTGCTATTTGCATAAGGGTTGATTTCTTATGTACCGTATAATTATTAATTGAATTTATCATGTTAATCATATTATTGTTATTATGTCATTGCGCTGTAGCCAATACGCCAATTGTGGTATTATTTTTGCCATGTAAATCTAACTATTATATTATTAATTTAATGTTTAATTTACAAAATCGTCCCGATTTTGAGCGGGCAGTATGTTCAAACTTTGTACTTTATTTATCAGCTGTACGCTGTACCACTGCAATGCGACACGCGCGGATGACGTCACTTGCTTATCAAGCGCTGCCGGCAGTCAGCTTTACTGACGGTAGACAAGTTAGTTTCAGTTTCTAACCAGACTCCGAGCTGTACTCTCGCTAAAAATCTCTCTTCCAGCCGGGGTTCTGGATCATTTTTAATTATTTTCATGTATCGTACTCACTAATTTATTCAGACAACCTGCATCCATTTACAATGGACTGCGACTTCTTTCAAAGCTAATTTTACGGGCGTTATGGCCTCAAAACATCCGCACGTGTCGACAATGGTCTATAAAATTTAACGTTTCAATAAATGCATACCATACAACAGAATTACAGTCCACTTCTTTTCGTTTCAAACCCAGCCTTTTCTACATAGCGTTTTTGGAACAACTCAAGATTTTCAAGAGCTTCCAATGCGCAACAATTCTTTTATAATTATAAATTGGTTTTTCGTCACCTCAATTCTGCAGATTGTACCCATGTCCTCCGGTGATCTGTCGGTCCTCTCCTACTGGATGTCCTCTTGCATTTTCCGGTTCCACTGGTCGTCCTCCAGTTACTCGTCCTTCATGGTCCCATCTGCTGGCTGTAGAATGGAATGTGTTGCTCTGAATCAGCTGCTGTTGTTCTATTAACCGCCTCTATTGCTCTGCATATCGTTCCTCTGCTTCATGTTCTCTCGCCATCTGTCTAGAGTGTTGATGTTTGTAGTTGTAACTGTTTGTAGATAATTGTACTGTTTTTTTTATTACCTGAACTAACGTATTGTCCGTTAGACTTTACAGTTTATAAACAAAAGATTTTGTCGATATTGGACATAGCGTCCAGCTATGTCTGAAGTAATTAAAATTCGCATCTCTGACGGACAGAGCTTACCGCAGCGACTGAAGACTGTTTGAAGAGTAATTAAAAATTCTCGTCACTGACGGACATAGCGTACCGCCACGACTGAAGACTGATTGAAGAGTAAATTTGGCTTTCCTGGGCTCGTATTTATATTCACCAAAAAAACCACACCTGTCGTCACAGGATTCTGAAGGTCAAACTGTCAGTGGCATCAGGTCCCCCACCTACGTCCAATTTCACATATTCGTACATTTTTGCCAATTGCAATGTCTAATGTGGATTTTAAAATGATCTAACATTGTCTGATTCAATTACACATATCATACGTAATTATCACAATGATCGCATCATTAATGTAATTACTATGCTCTAAAAATCGCAAAGAATTCGCACTGAACGTCACAATTACATAGAATTCGCACTGCACATGTGTCTGATTTTTATGCATTTTTAGACGTCTTTACGCTCTTTCTAATATTTACGGTTTGCTTGTAATTAAATAAAACTTTAATTTAGTATCTATTTGGGGTGAGATTACAAACTTTCAGGCTTGAACAGGCCTCACGCATACACATTATTTACTCGTGTACACACTCTCAGCGGCAATCGCGTGATCTTTCCTGTTGATTCCTGTTCATAATTCAGCTTTCAATTTCACACCTGCTTGTCTATTACATATTACTAAAATTAATTTAAATATTTATTTTATTTACTACATGCACATTACAACATATCCTTGTACTGTCACAATATATGTATAATAAATAAATATACATACAAGGAATTAAAACCATTGTAGAATTACTAATTTTGCTCACACAGATTACAAAAATAAAAGCAATTATCTAGAGGTGATACGTGATGGCAACCAAAAGGAACTGCAAGAAAGAAGAGAGGAGAGTGTAAGAGAAAACTTTGGCCAGAAATAGAAGGAATCGCTATGAAGAGAGACATGCAAGCAAGGTTGAAGAACAGCACAACGATATGAACAACAAAGTGAGAGAAGACAAAGAGAAATTATTTCCCACAAAAAGAGAGAGAGAGAGAGAGTGACACTAAAGGTGAACACAGTACTAGTCTCAGAATAAACAGCATGTTATTAGAGAAACAGGTAGAAATAGCGCCATGAAAAGAAAGGTATAGCAATCGGTGTTACATATCGACTTCCTATAAAGCAAGTAAATGTAACACATACGTGTGACATAGGATATCATCAACGGAGAACAATACATCCAGAGAAAGGTGGCAGAATATTGTATCCCACCATGGCAGTGTTTACCATGTTTGATTAAATATTTTTTATAAGAAGCAATTGTAAAACCTATTGTTATGTAATACTTACGTATGTGAAGATGTAAATAAACTAGGAATACCATTCAAAACCAATAACACCTGGGGTACATATGCAACAACACATATATTTGCATATTTAACCATAGCAGTATTTTTGTAAATCATTCATAGAGAGAAGTTGTTAGAAATAATTTTAAGTAGTGTTTGTGTACGTACAGGCAAAAATTACAGGCTCTAGCTTGTCAATTTTATGCTGTGTGTGTGTGTGTGTGTGTGTGTGTGTGTGTGTGTGTGTGTGTGTGTGTGTGTGTGTGTGTGTGTGTGTGTGTGTGTGTGTGTGTGGTCTACCATCAAATTTGAAGTCTACAACACACACTTTGCAATTCAGACAATGCCATAGGAAGAAATGCACTTTCTTTCCACTGCCACTGGAAGATGCAAATAACTTACTCATGGGGCCACTCTTAAGGTTTTATTAGAGGCAGGAAATTGGCATCAATATCATCATCGTTGTCATCGTCTCATATATCCAGAAGCTGCGCACACACACACACACACACACACACACACACACACACACAGAAGTAAAAAATAAATAAATAGTTTGTTCAAAACAAAGAAACAACTAACCAAGAACTGAAGTATGAGCTAGTGAAGTAAAATCAATACGAAAATGTAAATAGTACAAGTAAAATAAGTAATATGGAATTTTAAGTATTATTAAAAATAATTTCTCTAATCAATTTAGAATGGGTGCTGTCTTGTAAACAATAATTATGTTTACTTAAAGTAAATATTATTCTATTAAAATATTAATAAACTTACAATTTAATTTAGTTTATACTATTTCTGCAGATTATTTGCTAAGATTTAAAATTTTAATAATCATTCAAAGTTGATATTCCTGTCAGACACCAAAGAAATTTTCAAGAATTTTACAATTGTTTTTTAATGTGTTTTATGTTTTGATGTTATAGATTAATACTATTTTGTGCTACACATAAGAGGCATAATAGTAAGTCAGTGTATCTTCTTAAAAAGGGAATATTCTGCATAATCATTCTTTCAAATTACTATTTTTTTAATTGTGCATAAATAATATACGTTTGCTTCCCTTTTATGTAGACTTCAGATAGCCGAGACTAATTTAAAAATAGCAAATTTCCAGAAACAGCATCTTTTGAGCTGATTTTTTCATAAATGATAGGTTTAGTGTTTACCTAAAAGTTTATCCAAGTTCCAGACTTCGAACCGCCCATTTTCCCTGACTTTTCACTTCTGGCAAACAGCGGAGCACGAGTCACTGAAGTTTTCCATCATTTTTACAATGATAACTTCACCAAATCAGATAAATAAAAGTACCACCGTGATCCCTGAAAAATTTCTTATCGATCTGTGTTAGTCGTGCATTTTTTAAATGCAACATAACCAACAACCAAAATTGAAACTTGCAAAAATGTGCATTTTCAGATTTCTGTTAATAATGAGTGAAATTATTTTTTTCTTCATAAAAAAATTATAGAGTATAGTATTCCAATAGACGAATTTCCATACCAATTTTTATCCCAAAATATTTTGTCATTAAGCCACAATAAATTTTTCAAGTTGAAGACAGAAATTTTTCAAAATTTGGTCAGTCATCACCCTGACATCACAGGACAAATTTTTTAAAAACAAATACTCGTATTTTCATGCTCTATCAGCTAGTGAAATAAGTTTGTTCTCTCATAGCTTTCAAAATAATAATTTTTAACTTTTTTATTGTGCGCGCATGTGTGCTTTTAAACAGCGAATGGCCACGTAGCTGAATCAAGTATACATATGTGCCGCCAAGCGGCAGCACTATGTACTGCACATTTGCACACTAATTGTACATATAGTGATGTGATGAAGCGTTTTTGTTAATTGTGATATTTATATTTTTTTTTTAATTACTGTTAAGAATTGTAATTAATAAAGATGGTAAAATAAAGTTTTGACGTGTAGATTCCTTGCTAAGAATTTTAATAATGTCGTGGAGTTAAATTGGCTAGGAACATGAAAATAATGGTAGATAAGTGGACTGTATTTTAACACATTTATTGTACGTAAATGGTACAAATTAATTTAGATTTGATGAAGGTTAGCTAAGCCTTCAGGCATCATGACGTCTGAGAAAAATTACATTTGAGAAATGAAACGCAATTATGCAACACTTAAAGAAAACATGAAATAATTTAGGCCTAAGGCCCTACACAATATGTTGCGACATGAAAATAATTAAGCCGACAGGCGAAACGCAACGAGCGTAGCTAACGTCTGTTGTATTTGAAAGCTCAGAGCACTATGTACATCATATCTGCCAGTAGCGAGCAAAATTAGATTATGAATCAGATTAGCCAACCTTCCATCAATATAATTCCCACATTACAAATACCAACATTATTGTACATAACTGCCCACAAAAATCGAGCGATTTTTTTTTTGTAATACATTGTTAACAATTTATATTATAAAGAAAACACAAACATGTATGTTCTTACTAATAGAGATTAACCATTAGCAATTTGATGTCTTAATTATCGACATTGGAATGTTAGATAATGATAAAGTTAAACAGGCCAAAGTGGGCTTGCAAACTGATTTATACATGATTATAAACATGCATGAATCAGCAGACATGCATACAATGCAGAACATGAAAGCTTGATAATGAATAATCTGTGACTCATCCTTTGATGGGCCAGATTTAAATTGCAAATATTTATGCAAGTCATAATTAATAATTTAAGCCAGTCAAAGCCAGCTGATTTATACATAATAAGATTGCATATTATATGAAATGAATAAACAAGATTATTACAAAACGTTACATGCATATAGAAACATAGATTAAGCATAACGCTGTAGTATAATAATTAAATAGCGCATGCTATACCAAGCAATTGCAAGAATGCATAAATACATTGACATGCGAGAATAGATGATAGATTGTTGCATAGTTACAAGTATATAAATACAATAACATGTGTGTTATAATCACAAATACATGAATACAATAATATAGGCGTGATACATGATCATAAAATACAAATACAAGAATATGTGTAAAAATATATGCGTGGTGTACAATCATAGACAACAGATGCGGGTACAATAATATGTGTTACATAGATACAAAGTATATGGATACAAAATATGTGTTGCGTAGTGACAAAATACATGAACCAAATGTTGTATACAAGAAAATACATAAAATACTTGAAACCTTTACACATTAAATAAATTGACCCTTGCTTAAAATAAAACAAAACAATTTCTATATTGAAAAGATACAAACTAAAGCTCATGATAAAAATAAAAGTGCTTATATAACTAACATAATCTTCTTTGAAACATTAACATATGTTTGGTAAATACATACTGTAACGATACCGGGG
Source organism: Magicicada septendecula (assembly GCA_034769895.1). Taxonomy (NCBI): domain Eukaryota; kingdom Metazoa; phylum Arthropoda; class Insecta; order Hemiptera; family Cicadidae; genus Magicicada; species Magicicada septendecula. The sequence goes on along the minus strand of CM068372.1, from coordinate 435,447,694 downwards.
GACCCGAGTTCGATTCCCGGTACCGAATCACAATTGTATAGTTATTATTGGTTCTGTTCTAATATTTTTTGTTAATAATAATGATATTGTTTGTTAATAATTATTATATTGTTTTGTAATAATGATAATTGATATAAAATGTTAAATATAAATAATTATATATGTATAACTGAATGTACGAAAACAGAATTTGTATGAGTGATGTAATGGAAAATTGGTGGCGTTGTCAAGGAGACTGTTTTGTGAGATTGAAAATAATGAATTGTTAATTTTGGATCTGTAGAAGAAAAGATGAAATAAAAATTGTTCTTTAATATCTTAAGTTAAATAGATGGAAATAAAAATTGGTACAACAAAAACCAGTTGTTGTACACATATTATCAATATATAATATATATTGATTATAGTATAACATTAATAAAAAAAAAATGTTCAAATAAGAATAAAATAATAAATAGACCTCCGAAGAGAAATAATGAAACGCTACAACGTATAAACTGTTGCTCAGCGGTGTAGATATTATAATCTTAAAATGTGTGCAGAAAATATGAAAATAACACACAAATTTAAAAAATAACGGTTGCTAAGAAGAAAAAAAAAATATTCTGAAAAGGGAGATACATATTGATGCTGATTTGAACAAGAGGCAAGAAGTCCTGAAGGAACGTGAACTGGAAGTCGTCGGAGGATTTTTTCAGAACTAAGAAGGAAGAATCCAGGCCAAGACGAGACAGTCCTTGCAGTCCGAGTTGAAGGCAACTTATGTACAAGAAGCTCCTGAAGGCGGATCATCAAGGTGTTTGGGTGAGTCCAGCAGATTTTTTTTGCTTTGTTTCTTGCTGTTGATGTTGTCTGTGTGTTCGTGTGGTATACTGTTTTTTTAGTAAAATATCTCATTAAAATGGCATTTATTCAACGGTACCCAAAAGTTGTTTTGCACGAAGTTGTGATCGATCTAGATCTTGAAATTCGTGAAGGAATGAGTAAGAAGGATTATACTCGTCTAATTCAATCGTATGAAGATTACGATGAAGAATTAATCAAATATCTATTACAGAAAACAGAAACAGAAATTGTTAGACGTGAAACAGTAGCAGCTGAAGCTGTGAAGGAAGAAAAAAGATTAGCAGCTGAAGCTGTGAAGGAAGAAAAAAGATTAGCAGCTGAAGCTGAAAATAAAAGATTAGGAATAGAGTTTGAGTTAGAGAAATTGAGGATTCAACAGACTTCTAATACTGAAGTTGAAGTTAGAAAAACTGTAGAACCAAAATTGTATAATATAAAAGATGTTGTAGGTATATTTGATGAAAAAGAGGAAGCTGTGTCAATTTTCCTTCGAAGATTTGAACATGCTATGGTACATTCGAAAATACCTCTTGAAGACTGGGTTATTGTTTTAACTAGTGTTGTACCAATAGTAATCAAAGAACTCATTCATCGAGAACCAATAGAGCTAGCAGAAAATTATGATTATGTAAAAGAATTATTTATGAGAAAATATCAGTTAAACCCTGAAAAACTCAGACAAAAATTCTTTAATATTAGACGCTTACCGAACCAGACTTGGGCAGATTTTGTATATCAATTGACCATATATTTTGAAGGATGGACTGAAGGAATGAAGGCAGTTGATGTCAAAAGCTTGAAAAATTTAATGATTTTAAATCAGTTAAAATATCGGGTTCCTACCCAAATAAAAGAACAGCTGAGTCAAGATTGGTTAAATTTAAGTACACCTTTGGAGTTACAGAGACAACTAGAGAAAAATGACGATTTGAGGACTTGTCTTAACCAAAAAACAAGTTTGGATTATATTAAGATAGAGTCGAATCCGAAAAATGTTCTGAAGGTGCAACCTAAATCTAATGTTCCAGACAAGGAATTTAAAAAAAGGGAAGATTCAAAGATAAGTGAATTTAAACCTGAATTTGAAAAACGGAAAGAGATGCGATGTTATTTATGTAATTCATTGGATCATTTGAGGAATAGATGTCCTAAAATATTATCTAGTAATGAACCCTCAAATGTAGCAGGAATAGTTGAAGAGGTCTCTAGTTTTATGAAAGAGACTAAAGAGGATTTGAAAGTTGGAGGCATTTCTCAATCTGATTTAGAAAAGCAAGTAATGCCATTCAAGTGTCAAGGGAAAGTTAACGGTAGACAAGTTCAAATACATCAGGACACAGGTGCTGATATTGATGTGGTGCATCAAAATTATGTATCCATTGAACATTACACAGGCGAACATAGATGGCTTAACACCCCATTATTTCCAGAACCCTTCTGTTGCCAAATAGTAGATGTCACTTTGGAAATTCCTGAAAAGATAATACTTGCTCAGGCTGCAGTCACAGCTAGTCCAGCTTATGAAGGAATTTATTGGATGGGGAATGAAACGGCGCAGAGTTTACAAAACACAAATGCACATTTGTTAGAATTTGTGAATGCCGTAAACATAAAGTCTATGTTAGTTAGGCGAGAAATAGAAGTAAAAGAGCAAGCAGAACAAGAAAAAATTCAAAATGATCAGCTATCAACCGTTGAGACTGAAACAAAAGAGGAAGATAGACTCCTTGAAGAAAATGAGTCATCAACAGGGTGAAATGTTGTCCCTACTGAATACGACACATGAACAATTCATGGCTGCTCAAAATTCTGATTCCGAATTGTTAGAGATGATCCAAGAAGTATAATCTAGACCTCCGAAGAGAAATAATGAAACGCTACAATCTGAACTTGAAACGGTTCAGATAACTAAGGTTGCTATAGCTGATTTTCAGGTTGAGAATACATCCCTTGATGAACTGGCAGATGAAGTAAAGGATGTTACATGTCGAAGTTCGGGTGAAACAAAACTTGATGTGTTAATTAAACAGGAAGAATCAAGAACAGGAAAATCTGAAGGAGACAAAATTTTGCACACTATTAATGATGCAGCAGAAACTGATTCATTTATTGCTTCAGAAACCAACACTATCGTTAAAGAAGCAACAGATAAAATAAATCTGCCTATTCAGTTGCTTGAGAATGTGGATGATAAGCCAACCATTGAAGAATCAATGACACCTATTTTTAGAAGTTTTGAAACAGACACACTTGATACACATCAGCATTCTACCATAACACCAACTGAAAAATCTGCAGCAGATACACATGCATTAGGTGGAAGTACTGAGAAAGTAACAAAAGTAAGCGCACCTGCAGACATAGTAGAAGAAAATATTTCAAAGTTGGAGCATGAAATAGAGAGACTAATTATTGATGAACCATGTGAAGAAGGAAGAGTATGTACAAGTGACATGTACTCCGAGATAAGTGAAAGTATTGTTCAACCACAGTTCGAGTCTAAGGATGAAGGTATTGATCAGAAACAGTTTGAACAGTGCTCTAACAAAACAGCTGAAGACAATTCCTTGTTGAACTCTTTCATTCCAACTGATGTTTTACCTGCAACTCAAACATGTAATGAAGATAAAACAGTTGAGCTACTGGTTAAAGAAGTAATATCATCTGTTGTGGAAAGAAAAGGTAAGAAGACATCAAAAAGAAAAAAAAAAGAAAAGTGATAAAGAAGTGGAAATGGCATCAGCTCCAATAAATATCCTTTCTGGACCTGAAGGACATAAAATTCAAAAAATAGATCCGTTGAAAAAAGTTAATGAGGGAGAGATAATTGTAACAGAGGAAGGGGATGCCACTTCTATATCATCCAGTACTTTACTGGAAATAAAGTTTGAAACTGAACATCCAGTTATTTTTTTAAGTAGAAAACTGAAAGGGCCAGAAATAAATTATGCGACGACCGAAAAGGAATGCGCTGGCATCGTCTGGGCCGTTCTTAAAATCCGTCAATATTTAGATGGGGGACTGACTTTTACTATTGTAACAGACCACAATCCTCTGATTTATTTAAAAACTATGGGATCTGCAAATGCCCGATTAATTGAGATGGGCACTTGCCTTACAATCATTTGATTTTGTCATTACTCATAAGGCCGGGAAATATCACAAAAATGCTGATAGTTTAAGTAGGGCCATGTGCCAAAAAAATGATGTGGACATACAGACAACAGCACGGCCTGAATTTGCCGGAGTTACCTAACCAATATTGTCATTCAATTTTCACCCTCCTTGTTGGAAGCCGAAAGTTGAATAGACTTAGGCGGGGAGGGATTGTAACGATACCGGGGGACCCGAGTTCGATTCCCGGTACCGAATCACAATTGTATAGTTATTATTGGTTCTGTTCTAATATTTTTTGTTAATAATAATGATATTGTTTGTTAATAATTATTATATTGTTTTGTAATAATGATAATTGATATAAAATGTTAAATATAAATAATTATATATGTATAACTGAATGTATGAAAACAGAATTTGTATGAGTGATGTAATGGAAAATTGGTGGCATTGTCAAGGAGACTGTTTTGTGAGATTGAAAATAATGAATTGTTAATTTTGGATCTGTAGAAGAAAAGATGAAATAAAAATTGTTCTTTAATATCTAAAGTTAAATAGATGGAAATAAAAATTGGTACAACAAAAACCAGTTTTTGTACACATATTATCAATATATAATATATATTGATTATAGTATAACATTAATAAAAAAAATGTTCAAATAAGAATAAAATAATAAATAGACCTCCGAAGAGAAATAATGAAACGCTACAATACATTTAATTTTTAACAGAAAATAAACAACATCCTTTAATTTATATAAAGAGAACTTCCGCAAAATTTGACTCAATATAGTAATACAATGATAACAATAATCAATTATATTAATGATAGTAATAGTAGATACAATAATAGTAGAGTAACCATTTAAAGATACATAACCATGGTAAATACAATAGAGAAAGAACATAATAATGTACATGCATAGTATTGATATAATGATATCAAATTCAATGATACATAGCAGTAAAATAGACATATCCGAAAGGATGTAAAATGTATAATATGCATATACATAATACATAACGATTGTGTTGAGTAGCTACATTCATATAGTGTCTATGGTTTGTCCCGCGCTGGCACCAAACATAACTTGTGAATTGGTTTGCGAAAAGTGCCAGCAGGCGTGCTAACGTCAACTACCCTAATAAATTGTCTGGTCCGGGAAATGTGGCTGTGATTACCCCAAATTTCCATGCTAATGGAGGCAAGTTATCTTTGATTAGAAGGACCAGGTCACCAATGGAGACGTTTTCTTTAGCGAACTTCCATTTGTGACGCTGTTGCAATTCGTGTAGGTAGTCGCGCGACCATGATTTCCAGATAGCTTGGACAAACTTCTGGAGAAGTTGCCAACGGCCAAGACGAGAGATAGGAACGTGTGACAAATCAGGATCAGGTATTGCCGTTAATGGTGCACAGATTAAAAAGTGGCCAGGGGTAAGTGGCACTGGATCGTTTACATCCGATGAAACGGCAAATAATGGACGTGAATTTAGACAGGCCTCTACCTGTGATAAAACCGTAGTAAACTCCTCAAATGTGAGTATAGACTTGCCGACAACGCGGCACAAATGATATTTCAAGCTCTTTATACCGCTTTCCCAAAGCCCACCAAAATGAGGTGACGAGGGAGGAATGAATGACCACTTAATACCGTGAGAAGTTGCAAATGATTGAATTGTTAAAGTGGCATCCTTGTTATGCCAAAGATTGTAAAGCTCATGCAATACGTTGCGGGCCTTCCTAAAGTTCGTGCCATTGTCAGAATACAATTGGCTAGGTATGCCCCTACAGGCCATGAATCGATGTAAGGCGGCTATAAAGCATTGGCTGTGAGGTCGGAAACCAATTCCAAATGAATGGCCCTAGTGGCTAAGCAAATGAACAGAGCCACGTATGACTTGGACAGAGTCCTAGATCTCTGCCCGCCATGACGGATCATGAAAGGACCACCATAATCCACTGCACAAAATAAAAACGGCCTGGAGGGAGTAACCCTAGGAGATGGCAAGACACCAAGCCTTTGAGCTTGATATTTAATATTAAATCTGAGACATTTGACGCAGCTACGAATGATGGAACGAATCACTATCTTGGCGTTAATAATCCACCAGCGTTGACAAAGTGAATAATGAACAAGTTGACCACCAGCGTGGAGAAGTCGAATATGCTCACTCTCAACTATGAGGCGAGTGATGTGAGCCGAAGGATGCAAAACAGTAGGATGCTTATCATCATAGGGTAGCTGCGACTGCTGTAGACGTCCGCCGACACGCATGATGCCGAACTCATCAAGAAATGGGTCAAGAGAAGACAGTTTACTCCTTATAGAGACAGAAGCTCCATTTCGAAGGCAATTAAGCTCAGTAGCAAAATGGATCGACTAGGATTGCTTTATGAAAAAGTTAAGTGTAGAATGAATTTCAGTAGGGGTGAGAACTCCCGAAATTTTCTTTGCCTTTAAGGATCTAGCATTTTTGATAAATCGAAAACAATAAGTGTACACGCGGGTCAGTCGGTGCAACGAGGAAAAGTCCTTGGAGAGATCAATAGGCAAGGTAGAAATTAGAGAAAGCTTGGAGGTTTGTTTCTCCTCAACGGAACATTCAGGAAGCGGCACATTAGAAGGTGAAAAAGGTGAAAAAACATTGGGCTCAGAAGATTGAGACAGACAAGTAGGACCATGCCACCAAAGCGAACAATCACGCAAAACGTCAGGGTGACATCCTCTAGAAATAATGTCCGCAGGATTATGTTGCGAATCAATATGATGCCATGTCTGGGTTTCAGTGAGACGCTGAATCTCAGCAACACGATTAGTGACGTAGGTCTTCCACCTAGAAGACTGAGCATGAATCCAATAAAGAGATACCATGGAATCGGAGTAGAGGTGTACGCTATTGACAAAGGAACGGAGCAGAGGTGACCTTGAATAGAAGTCCCGATAACAACAAACAAGCACAGAGCTCATTGCGGGGTAATGAAACCTGTCGAAGTGGAGCCACACGAGATTTAGAACACAAAAGGTGACAAGAGGTCAATACATCTTGATAAATAACTCTAATGTAAATGCAACATCCATAACCCTTTTCAGAGGCATCCGCGAATCCATGTAATTCAATTAACTTGGGCTCAGACTTGCTGTGTATGGAGCGTGGAACAATAATTTCACCAATTAAATACAACTTGTCGCATAATGAACGCCAATACGAATATAATTGCTCAGAAATTGGCTCAGCCCAACCAAGACTGCACAACCACAGTTGCTGCATAAACTGTTTGTAAAGGAAAACAAATGGGCCAATAAGTCCCAATGGGTTGTAGATACCCGCTATAATTGACAGGATTCTTCTCTTAGAAATACTTGAATCAACTGAAAATGACTTGATGTCAAACATGAATGAATCTGCAGCGTTGTTCCAAAGAATGCCCAACGTGCGCACATTGCCTTGTTTGTTTAACGGAAATGATAATTTACCATGATTAGTGACTACATTTGGCTCATTTGAGGCCCATTTATGTAGAGTAAAGCCATATTGACTCAACAACGTACTTAAGTCAGATTTTAATTTGATCAAATTAGAAATGGTGTCTGCACCGGTCAACAAATCATCGACATAAAAATCATTAATTATAGCTGAAGCAGCGTCAGGAAATGAAGCTTCACTATCCTTACCAATCTGAATGAGGCAGCGAGTTGCCAAGAATGAAGCGCTAGCAGTACCGTATGTTACAGTTCGCAGCACAAAATGTTTAAATTGTTCAAGCGAAGAATCACACCATAGAATACGTTGGTAATGATAAGCGTTACCAGAAACTAGAATTTGCCGATACATCTTCTCGATGTCAGTGATTAAACATAATTGTGTGTACGAAATCGTAAAAGATTGGAGAAAAGATCTTGCTGGACATTTGGGCCCACTAACAAAATATCATTGAGAGATAGACCATTGCTAGTTTTAGCAGAACCATAAAAAACGACGCGAAGCTTCGTCGTGGAACTAGAATATTTAAAAACGGCATGATGAGGTAAATAGTAGGTATTTGAAACCTTGGAATCAACAGAACAGTCTTCAACCAGCGTCATGTGGCCAAGATCCTTATATTCCTGTATGAAATTTGAATATTCACGCGCAAGATCAGCATCACGCTTGAACCTGCGTTCTAAACTTAAAAATCTTGCTTCAGCGGTAGCATAGGAATCACCCAGCTGGGCATTATCAGGAACAAATGGCAGTGAAACGACAAATCTGCCTTCATTATTACGATTAGTAGATTTAACAAAATGTTCTTCGCAAACTGAGTCGTTAACAATGGGTGCATTATCAAGAACGGTTTCAGTCTCCCAAACCTTCTCAAGAGACGCTAGAATTTGATCGTCGTCGTTTCTTGCCAAAAACGAAACAGCAGGACCCTTTAAATGACAATGCTTAGGCAAACTGCCTGCTACAATATAGCCTAACTTAGTTTCTTGTATGACAGGAAAGTTAGGACCACGAACATATTTGTTAGCTTAAATCAAATCTAAATAAAACTGCGCTCCCAACAATATGTCTATGTCAGCTGATACATTAAAATTTGGGTCAGCAAGGAAAATATTATCTGGGATATTAAAATGTTTTATGTCAAAAGATTGTGCTGGAAGTTTATGGGTTAAAGTAGATAACACTGCACATTGAGCATTAAAAGTACAATTTTGATAATGGGAAAAAATACAAACTGATACCAAATTATTAGCGCAACATGTTGCATTATTAACACCTGAGATTGGTATATTAGATTTGGTTAAATTAAGTTGCAATTTTTTTGCAAATGATGCAGTACAAAAATTAACTTGCGATCCTACGTCTAGTAGGATTCGCGCAAGTTGCTTGTTACCAGTGCGGTCGATAACAAATACGACAGCTGTAGATAAGATAACATTGTTCGCTGATTGCAATTTAAATGAGCAGTAATTACTACTGCTGGCAGGACTGTAATTTAGTTCCTTATTTATATGAAGTAATGTATGGTGCAGTCTGGAACAGACCTTACACGAATGCTTGACTTTACAATTAGGAGAAAAATGATCTGGTCTCAGACAATTAGTCCAACATTTGTGCTTTAGTATAAATTGCCCTCGTTCCGATACGCTCAAATCGCGAAATTTGTCACACATATAAATTGGGTGACTTGCCTTGCAGTATAGGCATGAATAATTATTTGAAGTAGAATGATAGCTTTTAAATACAGTGCTCCCAGCAGAGTTTCGTAACTTGGATTTTTCAGACTTATGGTTAAATTTTAGAATCGGTTTGTTAAGCTGCTGTCCAGCTTCCAGCGGTAGCGTGTTTTCTAATAGTTGCCTACGGGCATTTAGAAATTGTACAAAATTCTGGAAATTGGGAAGATTTTCAGAATTTATAGATTCTTTCCATAGTTTAAAGGTGGAATGATCAAGTTTTGTTGACAATAGCTGTATGACAATAAGTTCAAATGAATCTACTGACAATTGCATGGCTGTCAGAGAATTGACAGAAGACGTTATGGTATTTGTAAATTCTGCTAAGCTCTGTACAGAGTCCTTAGTTGTAGATATTACTTCTAATAAATTTTGAATATAGTATTTGGCTAATATGAATTTATTGTCATATCTAGTGGACAGCAAACTTAACGCTATTGAACAATTTTCATTACAAATAGGCAAAGCCTTGATTAAATCTAGTGGTTCATTTTTAAGAGATGAATATAAGTAGTGTAATTTTTGTACTGAGGTTAAGTCTGATCTAGCATCTACCAAGTCTAAAAATATCGAATAGAAGTGCTGCCATTCGAGAATGTTACCTGTGAAGCAGGGCAGCTTGATAGGTTTTAATTGAATATTGCTACTTAATGTCTGAGATTCAGTCTGGATGTTGAAAGTGTCTAACAGTTGTAAAATCTTAGCCTTGGTTGAATACAAAAGCTCTTCAACCTTGACTCTGTCCTCTTGGGCAGTATTATGTCTCTAGAAATTAGTTCGATCTCAGACTGGACCTCATCGTATTTTATTGACAAACTTTTTAAACTTTCAAGTCTTATACTTAAAAAATGCTTGGTATTGCTATTTTTATCAAAGTTAACTATTGCAGAATTAATTCTCACTATGGCAGACTTTAAGCCGCCTCTCTTTTTAACTAACACTCTTAAACTTTCTTCCATCATTTTTTACGCACCTTTTATTGATGATATTGATGTCGTGTATTCGGTGAAGCATCTTGCATCGTTTTGGCCATGCAGCAGATGGTAGTGACACGCACGGACTGGATGGATGAATACTCTCACAACTTGAAACCGCTCAAAACCTGGTGTGTAGGCGTTGACACGTGGATTTTTTATATACTATGGTGCTGTCTATGAAGTACAATCTCAGCGACGAAAGAAGTGTTGAAATAAATACCTACATGGTCGGATCAGTGAACATACTGAATCGCCCGCGATGGCCAGAAATTGGAGTAAAAAATGATTAAGTGAGAAGCCGATTCGCAAGGTATAAGGTTGTAAAAGAAGGTTGAATGATAGATCCAGGCGCGGAGTGACCAAAAAATGTTAAGAATTGTAATTAATAAAGATGGTAAAATAAAGTTTTGACGTGTAGATTCCTAGCTAAGCATTTTAATAATGTCGTGGAGTTAAATTGGCTAGGAACATGAAAATAATGGTAGATAAGTGGACTGTATTTTAACACATTTATTGTACGTAAATGGTACAAATTAATTTATATTTGATGAAGGTTAGCTAAGCCTTCAGGCATCATGACGTCTGAGAAAAATTACATTTGAGAAATGAAACGCAATTATGCAACACTTAAAGAAAACATGAAATAATTTAGGCCTAAGGCCCTACGTAATATGTTGCGACATGAAAATAATTAAGCCGACAGGCGAAACGCAACGAGCGTAGCTAACGTCTGTTGTATTTGAAAGCAAGCTCAGAGCACTGTGTACATCATATCTGCCAGTAGCGAGCAAAATTAGATTATGAATCAGATTAGCCAACCTTCCATCAATATAATTCCCACATTACAAATACCAACATTATTGTACAATTACCTACAGGAGTTTAATTCAGACTTCTACTTCTACATCTATTTATACTTCTACTTATAATTCCACAACTTTAGAATTCTGTGGAGAAAGTGTTTTCTTTTCGTTTTTAATATAATCTGTTTGGGTAATTTTTTGAACAAAACTACATAGAAACAAAAGAAGTTTGCAAAAATTCTGAAATCGTACGGGTAGATGTAGATGTGGAAGTAGAAGTGTAAGTTCTGAATTAGGCTCCAGTTGAGGTGTAATGTGAAAAAAGGTCATTATTGGTGGTTTGAAATGATGTGCGATAAATGAAGTTTTTTCTTGTAGAAGACAATAGTGCTCTATTAAAAAAATTAAAATGTTTTCTATTGAAGAATATTATTATTTTTTTCAAATAATCATTACCAAGCCTTCAATTTGTCTATCCATGTGTCTCTTGAGAATCGAATACCAGTCCCTTTTTATATGGGTTTCAGTCGATTCTTCTTTTCTTACTTACTTAGAGAATGAATGGTACCGTTACTTACGTCATCAGAATAATCATCAGTTTTCACTAGGGTTAACTGCATGGAAATAGTACCGTCAAGGTCACACCGCTTACTTACAGCGTTGCCAATAAGCAACAGTTTCCCTTTCTTCCGAAAAATGCTATACTAGTAAGTAGGCCTACTTAATGTAAAGAATACAACAAAGTGATTTTTAAATTAAATATTTACTTTGTTGTTGTCAATAAGGCTTCCATTAAAATCATTTTTTGTTCTTTGAACTGTTGAACATAAAATCAATGACAATAGAAGACAAAAAAAACGACACATTTTGAAGGTTTATAGATGCCTACAGCAGACATTTTATAGATAAAATTTAATGTTATTTAAAGTAAAAAACATGTTAAAATCTTACGAGTATCACACAGTTGTTCTGATTTTGTAAGATAGTGTAATGTAAGGTTAACTTGCGTTTTACTGTATTTTTTTAAGTAAAATTTTATAGGGAGAAAGTTTCTAATACATACATTAGAATACAGTGTTACATTGTCAATAACTGTCAATAATAATTACATCACAATTAATACATTGCTAACAATTAATTAACAATTAATTTCCATAACTTATACATAACATTCAAAGCGACGCGTCAGCTATAGTTTGTTTGAATGAACTTTCATACGCATCCTGTGTCTTAAGCTTGACCCATTTAATTATTGAAGAGACACCGCACTATTCGTGACTCCGAAAAATATTCTCTTTTATTTCCTGCGCTCCTTATTAATAATTAAGTAAAAAAATTAGAACTATACTATAAGACGTTACATGCACAAGTAGCATAAAAATAGTGGTACGTATAAACGTGAAACAAATTTGTATTTCTTAAGGAAATAAGGATAATTTTATAAAAAACAATACAAATACCTCATGAAATAAATTTAAAATTCCTTATTCATATATTAATATATTATAAATCTTTAAATATAGAATTTAAATTTATAATTCTATATTTTATTACATCTATATTCCTTAAGGAAATGGAAGTATGGTGATGGCAAAAAAAATCGTGTTCGAGATTATTGCAGATTCTGATTATACTACACTCAAAACATGAAAAAAAGTCGTTTTTCGAAAAGTGTCTGTGTGTGTGTCTGTCTGTGTGTCTGTAGATTTTTTTTCTATGGCAAACGATAACTGCCGCAAATTCAAACAGAATCAAATAATTTTTTGCATACAGCCCTGATTTGTAGAGTACTCACGACCTATTGTTTTTGTTGAAGATCGGTTGAGGGAAAGGGGTAGTTTACCTGCAACGGTTTTTTTTTTATCAAGGGTAATTTTTACTTCCATATTCCTTAAGAAATGGAAGTATGGTGATGGCAAAAAAAATCGTGTGCGAGATTATTGCAGATTCTGATTGTACTACACTCAAAACATGAAAAAAAGTCATTTTCCGAAAAGTGTCTGTGTGTGTGTGTGTGTGTGTCTGTCTGTCTGTCTATCTGTCTGTGTGTCTATCTGTAGATTTTTTTCTATGGCAAACGATAACAGCCGCAAATTCAAACAGAATCAAATAATTTTTTGCATACAGTGCTGATTTGTAGAGTACTCACGACCTATTGTTTTTGGTGAAGATCGGTTGAGGGAAAGCGGTAGTTTACCTGCAACGGTTTTTTTTTTATCAAGGGTAATTTTTACTTCCATATTCCTTAAGAAATGGAAGTATGGTGATGGCAAAAAAAAATCGTGTTCGAGATTATTGCAGATTCTGATTGTACTACACTCAAAACATGAAAAAAAGTCATTTTCCGAAAAGTGTGTGTGTGTGTGTGTGTGTCTGTCTGTCTATCTGTCTGTCTGTCTGTCTTTCTGTGTGTGTCTGTCTGTAGATTTTTTTCTATGGCAAACGATAACAGCTGCAAATTCAAACAGAATCAAATAATTTTTTGCATACAGCGCTGATTTGTAGAGTACTCATGACCTATTGTTTTTGGTGAAGATCGGTTGAGGGAAAGGGGTAGTTTACCTGCAACGGTTTTTTTTAAGGGAAATTTTTTTTTGGGCAAACGATAACAGCCGCAAATTCAAACAGAATCAAATAATGTTTCGCATACAGCCCTGAATTGCAGAGTTCTCAAGACCTATTGTTTTTTGTGAAGATCGGTTAAGAGAAAGGGGTAGTTTACCTGCAACGTTTTATGTTTTAACAAGGGTATTTTCTATGGCAAACGATAACAGCCGCAAATTCAAACAGAATCAAAAAATTATTTGCATACAGCCCTAAATTGTAGAGTTCTCAAGACCTGTTGTTTTTGGTGAAGATCGGTTAAGGGAAAGGGGTAGTTTACCTGCAACTTTTTTAACAAGGGTATTTTATATGGCAAACGATAACAGCCGCAAATTCAAACAGAATCAAATAATTTTTTGTATACAGCCCTGATTTGTAGAGTACTCAAGACCTATTGTTTTTGGTGAAGATCGGTTAAGGGAAAGGGGTAGTTTACCTGCAACGTTTTGTTTTAACAAGGGTAATTTTTTCTATGACGAACGATAACTGCCGCATATTCAAACAGAATCAAATAATTTTTTGCATACACCCCTGAATTGTAGAGAACCTTTGGCCTTTTGATTTTGGTGAAGATCGGTTAAGGGGAAGGGGTAGTTTACCTGCAACCTTTTACGTTTTAACAACAGTAAAGTACTTGAAAATTCATTTAAACTTTTTCAAACAATGGTAATTGTTAAAAATAAAATAATTTTGTTGCCAGGCAATAAAATTATAATTTTTTCATTTTAATGTAAATCATGTATGAGAGAAAATATATCGTTCGTGGCAGGCAAGCATATCTCAGTTATGTAATGTTTACGTTTCCATTTTATATTATGACTACCGCAATAAAAAGGAAGGAAGATGCACACACGCACACACACACACACACACACACACACACACAAAATTCGCATTATTTCTGGCCTCATTCATGTTTATTTTCTTACATTTGCATGCTTTTTAAATGGAAAGTGCCGAAACCCATACCAACATAACGCGTGCAAGCCGAAAAAGTGTCCAGTGGATAGCGATTTGCTTCCTGTGGATCGCTGGGCAGTGTAACTGCACGTGTTTACAGAGGAACGATTCATAGACAGACTTTTCGTCTTTAGGGAATGAACCCTCTGCAAGATGCTAAGGGTCCATGAGTGACTTCGGAGCGCTCCTTCTTTTCCGCGTTTGTTCTGTGAAACGTACACTGCAGATTCGTAGCTTTACTCTAAGCAACGCTCAATTGGAAATGTTGAAAATTTTTGTCCACGGTGTACCCTCATACACACTAAACCTGCTCTGATGTTTTAATTACGGACATCATAATATTAAAACTTTGGAAACTTGAGCACTACTTAATGGAGATCAATCATTAACTTATACAAGCCATTAATTTTATGCATATTTTTTATATATGTGTGTACAACGTTATCGGCAACAAAGAAGTAGTTTTTGTTAAAATTCCTTCCCGGGATATTTGGCTGTAGTCCAATGTTTTCTACAAAACCAGACGTTTCGGCAATGCCATCGACTTCCATCATCAGTGAAAATCGAGTGCGATAACGTGAGGTGGTATACGTTAGTGACCACAGTACTGTGGTTAAGGCTGAAGCAGTAAGTAGAAAGAAGTAGTTTCTATGGTAATATTTCATTTCGAAAATGATTTTAAATATAAATCTTAGAATATGGAAGTCATGTATGGTTCTCCATACCGATATTTTATGGATTGTCCTTACAAATTTTATAATTAAAATTTTCCTTATTTTATAAACTATAGAATTCCTTATGACTATTATAAATAAGCAATATGTTGAAAAACTGACCTCAAATAGGGTTAGTCACACAATTATCACTTTGCAAAGTGATAGCACAGAGCACATTCATAACACTCCTGAAGAAAAC
Organism: Magicicada septendecula; assembly: GCA_034769895.1. Lineage (NCBI taxonomy): Eukaryota > Metazoa > Arthropoda > Insecta > Hemiptera > Cicadidae > Magicicada > Magicicada septendecula. The sequence continues at coordinate 435,432,248 of CM068372.1, read as the reverse complement.
ACGCACACACGGTTTTTTATGTTTCAATAAAAATAGAAAATACTACGCTTCGCTATAGACACATTTACCACCTATATAGATTTTTTAACACTCCTGTAGTAATTCGTCTTCAGATTCACTGGACTCAGGTTCGCTGTCACTACTCACACGTAAATGTATGATGAAGGGCTCCACTGTGGTGTCTCTCGTGCACTGCTTTGAGTAATTGGCTTCTTGTAGTGGCTCCGCATGTCTTGCGCACTTCTCCGAATCTTCCTGAGTTATCCTGTCCAAAGCTTTGTGTGCAAGTAGTTCAATATCGGCTAATCTGAAGTCGTATTCTTGTTTGCAACATACCGTTTAACTTGGGCCCATATCAGCTCGATCGGATTATACTGACATTGATATGGTGGCAGGCGCACTACTGTATGTCCCATTTCATTTGCCAGTTGATCCAATTCGTACGTCTTCTTGGCCGTTCGGATCTCTTCTTTAGAAAGAAGTCCATCCCTGGTTTCAGCTGTGGAAAATGAAATTCTCTTCTTACGCAGCCACTCCATGATATCCGCTTTACGCCAGTTTGAACATGGTGGTTTATCTATTTGTACAGAATGATAGCTGGCATTATCCATCACGATGGCAGAGCCTTCTTCCAAGGAGCGCAACATACCAACAAACCAGCTCTTAAAAACTTCAGCAATCATTTCTGTGTGGTAGTCAGATTCAGCTGAATGCTTACTGCCACGAAAGACAAGTTTGGCACCTGCTATGAAAGCTGTACTTGCAGATCCAGCATGTGCAATAATCAGCCGGCCACCTTTACCAGTAGGTACTTTCAGCCCACCGTCCCCTCTGGAGTCTTGCCAGATGTATTTATTCGTATGATTCTGTGATATCCAGGTTTCATCCAAATAAATTATAGGCCTGTTGTCCTCCATACGATGTATATGCATGGTTCTCAAAAACTTCGCTCTCAAGGCAGCAATGTCTCTGAGCTCCATTAAAAATTTTCGTCCATCGTTGAACTTCTTAAATTTAAAACAAAGCACTCTCAGAAAGCGAAGTACGGAGGCTTCTGAACCAGAATAATTGTTTTCTGACAGAGATCAGCTCGAATTTTGCTTGCAGTGGGGTATTCCCCTCGGTCGTAATATTCTAGTACGGTCCTGCGGACTATTTGTTTATTATTTGTTTATTAAAATAGTCCACTTCAGTGTTTTGTGTTCCCGTTTATACCCTTTCCTTGGAGAATTGAACACAACACTCACGCCTTGATCATCTGCCGAAGCAACGGTATTGCTAATACGTTGCACCGACTTTTCAGAAATACCACAAACGTCCGCTAGCAATTTTCAAATTTGTGCAAAGTTTATGTTCCTCCTGGCTTCTTCATTTACGCAAGATTTTTAAAAAACTTGTAAACGTTTGCTACAATGACTTTACTTTGTTTTCTAATGTCCTCTCGGCCCGCACGTACACCACCGCTTGTACCCAAACTAAATGTAGGATATTGTACCTCAATGTCACTCATAATAAATACAAATTCAATTAATTTCAAATTATACCTTAATTTGATCCGTCAGGCGATCTTGTAGTTAAATATTCCACTACATGTTTCGGGAATTAAATTCCCATCATCAGGTAAAACTTCTTCTTCCTAATATATAGGAGTCGTCGGTGAAATGATTAAAAAACACATACACACACTAATGAATAAAACAAACACAACTGTTACAAATGACATAATTAAAACACCGTACACACACAGCTAACGAAGACAGTATTCAAGGTCAAATAACATTTATAATGTGTAATGGCACAGCCATGTATGTTTACAAAACGTTTTGTTTTGGCTGACACTTATTACAGATCTACGTCTGACCTAATGCAACCTCTTATTTATCTGTACAAATCAGCTGTCTGTTTTTACGTTTCCACCAAACGTGTTGGTGGGCTGACGTGATCGTACTGCATACAAAATAATACAGTAATGTAATTACAGTACTGTATGTGTTTATTTGTCATTTTCAAAATAAAATACGCAAACTTTAGTTGTTAAACTCAAAATTTACATATTCATTACATTTACGATGATACGTTGATACATATATATACAATATTATTGGTACTGTATATGTAATTGTTAATATGTATAATAAATATTTTCTTAGAAAAAAAAATGCGTTATAGCGAATTCGTGTTATGTGGGGTCGCGCAAAGCGGGGTATGATTTGTATTCCGCTGCTGTTCTACTAGTACTACTAGTCTGTATAAATGAGGTAGGGAAGGTTTTTGTTGGCAACACTGCGCTGTAGGCTGCCGCTCTGGTCTGGCTCGTGCGTCGCTCTGTGCTACCGTTTGCCTATTCTGTTCAACTAGGTTATGTTAGTTTTTATTAAACTGTGAACTGTGATGTGAAGTGAAAAAAAGTACGAGTTTATTTTTTACTTTTTTAGTTCTTTATTGGATTGCAAATCGATATTTAAGTATAAAATTGAAATGGACGGAAGAAAAAGACTAAGTGGGGCGGCATATAGACGGAAGGCAGAAGAAAAGAAACAAAAAGAAGATGACACCCTTAAAAAAGTAAGAAAATTAGAATCGTTTTTTAGTTATGAAAAAACTGAAAACAAAATTTCTGAAGAACCAAAAATTCATGTAAGTAATCGTAATACTGGTGGTACTGGTAATGAATGCAAAACAACCAACCAAGGTTCTAGCACTTCTGATGAAAATAATGAGATTCATCCAGAACCCTCAACATCGGCATCTCCTGGTCTAGACAAAAATAATGACAGTATAATTTGTTTGCCAGACAATGATCCATATCAGTGGGTCATTACTGACGAAACCATTGATTTCTTAATCAAACAGGGTATAAAACAAAATGAAGATTCTGATTTTTCAAAGTCAGTTCGTGTATATCATGATGGTAGAAAGAGGTACTGTACTGATAGTTTATTTAAAAGAAAGCTTTTGAATGTGAATGTTGTAAAACGAGAATATTTAGTTTATTCACCAAGTCAGGGGTCTCTATATTGTGCTCCTTGTATGCTTTTTGGAGGCCTATCTGGGTTTGCTTCAAAATCAGGGTTTAATGATTGGATTCATGCTGTACAACGTGTCTCCGAACATGAAAATCATCCTCTCACAGAGATTGTGCAATTACATTTAAAACCCGAGCAAATGAATTATCTAGAATTGACAAAAAGTTAGTAACTGTATTTTGAGCAAGAGGTCCAGTATTGGAGGAATGTACTACAGTGGGTAATTTCTGTCTTTAAAAAATTATCTTCTCGAGGACTAGCATTCCGAGGAGATAACGAAGTGTTTGGGTCAGAGCATAATGGCAATTTTATGATGTGCCTTGAATTAATAGCTGAGTATGACCCCTTTCTATCTGCTCACATTTCACGCTATGGAAATCCAGGTAGCGGAAGGACGTCATATTTGAGTCCAGTAATTTGTGATGACCTTATTAAAATTATGGGAGAGAAAGTAGTCTCTAAGATTGTTGAAGAGGTCCAGTTGTGTAAATATTATTCAGTAATAGTTGACTCATCTCCAGACATTACTCATAACGACCAACTAACCTTCTTCATTGTTCGTTATGTAAATGAGATAGGGGAGGCACATGAGAGATTTTTAACCTTCTTCAAAAATCCTGGGCACAGAGGTGAAAACCTTGCAGACGCAGTATTGGAGATTTTAAAAAGTATAAATCTAGAGATATCTGATTGTAGGGGTCAAACTTATGACAATTGTTCAAACATGTCAGGTATATATTCTGGTTTGCAAGCCAGAATCAACGCAATCAGTCCACTAGCTTTCTATATTCCCTGTGCTGCCCATTCAGCAAATTTGAGTGGTTCTCAAGCAGCAGAGTGTTGTCGGGAGTCTGTAACATTTTTTGACTTCTTGCAGAGTATTTTTAATTTTTTTTCTAGTTCGACACAGAGATGGAATTTGCTTTTATCATATTTTGGTCCAAAAAGCTCAACATTGAAATCATTAAGTCAGACTCGTTGGAGTGCACGAGAAGAAGCGTGTAAAAGTCTAAATTTAGATGGGACAGCTACATTCAATGCTCTTAAGTCATTTACGGAAGATGCCACCCAAAAATGTTTGGACCGAAACAAAGCTAAAGGTTTACTTAAGCAGTTAACTCATACTGACACAGCATTTATGTCTAGCCTTTGGGGTGCCATATTCCAACAGTTTGGGAAGACAATGGAAAAGCTACAAGCAGAAGATTTGGATGTCTCTGCTGCCAAGGAACTTTATGAATCGTTGATTGGTTATCTTGAAGAAATTAGGGAACTGTATCATGAATACAAATCCCAAGCTGTAAAAAAGATAAACGAGACAATGACACTAACACTAAATAAAACATCATCAGAACTTAATATGACCTCACCTAAGAGGAAGAGGAAAAAGAAACGATTTTTTGATCAGTCTGACTCTGACACGAGTGAAGAGGAAGGTGATAATTTATCTACACATGAAGATAAAGGATCAAAAGAAATACACTTAAATGAAAAAAAGCTTAAGTCAAGTTTTTTTGCTGTAATTGACACATTGAAGGAGGATTTGGAAAAAAGAATATCTGTGTACACATATTTTGCGTCTAGATTTGATTTGATTTCCAAACTTACAAATCTTGAACCTACTAGTATAATGAATTCAGCAAAAGAACTGTATGAACTGTACAATTCGGATTTGGAGGATAGTCTAATAAATGATTGTATCCATCTTAAAGGTTTCATAAAAAAATATTAAACGTGAAGTGCTAAACAAGAAAGGTGAAAAAGTAGAAAAACCCTGGACTTTGCCAAGTTTGAATAAAATGTTAATTGAAAGAAACTTACAAGAAGTTTATCCTAATATTTGTGTTGCGCTGAAAATTTATAACTGCACAGCTGCAACCAACTGTTCAGCTGAAAGATCGTTTTCTGTTTTAAGAAGAGTGAACAACTACATGCGGTCAAGCCAAAGACAAGAGTGACTTGTAAGTGCAGCAGTTCTGTGTACTGAGTCAGATATAACTAACAGGCTAAGTTTTCACGAAATAATCAATGATTTTACTCACAGTCAAGCCAGACGAAAACCGTTCATTATGTAAGGTAAGATACATTTTTACTTATCAGGTTTGGTTAAATGCTTTTCACTGAACTTACTGTAATTCCGTAATGTATTAAAAATAATCAATGTCAAAAACACTGCTTACTTTTTAATTCCATGTCTAATTATTACAATGTTAAGAGTAAATATTTAAGAAATACCATCATAATTTAAGTGAAACTGTGAAATATAAAAAAATACGACATAACTGTGATAAAGAGTAAAAAGAATAAATTTTCTGTAGACTACATCCTACATGAATTATATGTCAATGTCGAGAGAATTACACCATTTAAAATTACGTTGCAACTTGTAATACCTACAACGCTACAACAGACTGCCATCATATGTTTATGTTTACCTATTATAATGTACTCAACTTGAGCTGGTATGTCTGTAAAATCACAGCTTGTTTCCTTGTTTGAGTCGTAAGTTTGTGTGGGTGGGGGCGTGGTGCGTGGGGGCGGCATATTACTTAGAGCACAGGGGCGCACAATACCTAAATACGGGCCTGTGCCCAGGTATTTTAAAATAATTTCACAAATAGTTTGTTTACCTAATCTAGCAAAGGCAGGTGTGGTATTGCAGCCCCCAAAAGCATGAATAAACACAATTATTTCTTTCAGTCCTGGAAATTTGAAACTTTTTTGACTATATACCTCATCTTGCGATCTTCCAATTTTTCTTTTGAAAAAGTAGATATTTTCTTGAACATTTGCTGCATAGTGTGCTAAAAGGACCAATAAGTCAAGATCTTCACCGACAATTATAACATCATAATTCTGCGTTTGTCTGCGTTTTACCCGTCCGATTTCAGAAATATTGCAAATTTCTTTTGTTTCTATGTAGTTTTGTTCAAAAAATAACCAAAACAGATTATATTAAAAATGAAAAGAAAAACACTTTCTCCACAAAATTTTAAAGTTGTGGAAATATAAGTAGAAGTATAAATAGATGTGGAAGAAGAAGTGCAAGTTCTGAATTAGGCTCCTGTAGGTAGTTTAAAAAATATATAAATATCACAATTAACAAAAACGCTTCATCACAACACTATATTACAATTAGTGTGCAAATGTGCAGTACGTAGTGTGCTGCCACTTGGCGGCGCATATCTATACTCGATTCAGCCGCGCAGCCATTCGCTGTTTAAAAGCGCACATGCGCGCACAATAAAAAAGTTAAAAATTATTGTTTCAAAAGCTATGAAAGAACAAACTTATTTCACTAGCTGATAGAGCAAGAAAATACGAGTATTTAAAAAAAAAAAACTTTGTCCTGTGATGTCAGGGTAATGACTGGACCAAATTTTGAAAAATTTCCGTTTTCAAATTGAACAATTTATTGTGGCTTAATGACAAAATATTTTGGGATAAAAATTAATATTGAAATTCGTCTATTGGAATACTATACTCTATAATTTTTTTTATGAAGAAAAATCATCATTTCACTCATTATTAACGGAAATCTGAAAATGCACATTTATGCAAGTTTCAATTTTTTTTTGTAGGTTATGTTGCCTTTAAAAAAATGCACGACTAAAACAGATCAATAGGAAATTTTCTGGGGAACACGCTGGTATTTTTATTTTTCTGATTTGGTGATTTGGATTTTTAGCATCAGAAAAATCGACGAAAACTTCAGTGACTTGCACTCTGCTGTTTGCCGGAAGTGAAAAGTCAGGGAAAATCTGGGAAAATGGGCGGTCCGAAGTCTGGAACTTGGATAAACTTTTAGGTAAACACTAACTAAACATATCGTTTAAAAAAAAATCAGCCCATAAGTGGCTGTTTCTGGAAATTTGCCTTTTTTGCTCTTTTTTTTCGATAGTCTTACTAGGCTAAGATGCTTCAGATGATGGGTTGTCCCTGGTTACACACTTTCACGGCAAACTAATACTGATTACTAAAATGGTGTGTTATGCTAACACCCTTTTTCCAGTCAGCTTAAAGTGTCTATATACCTAACTGGATATCTTGCACTTTCACAGAATAGCACTACTATATTTCCCGCAGCAACTCTAGCAATTTTCTAACTTGTGTCTGTGGTGATTGGGAAGTCAATTATCATGTACCAAGTGGCAATTACATGTTATCGATTCCAAAGAGAGACTGATCTATCCGTTAAAAGTAATTTTCAACTGAATTCGCAAATCACATAGGTTCTTAGGTAACCCCTACTCATGATTTTCTACAGATAATAAAAGTTCTTGTCGAAGAAGGCTTCTGAACAGAACAATTCTTGTTCAAAAAACCTGAATATTTTTACAATCGAATTTATGGCCATAAACCCTTTTTACTTATAAACCATACATTTAGTTACTAATTTTTAAAATAATTACCGTCATTAATTAGATCGAACATTTTTATTTTGAACATTCTGATATGTCCCATCTCAAAAATTTACATATCACAAAAATTATTTAAATTAACATGCTTTTCTTATAAATATTCAATAAAATAATTTTGTACCCTCACACGTGCATACTACAAACATGGCTACACATCCTTACACACCATTCCACTGTACTTAACATTTTGAGGGTGATCATCTTACGAACAGTTCCACAGTGTTTCCCTTCATCGTGGATACAGAAGGTTTTCCTGATTTATTAATTTTTTTATTCTACCACCTTGGTTTATGTTCAGTATTCTTGTGTGTATTTAGGTGGAGTATTTGCTTCATTATCCTACTGGGACCTAGACTTTGACCCTTGTTCATGAGGTCTTCCCACTGAGACAAATGCCAGATCTTCCAATCGAATTACGAGGGGGTACCCAAAAATAACCGGAATAGCGCTGCGATTGGCGGAGCTTACGTAGTATGCATTTCTCCCGCTAGGCGAGCATAGCGCAACTCATTCCGAGTTCAGTGCCGTCATTGTTGTCGCCTGGGAAGGTTGTTGCCGGTCACAGTAATTCGTTTTGTAAAAGCAGTTTTGCTTGCTCCTCGTTTTTTGTCATGGCGGATTTAAGTGAACAGCGCGCTGCTATGAAATTTTGCTTCCTGCTTGGGAAAAACGCTGCAGAAACTGTTGTGATGTTGAAAACAGCTTACAAGTATAGGTGCTATGGGAAAAACTCAAGTGTACCAATGGTTTTCTCGTTTCAAAGAAGGTGAAATGTCAATTGATGACAAACCTCGTTCTGGACGTCCATCAACTTCCAGAGTTGACGAAAATGTTGAAAAAGTTCATGCAATCGTGCTTGAAGACCAACGACGAACCATTGAAGAGATTAGTAAGTTATCTGGAATAACTTGGAGCTCGGTTCAGCGAATTTTGTCAGAAGATTTGGGGATGATAAGGGTCACTGCAAAATTTGTGCCTCGGGTCCATTTCAGTGCACCAGTTTTTAGCAAAACAACATGACTCCCTTGCCCCACGCCCTTTACTCACCTGACCTCGCTCCGTGCGATTTCTTCTTGTTTCCGCGAATGAAGAGGGACATGAAAGGACATTTTGACGATGTGGAAACGGTAAAGAAAAAAACGAGGCAGGAGCTGTCGGCCATCACAACAGATGAGTTTGAAAAATGTTTCCAGGAATGGGATCGCAGATTGGACAAATGTATTAAGTGTAATGGAGAGTACTTTGAAGGTGATAAGGTTGTTTTGTAAAAAAAAATTAAATACATAGCTTTAAAAAAAAAATTCCTGTTATTTTTGGGTACCCCCTCGTATACCTCTTCTCATCACAAATCTGATGTTCTGGTAGAGAAGATAGGCCAATTTGTGCATAAGTTCAGCTACATTAAGTTGTGGATGCTGATGTTTCACTTTCCCATCTGTTGTATTACATATTGTTCTTCCACTTGTTGCCCATATACGTACTTACTGAACTGAAAGTGATTACGTACCTTGAGTTGGACATGCAGACTCTAGTATCAGGTCTCAAAATCTTGGAGGAAGTCCTCGTACGCTGTGACCTGGTCTCAGATAATTGTATACCATGGTGCCACTGACACTTAAAAATATTTTGTAATGAAGTTTATTTTGTCCTGGCCAGTCAACTGATTTACAATAGTGTCTATCGTCCTTTCACATTGCCTCAGGAACTCTGTTAGGTTATCATTTTCATCTCCATAGAACTTTAGATGTTGAGTCTATTCTTCTGTTATGGTATACTTACTTACTCCACGGTGCTACACCTCATGAAGAACTATGGCCTCCAGAATGACATTATCTACACTCGTCTCTATCCTGTGCGACTCTTTGCACCTTCTGACTCCCAGTCATCTTAAATCTTCATCTACATCATCCACCTATATTCTTCTTGGCCTCCCTCTTGCTCTTTTTCCCCTGGTCCTCCAATGAATACTTTTCCTGTCATTCTTTGTACCTGACCTGTTTCTTTATTCTGCCTTGTTTTATTATTGTGGTAGTGTCCGGTATGTTATGGTATATATATATATATATATGTGTGTGTGTGTGTGATTTGATTTCACTGTATAGTACCACCCAACCCCAAATTGTCGATTTGTTTTTGTAATTGTGAGTTTTGTGTTCGTGTTCATGGAGCCTTGTCAATTTCTGTGAGTTTATTTTCATGTTCCTTTAACTTTTGTTCATGTGTTATATAATTTTCATCCAGTTTCATTTGACTCGAGTTCATTTATGTTTGAAATGTGTCTACAAGAATTTTATTTTCAGTTGTTAAAGTTTTTTCCACAACCCTCCATTTGTCTTCTTATGAATTCCCCTTGTTTTCAGTCACGCTCTTCTAGTTGTTTGTCGTCCTCATCTAGTTGTTTTTATCATCCCTTATATGGCATCTAAAACTATACTGTACAAAACGGACATTTTTAAAACTATACTGTGTACTGAATTAGCAATATCTGAAGTTAATGAGTCCACTATGTTTGTTAATGTGTGTGTGTGTGTGTGTGTGTGTGTGTGTGTGTGATTTATCAAAACTTTTTATCATAACCAACTACTAGGGCAACAGTACCAAGAAATGTTTACAATTTTACTAGTGCATTTGCTATTGCAAATGGAACAATAATCATAGAAGGCAGAAGAAGCAGAGAAATTATGACACCATGAGGCAGAAAAAGCAGAGAAATGACAGGATGAGAAATAATGACTAGCAGAGGAATCATAAAAAGCATCCCTGCTTAGATATAATGACAAAAAGAAGAACGTAAGCAAGAAACAGGACACATAAAAGTACTGATATAGGAACAAAGGCATTTGCAAGAGCATACTACTGCAAAGTTGGATTCTACTATGTGGAGGTGTGGGTGAATTATATGGTGATCTCGGTGGGCAAGAGGTAAGATTATCTGTAGTAGAGAAGTGAACTGCAAATATAAAATAACAGAAGTTGAACAGTCAATGAAAAATCAACCCTGTGTTTCAAATCAAATTGCTCAATAGATTGTACCAAAAAAGGTAAAGTCCAAAAAAATACAGAAAATTAGATAACAGAGAGAGTTACTTTGACTGCAGTCATGCCAGTTCATATCAAGGGCTCAACATTTGATGGAAGCACTACTGGACAACATATCTTCGGCAATTTGAAGTCGCAAGCACATATTATTAATTTCACTTATTCTTGCTTTCAAGAATCTGCCTTAGAGCTACTACGGAAAGTGTCACCTGACAGCCAGAACTCTTTTAATGCAGAAAAGTTTGAAGCAAGTATTGACTTGCTAGTTAGACTGGCCTATCATAGAGCACCAGAGAATTTTTGAATGACATCGGTGATACAGATATTTACTGATGGTGTCAGAGATAGTGAACTACAACAACGGTTACGATACACCAGAATAGAGTGGACGCCCTTGTCTATGCTCCACAGTTTGAGGCCACCGAGCCAGTGTCTGGTTGTGTGAATCATAAAGTGTGCACACTAACAGATTGTGACGACACAAATGATTAAGAGGTAGAATAAGAGACAGAGTCTTCAAAGTTCAGCACCTCAGTATGAAGGTAGAAAGTATGCAAGACCAAAGCTTTTTAGATATGGGGAACTTGGGCATCTACAAAGAGATTGTCGGTCCATTGTTAAGCAGTAGGGAAATGGGCAGTAGTCAGTACAACTAGTTGTAGGAATGAAATACCTAGACAATACACAAGTTATACACTTTACAAAAACAGTGGGAGCTCAGTATATTATCTGAAATGAAGTACGACAAATAAAATGGCGGCAATCAATTCATTTTGTTATAGAGATAACAGGTACTTAAAAGAGACAGAAACAAAAAATAGGGAGACAAAAAAGATAAGGGAATTGTAAAGAACAATAACTGTAACACCAACATAGTGGATAAAGTTATGGAAAGTATTAACATGCAAAAAGCTAAAAATGAACCAAAACAAAAGAATTATGCATGGTCACTGACATACATAGGATCACATAACAGAAAAATTATACAATGTTTTAAAAAATGCGAGTAGATATAGCAATTAAAAAACATGAAACAGTATTTAATAAGATAAGAACTAAACATAGAAAAAAATTCCAATCTTACAGAGAAGCAGAGTTCATAAATTAAAATGTAAATAATGCAACAAAGTGTACCTAGGTGAGACAGGATGGAAATTCGAATGCAGGTTATCTAACCACAAACGTGGAGAAGGTAATAGAACAACAAATTCGTTATATCCAATACATTTCATAGAAGAGAACCATAAGTTTGTTAATCCTTTAGAAGACTATCAAAATTAGAAAGTAGTGAGTAACACAGTTAAAAGAAGGCTTAGAGAGGAGTCAGAAATATTGAAAGAAAGAGAGAAAGGGTTAGAAAATATAATGAATACTAAAACTAAATTTAAAAATGAAGGAATATTTTATAATATAATCATGAAGTAAAAGGTAGTGGGCAGATAGAAAACATTAAGAAAGAAATTAAATTGCATATATGAGATGTTTTTGAAATAAGGGTGAGTGACTGCTCCCATACGCAGTGATAGGAAGGGATTAAAAGGGTGTTAGCAAATTTGATTCTGAAACTGTGCTGAAAAGGAACTTGCAGTTAAAAGAGTGAATGAGAAAGGTTTTAAAATGTTAGATTGAAAACAATCTACACAAATAACACACACACAACACACAGAATGTACTAGAAAGGTGTACACCACACCGAAACGTTCGAGGCAAATAAGAAACTTAAGTGTTCACAGTGAAAGTATTGTTTATCACTAGTACTAGAAAGAAATGTAAAAGTACCGACATGGTTGACTGAACTCGCTAGTTAATAATAGCCAGAAAGGCCACTTAACTTATATAGCTTGTTTATGAAAATGTGTATGCTAGTGGTAGGGCAAGTGGGGGTATAAAGAAGTAGTCTAGTCCTATTATTGTTATTTCCGATCTGACGATGAGCTTTGAAGCTTGAAAGCTCTAATCGGAATAATTTTTCTATGCAACAGTGTTAATTCTATTTGAAAAAATAGGGTAATTGGGATTTTCTGCTAATAGGAAATGATGTAACATAAAAGTTCGTTCAGTAATAAATGTACTTTGTTCAAAATAGTGAGCAAGTTCTGCAGCTCAGGAAGCATATTAGTGTTGTTGCATGTCCCATAGTTGTCTCTCACATGTCTAAACAGGTTTTATGATTGTTTTGTATATAAAGAGTGGCCCACATAGAGTTGACTGTCTGGCAGCCATTATGGTTTTAGTCATGTGATAGCTCATTTTGGTGAGTGTAGCAAACTATACACACAGGAGAAGTGCCACTACATGTAAGGATTTTACAGCAAATCATTTCAAACAGGTTTATCTGTCTTCATTTCAGATAATATACTGAGCTCCCACTGATTTTGTTAAGTCCATAACTTGTGTATTGTCTAGGCGCTTCATTCCTCCAATTAGTTGTACCGACTACTGTCCATTTCCTGCTCCTTAACAATGGACTGACAATAGTGATTATAACCACTAACACAACTTTCTTAATTAAAAATTCCATTTTTTTTTCAGAAATGTAACAACTGTATAGTAAGCACACAATACAGGCTAAAAATTCTAAACATCTAATTTGTGTTAAAATATTCTTCAGTCTGACCATGGCCAGATTTTAATAATTTCTGATTCCATTCTTGAGTGGTGTTACAAATTTGTATTCCAAAATATTGAAATTACTAAAGCTCACAACTACATTCAGATTTTAGTTAATATTCCCTTTTGATATCCCACATGCCATATGCCCAATAATCCCTTTGAATTTTTGCAATTTTATCAGAATTTTCCCTTACTTTTGGCCCCTGGCATCCCAAAATTTTAAGATTTTTAAAAATGAAGCTAAATACATAAAGTTCTCTTTAATTCAATATTCCAATGGACTTTTGTGATTTTTTCCAAATTTTCACCCTCACATTTTTGCCACTCACCTACATTTTGCAGGGTCAGTGTAAAAAACAATAGGGTTCTGTAGGGTAGAGTTACAGATACACAGGCGCCACAACAACAAATATACACATCATTTAATAGCAGCATTTACAAAAACTCATCTGTGAATTATCTTAACTTCTACATGACACCAGACACACTGAATGAACTGTCTTTGTTTCAACAGCTGACTCATAACTACAGACAATTCGTTGACCTTGTATGTACAATGCTTGTTCCATGTGTCACCGCCATAGGCATACTAAATCGTTGAGCACTTTACCAATTTAAAACGACGTGTGACTTACCATATCGATCACCATACGGACATAAAAATTTCGTGTGTATACTGACCCAGAGCACCGGAAAGGTTAAGACTGAATCTAATTTTCAACTATAAATGTTCAACTTCAAAATATTTTGTTAATAAAGTGACAGCCTTCAATGGAAGACTGATCTACCATGAATCTTACCTACTTGTAGATGGAAGATTGATTGTATATTAAAAAAAAAAATTTACCTCTTGTGTATTCTTTTCTTTTTCCACATCTTCTAAAACAATTTCATCTTTTATAATTGTAGTGATGTCCTGAAAATGCTGTAACAAAATAAACATAAATATAAATAAAATATCTACCCTAAAACAAAAAATAAATTATTATTTTCCCCAATGAAATACTCCATTTACGGCTGTTTTAACAAACTAAATATTTACTGCAACTGTTTAAATTGGTCACACACACACACACATTTCAAACACTTTTTGCTACAGTCTATTTCTTGATGCATATATAATTTATTTAATATTTATAATTTCTTTGCCTCAAGATGTGATAGCCTATTTATAAATATTCAAACACAAAACTAAACAAGCTAATGCACAAATCAATGCAAAACAAGACACAATTTTCAAAGCACTCGACATCGAAAATACTAAAAATGTTAATATATACGCAACAATCACACACAATAATATCAGTATAAAATACCAAAAACCAACAGGAAAGCATAACAACCAACCAAAACACAAATACTCCACAAGATACAAAATTAGGAAGGCTGAGGATGGGAACAATAAGATTCCCCCGAAAACATGTTCCTAATACAGGAAAATACATCATGAGGTAAAGAAATTAAAAATATTCAATAAATTTCTCTAGGTACGGTAGAGAAATTTTGGTCAGATGTCTGAGTCTGAACAGTGCTATGAAGAAGAATGGAGTTAACAACTGTGAATCTACATGCTGTAATAGGACTTCTATAGGGCAGTTGCAGAATTAAGGAGTCAATTTATTTAATGTAAATTATACAATAAATGAGAGTCATAGCAAGCATGACGGTACATTTATAAGGTACCTTATACATAAGGTATTTATAAATTATTATATAATAATAATTATTATTATTATATAAATATATATATTATATTATTATTATTATTATTATTATTATTATTATATAATTATTATTTATAAGGTATTTATAAATGTGTAAGGTACATTTGGACCTTAAGCAAGGAAGACGGTATGCACACATGCTGTAAACTCGATTAAAAAAAAAAAAAATTCAAAGGCAGTCACAACAACGTTCTGCATAGAAATGCTATCAACACGATAAAATAAGCGAGTTGCCTGTCAGCTGACTCATGGTAAACACGTGGGCCATTCTCCACTGTTGTTGCCACTATGGTTATGTAATGTTGTGAAGTAAGGAGAAACCATGGATAAGTACACTAGTGCAAAGGTAAAAAAGAAACAACTAACAACATGTGCGAGTTATAAAGCCTTAACTTGGAAACAATCTGTACCAGGGACGTGTTAAAATATGAGATAAACTGTTAGCACAGAAAAAGCACTGATTTACTGACATGCTTGTTACATCATCATCTTCACAACATGCCATACGCAAGGTGCTGCCTGTTCCATCTTAAAAATCCTCCAGCCATCTGTTCCTGGGTCTACCCACACACCTGTGTCCTATAGGTTTGAATTTCCAGACTTGTTTGGTCAGTCTGGAATATGTCATTCTTTCTAAGTGTTCTTTCCACTGTTGTTTGTAATCTTTTAATGTTTCATTCAAGCTAAAAACTTTTAACTCTTCTCTTATGGCCTTATTTCTTATAAGGTCAATTTTAGAACACCTTTTAACTACTCTTGAGAATGCCATTTCCGAGGTCTGTATTTTACCGTCTTTTTTCGTTATTGCCCATAATTCACACCAAAAGTGTGTGTCCCTTTACATAGTACAGGGACTCCCATAACTTTGTAAAACTTTAATTTTGCATCTCAATCTACCTTGTTTATACAAATACGCTGATTTTTCGGCAGATTGTTTGGAACTTACCCAACTTGTTATGGTGCAGTTGAGGACATGATCAAGTGATCTGCTATATGGTCATTTGTATTCGAGAAATGGAGCAGAGTGGACAGTATTTCTTAGCTCGGTTCCACACTTACTACATCGTTCAATATCATGTGAACATGAAGTTTTAGATTTGTTTTTCTATAAGGTAAGACCTAGTGAGTTTCTATTTATTCATTCTACAGCGGCTTCATTTGTAACTATCTAATTCTGTACATTGACATCTGTTATAGATTCACTGCTGACGTTAAAACCATCTGACAATTCTATAAGTACTTTATGCATGTGTGTGTGTGTGTGTGTGTGTGTGTGTTTTATTGCATTATGTAATGCATAAATGTGTATATTTATTGCATCATTTTTGATGGTGTAATTAATTATACTTATACACATGATTGATGTCGTTTGTATTTCACACATACTGTTTCGCACTGTGAGTGAGGAGAATGATTGTTTTCATTAGGTTACAACAATACACAAAATCTAGGTGCACACATAAACATCAAGGTGCTTTTTCGCAAAGGCTACCCGACCGACAAACACATTTTATCTCTACCCAGACAGACAACACGCCCATATACACATTTCTTTTTCCTCAACACTCATTAATCATTTGTGTGAAGGTTAACCTAACTTTTGAACACTGAAAAAACCTGCGACAACAAAGACAAGAAGACCAGTCAAGACACAGTGGTTTACTTAACACACACACACACACACACATGCGCGCACGTGCGTGAACGTTAACCTTATTTATGAAAGTAGAAAAAACAAGACAAGAAGAAGAAACCAGGAACTGGCCTCTTTATTTTCTTTCATACACACGTATACATAAGTTATACAATTTATGCCTCACACGACATCGCCCTATTAAATCAAGATAAGCAGAGGACAAGATGGCCACGGACACATTGGATAGACTTGTTAAGGGAACATAAATCTTAAATTGTAACTGTACAAAAAAATAAACAAGAGAAGAAAAACTTTACCTCCCACTTATTATGATCTATTTACGACTTACCTTAACACAGAAAATTCTCACAAAGTCCACAGGGCCGCCACCATATTTTGAGGAGCAAATATGGAACCAATTACACTTACCCAAAATAAATAAGTACTACAAAATTCCCTTATTTAAAAATTCCAGCGTTGTGTAGACGAACTCAAGATACAGAAATTAGGTTAAGGTATAATGGCATATTAATTAACTAACACATGTTCATGGTAATCTTATATTTTAATGTTTTGTCAAACATAATATTAATTTCTTTTTACTGTTGTGAATGTTATTAAAACAAAATTTCTGAGACAAAAAAATATAATATAAAAAAGTGTTGTATGCAAATCAGTACTTTGCTCTCTTTCTCTTTCTCCTTCCCCCTTTTTCTCTCACACGCTCACTCACTCTTTCTCTCTATTTACACCCCTTTTTATTGAACTCTCATTATTTTGTTGTTTTTAATTTAACAGATTTTGTTGAACAATTAAAATATATTAAATGACATTAAGTTTTAATGAATTCTGGCCATTTAAGTTTGTTACTGATCAGTTACTTATCTCCCACATGGTAGTCCAGTGGTTGCACATTACGTTGAAAGTTACTTTTTTATGAAAAACACCAAAATAAATGTTCCACAACTTTTACACCATAACCACTTCAGCTAAATTAGTATTTCAAAAAGTTGTTCACTGTTCCATTACATTCTTTTATACACTTTTGTAGGCCTACCGGAACTGCCCACGGGCACTGAAAGAATACAAGAGACCCGTATGGTGTACAACTAGTGACTGGGGTGTTATTTTAAAAGTTTTTACTGCTTCATTAATTTCTAATACACTTGGGTAGGCCTACTTTAACTGATTCGACCTACCGTACATGCCCGAAGCGGCCACTAATAGAAAACAACACGTGTGTCTCGTTTCGTAGTCGGGTGGAGACTGGGGCCTTCGCTGGCGTGATTTCCATTTTAATTGAGCCTTGGAAACTGGTTTCAAGCAGTTTACCACCAACGTCCCACCCTGTGGCTGAAAATTTCCGTTCTCGTTCATCACACCTTTTCAACAGGAAACTCGCTGTGTCATTGGAAACACGTGGTGTTTGTATGATTCACTGGTGACGTGAATTCTATTGGCTGCATTTCCTTACCTTATAAGGACAGCTTTTCCCCCTCTGCACTTCCACATTATGAACCAGCTATGCTGTTACATTAAAACAATAACTTGTTACATAATTTTGTTACCCCAAATTTTGTCCCGTTACACGTTCCCGCCATGATGTAGACACACCGGTGGTAGTGGCAATGCTAAATTTTCCATCGCACATCCTTCTATACCCTATTTCCCTTCTGGAGGGAATTTTCTTCTCCCTTATCACATGTTGGCCACACCGACTACTGCCATTCAACACACCAATCACTACTGATCCTACTACATGATGACGTGACATATACTAAACATGCTGACCAATCACTACACTTCGCACCAGTGCTGTGGTACTGTGCTGTGTTTTGGGAAAAAACTCGGCGGTGTTTTTTTAATAGTGGAATTATTAAATTACGTATTTATCAACGTAAGTGTTTACGTAAGAAATTACGTACGTCCGTTATCTGGCCACTGGCCGATCTGCGCGCTCTCTGTGTTCAGCGCTTCATACTATTTTTTCAGCCGCAGGACAGTTGAGTTCAATCGCAGCATTCAGCGTATTAACGTCCGGGTCCGGCTGACAGCATCGATGTAAAATTTTGTCTACTATCTGCTACTATGTATAAGTAGAAGTCTACGCGACCTTCCGGTAAGTGTGTTAAGATATATAACTTACTAGTTCATAAAAATAAATTGTATTTACTTAATATTAACGCAGATGCAGGGCGATATGTATTGCAGTAATTTATCAGCATGTGGCGTGCAACAGGTTAAATTGGTTTATGTATGTTTCAATGTTAACGCTGGCTAACAGATATTAATCCATTATCTCATTAATAATATAATAATAATAATAATACTCAATTCATTAAATTAGAATGGGGTGTAAGTTAGCTATTTTTCCGAAATGATTGTACATCACGAACTTGTTAAAGTTTGCTAGTTCCTGTCAGAGGGGGTTAAGTGCTTCACGAAAACTTGTGAATAACTATTTATTGGAAATGATTATTATGTTGAATGACTATATTTGGATATATTATAGATTATAATATTTAAAGGTGTTATTTTGAAGTGATTTATTTGATTCAATGGGGTTCAATGCATAAGGAATTTTCCGGAGATTGTAAACTGGGCATGTCACGAAATGTGGGTTCAGCTGGGTAAATGAGGTAGTGTGGTTTATTAAACCTGTAAGTAATTACCGATATAATTGTGCAGGGTTTCCGATGTAGACGATAATCTGTCTCGCTCCAGAGGATGGCCGAATACCTGCTTTACATGATATAGATTCAACCACTTCCGTCAGCTGTCAGGCCGGATGGACGGACACACTCGACCAGATCCTCTACCCATATGCTGCTAACCAGATGACATTTAAGTTTTTTTTGAAACAAAATGTTTGTGGCCGATAAATTTTTTTGAGACACTTTTGGAGATGCTCCAGGTTGGGGACTTAGTTCCGGACAAGTCCAACGGGACAATTGGGTTTACATGTTACTTTGTCATTGTTTTTTCATTAAGGCTTACGCCTCATTAACATATTAATGTTTATCTCATTCAGAGAATTGTAAACTCAGCTAGGGTCATGCATCACCCGAGTTGATGTGAGCTTTCTGTAATTATGGTCAGCAGTTCCGGCCACTAATTGATTTCTGTGTTAAGCATGCATGCACGGGTGTCCGTTGGGGAATTTTATGGTTAATTACTTTACATTTAATTGGGTTGTGTATTGGATTATTAAATTAAAGGTCGGGGGAGGTGTTTTAACCTGTGGACGACACCTGTAGGTGCCGTTCACCACAGGACAACTTCATGTCATAGTTTGCTGGATCCAGTTCGGGCGCATGACCGTGCCTGAGGTTAGGTGGATCCTTTATGAACACCTCAAGCATGTGTTAGTACATTAATTCCATAGATTCTGCCTTTCAAAATTCAATTTTACTATTCAAATAATTTTGTAACCACTAAATTTTGCCCTAGCCAGCACAATAATTGTTAAACTTTTATTGCTCATAATACCAATTCATTAATAAATGTTAAAGAAGGCACGACAAATCAGTACCAGTTATAAGTATTTATGGGTGGTCACGTTCCACTGTTTTTGCAAATTTTGTCAGGAAAATAAAAGAAATGAGAAATGTAGTTATGCAACCGGGCATCCATGTTGACCTCGTGATGGCACTTATTATCATTATCATTATTGAGATCCGAAATTGATAATTACCTTTTTGCTTGGTACTTGTGTGCCGTTGGGACTATTTAGCCAAATTGACTTTGGCTGTTCATATACTTAGAATTTTGGGGCATGTCTACTCTACTCTTTTGGGATTTATTAGTTGGATTTGAGTTATTAATTGAAAATTTACGGTGGGCCGGATACTTGATCTGAATAAGAGGATTGAGGGTGTACGATGACAAAACATACGCTGTTAACCAGGTGAACATGGTGTGTGCCATTTATATGTAAATGTGTATCTATGTTAATTATATGTTGTGTGTTATGCCTTATGTGATTGTTAGATTGTTATACCTTATTATGCATATTGTAACGCAACAGAAATGCTGGCATCCATGTTACATAAAAATTAGGTTAACAAAATAATAAACAAGTCAATATCTAACCCCATGATAAAACAAAAGTATAATAATTACATGTATAATTATAGATAAAGATAAATAAGTATGCAAGGTAGAATTAACGAGAATAAACAAACCTGTAAGTTAGATAATAGTTAATGATCTATGTTCAGTGAAAAGTAAACAAAAATGAAACAATAATTTACTTTATAGCAATAGCGAGTAAGGATTTTGAGTTAAAAGATATTATTTTGTGACAACAAATGTTATGATAAAGTTTATGTTATGTTATACCAATTATGTGTTGAGTTAATGAAAGGTAATGAAACAAGATGTATTATTCAATTACTGTTGTAGAATGAAGTGTGAAGCAGCTAGTTAGCGTTAATAGATTTGAATTTTCTTATATGTGATCCATAGGTCAAGATAAAATTGTCATTAGATATGGAAAAAATAATTGTTTATGTAAATGTTAATAGTTAAGATTTGATTATATGTATGAATTTATGTAAAAGGGCTATAGATGTTTACCAGTTATAAACACAGGTAGATCCGTTTACAATAAAAGGCCAAACAGCCAAAAACACTATATAACCACTCATAACATAAAGGTTAGGTACATAAATTAATAATAATTAATGAATACGGTTTGAAGAGCTAGAAAAAAACATTAAATTAGTAATGATATATAATAAACCATATCAATTTATACAAATTATGATAATGCCATAATGCCATGATATCGATTGATAACGTTTAATATCGAAAAGGTAGTAAATATAAAAGAAACAGGCTCATATCAAAAAACCAGCAGAATATGTGTAGAAAATAATAAACCAACTATCGGTAAAGTTATATTCCGATATGATAGCAAATTGATAAGGAATAGACAAAAAAATATATGAAATAAACACTATATACAAAACATGTGGAAGGAAGAAAAATCATGTGTTGCTATGGACTACAGGAAATGAAGAAGTTGTTGATTTTCAATTATTGCTTTTTATGATCTGAATGTGATGAGATTAAAAATCTAGTAAATATCTCATATAATCGGAATATACTAAAATATTTGACACAAGTATAATAAACAAAATACTCAAGATAATATTCTTGAATCTTGCCAGTACAGTTTAACCAAACAAGAATATATTATGAAATCACAATAGAAAATAAATAACTGGGTTCTACAAGGAAGGACTTGAATTGTCCCATATCCGAAAGGAATTGATGATATATTAAACCAAATAGAAAGAGTTAACTGTATCACAACTAATAATAATACACTACACGAGAACTTAAAACCTTTCAAATACACGGAACATCACGAATTGCTTCAACCGAGAAAACAACGTACTTGGATCCAGGAATTGCAGAAGAAGCATCCATCGGGCTGTAAATCAATCCTGAGAGCTGTATTTCCGAGGTGGACAGGACAAGAATCCCATTTTATTAAACCGAAGAAAGAATATTGTACGGCGTAATCGTCCAGAACAGTAAATTTATCAATCAACCGCCTACACGATTTGCTTCGTTCTAGTCTGGTAAATTATTATTATATCAATCATATTAACTACACAACACTTCAAATTTGTAAATCTTGCATTCTTATCTATGTATTTTTAATCTTCCCCACAGTTACAAGAACCTTCACACCCTGAATTAAGTTAATTACAAATTAAAACACACTATATAACTGAATCTAAATAAAGGATCGGACTAATCAATAATCGATTCACGCAATCTATAGCCCACGTGTATGTCAGTTAGAACATATCTTATTCAATGTTAACGAAGTAAACAAATAAAGAACCTTTATATAGTTGCAAAATCTTGTCATTTGGAGTATGATTTAATGAGTTGGGAATAAAAAAGTAACTGACTAAGTATAGAATAATTGGTTAACCTAAACAGTGAAATAACCTCTAAGTTTCATTGCTCCGGTACTACAGCGCTTATAGCGGAATTCTCTGACACCAAAGAGAGAGTGTAAAAATACAAAATTATACATAATTCTCTTCAAGGTATAATAGGGTTGAACGAAATTACAGAATAACACATTAATTATATAAGTTTCAAGTACACTAACACTGATATTTTTTAGAGAGATAAGTTAATATTAGTTCATTAAATCACCAAATCCCACAACTCCAAATATTTCAGATATTTAAATAATTAAATAAATCAAAACGACCTAAGAGAGTAAAGACAGGGGAACATACTCGTTCATAGCAACGAATAGGCTTACATTGTGTGAAAATAACGAGGCGCTTGTACTCGTCCCATTACAAATTAACGAACTCAACAGTGGGGACTTGAACCGTACGTACTCGTCTCGATACAATATATATATATATATATATATAATATTTCAATCACTTTCTGCTACAGTCCGTTTCTTGATGTATATAATACTTTAATATTTATAACTAAATTTACCTCAAGATATACTTTTTTTCCTATTAGGAACATGTTTCAAGAGTTCCTGTTCTCTCATCTTCAGCCTTCACCATCTTGTTTCTGGTGAAGTATTTGTGTGTTGGCTTCTGGATGTTATTAAGGTAGTTTGTTGGTCTTTGATCTTTTAAAGTTGCATTATTGTGTGTGGTTGTGGTATCTGTTTTTGTATTTTGTGTATTTTCGATGTTGAGTGCTTTGAATATTGTGTCATGTTTTGTATTGATTTGTATTTGTTCTGGTATTAGTTTGTTTTGTGTTTTATGTTTGTAAATCTGTAAATTTTCCCAAATGTTCATTATGGTGCCTTTGTGTGGTATATGTTTTATTAGTGTTACATTGGTTATGTCTGGGAATTCATGTCCTGTGTTTATTGCATGTGTGGCTAAATTGGATTTATATATATTTGGTTTTTTGTATGCATTTAGGTGTTCAAAATAACGTTTTTTCAGCTGTTTTTTGTTTGTCCTATATAACATTTATTGCAATCTTGGCATTCGATTTTGTATATACCGTTGGTTGTTGTATTATCTTTGTTGTGTGAGCTATTTAGATTTTGTAATTTATTTTTATTAGTTTTGTATGCTATTTTTATATCTGTGTTTTTAAATAGTTTTGTTAGTTTTGTCATTTTATTATTTATATATGTGAATGTGGGCCATTTTTTGTTGTTGTTATTATTTATGTGTTGTTCAGTTTGATTAATTCTTAATTGTTCAGTTTTTATTTTGTATTTGATTTTATTTTCTATTTTGATCATAGTATTTTTATTGTATCCATTTGCATAACCAATTTGGTATATTATATTTCTTTCTTTGTCAGTTTCTTGTTTGTTTAGGGGTATTTTGTACATTCTGTTAAATAACGAATAAAATGCTGCCATTTTATGTTGTGGTGGGTGGTCAGAATGATTAGGTATAATGATGTTAGTGGAAGTTGGTTTTCTATATATTGCATATTGTATGTGTTTGTTGTATCTTGTGATGGTTATGTCTAAATAGTTGATTTTGTTATGTTTTTCTTTTTCTTCTGTGAATTGTATTTTGGAATGTATATTGATTTGTTTCAGTATGTTCTCTGCATTTGTGTTTTTGTTATTTGATACATATAGTCCATCATCTACATATCTTATCCATATGCCATCTGGGTCATGTGTTTTTATGATATTTTGTATTTTGGTGTCTATGTGTTGTAGGAATATTTCTGCTATTATGCTTGATAATGGTGATCCCATTGCTAAACCTTCTTTCTGTTGATAAATTTTGCTATTAAATTCAAAGTAATTTTGTTTTAGTATTAGTTGGAGACTATTTTTTATTTCGGTTATATATTGTTTGTTTTCATTTTGTTCTATAAGTTTGTTTATTATTATGTCAATTGTTTCTTCTACTGGGATATTAGTGTACATGTTTGTTATGTCATATGATGTGAAAAATGTATTTTCATTTATATTTATTATTTTTAGTTTGTCTATTAATTTGTATGTATTTTTTATGTTATGATGGTTATTTGTTAGATGGTTACTTTTTAGTTTTTGTGCTATTATTTTTGCTATTTTGTATGTAGGAGCTTTTTTGAAATTGATTAATCAAGGTTCTTACAGGTTTAACAAATATTTTTTCCATGACAATTCCAGGACATTTCCATGACAAAATCTAGATTTTCAAGGACACTCGCGGCACTCAAAATACACACTCGCGACATTCAAAATACCCAAAGTCAAAGATTTAATGATAAATAGTTTTATTTCTTGCATTGTATATAATTATATACAAACCTAAGATACATCTATATCAGTCAAGCTATTTTAAGTCAAAAATAAAAATATTTTTTTTATAAAATATCCCCAACCATAAGAGGCCGGTTGAAAACAAAATTTCAATGCACTTTACAAACTTTTCTTTTTAATTTTTGAATATAAGAATATTGCATTGAGTTTAATGTTGAAATAGGAAACTGGTTTGGCTGACATATAACTGAAAGACTCAAGAATTACAGGAATTATTATATTCATACATAACAACTAAGATCTTTAAAAGATAAAATGGGCAAGTCATTGAAATTTTGTTTCTGGATGGGGTATGGCCAAGGGAAAGTTTATTATTCAAAAACATCTTAATTAAAATCTTAATATCTTAAAGGTACCCTTCTTATTATTCTAGAACGACTTAACTACATCACGTTATTTTAGTCTTTAATTAAAGGAGGGAGATATCAGGCTACCGGTACTTAAATTGCTACAGTATTGCACAACTTAACATTCTTTGGATAGCTCAATAATCTCTTTGTTTATTTTTTCAACATCAGCTGCCATTTGAGTTGTCTTTAACCTAAAAGAATTTGATTTAGCCAGCAATGTAAAGTCTTTCTTGTTTTCAGCTTTCAGTGCCACTGCATCAGCTTCTTTTGTCATTGTCTCAATGGCATTTTCAAGATCCAACTTTCTTTTCTTCATAGACTTTAATTTTTCAGTTTTTGAAGTTCTTTTCTTGGTTTTTTCCTCTTTCTTCTTTTGGTCATCTAGATAGTTTTGATATCTCATTCTCGCAGATCGGGCATATGACAGAAGTTCTTTGGTAATAGGAACTTCATGTAAATCAACACTTTTCAATTCATCACACACCAATCGAAGAACTACCAAACTTTCTTCTTTGAAGTTTTCCACAACTATTTCTTTATTTAAAGAAAACCCTCGTTCAACCAAAGCCTGTCCGTGGGAGAGGGTTAAGACTATCTTAATAACCTTCCACAAATGGGAATATTGTTTCTTAGCCCCAATGACGTCATAGTAGAAGGAATCTATCCTGTCTTTGGACTTTTCAAACTTGCTGAACTCTGTTATTGGGCATTCTGTAAAAAGCAGCTTCAGTTCAGATAGAGCACTATCATAGTTTATTGGGAGCATAATTTTTCTTTTCTGAAGTTCTTGTAGTAATTTTGTGAAAGTTTCAATGGTTTTTGATTTATCTACTACCATTGACTTAGGTTCGAGACACCTGGCAAATCTGACAACTGGATATTTCAAGGGGTTCTTGTCTATTACTTTCTTTACTACAGCCTTCAAAAACATTTGGCATTCCAACTTAAACACCGACACTTCTTTTTCATTGACTTTCTTTTCTTTCTAAAGCTTGCTTAAGATTTCTCTGATGGCAAACCCTGTCTCAACTTTGTTAGAGAATTGCAGATTTTCTTTTTTATCAAAATCAACTGAACACAGAGCAAAATCAGTATTACTTTTATCAAGAACGTCCTTCTTAACAAATAGAGACATGAGGTTGTAGAGCAATTTCAAAACATCAATAGCTTGGAAACGTAACATAGACTCATCTGTTTGATAACCTTTCAGGTAAGGCTGCATTTGTTTGCCTACAAAAGAAAAGAAGCTAAGCTTGGCAACTACTAGAGGATCTTTAGTTGCCTCTTTTACAATCTGAAAAGATTTTGACACCACCTCAGACCGTGGTTTGTCTTTATAAGAGTCCATAAACTTTACTACAGAAGGCCAAATTGTTATGGCTCGGTCACTCACAGCTACATCCTCAACCCACCTTGTAGCACAAAATTTAAGTGGCATCAACCCAGTTTCATTGAGAGCTAAGAAATCGCTTCTCCTAGCAGGTGAATCTTTCAATATTTGCCACAATGCTCTCAAGAGGGTGGCTAAGTCCCAACCTGTATGCTCAGCTCCAACTTCAAAGGATCTGTGAAGAGTATGAATGCTACAGCTACCAATATCAATGAGCCGGGGGTATTCAGGGTACATGGTTTCTCTATTCATAATAAGATCCTTCAATGCTTTTAAATTTACATTTGGCCCGTCCATACCTATTTGAAGCAACTTTGCTGAATTCAATTTTTCCATGGCCCCTTGAAGAGCTTTGACTAAATCAGCGGCTTTGGCATGTCCCAGAAATTGAGAATCCAAGTATCTGCTTGTTACTATCTGCGCTTCTTCATCCCAAGACCTGATAATATCTACTTGATCTTTTTGAATAAACTTGTTTATACTGCCATCAAAGCACAACGAGAAAAATTCACACTTAGAAATGTGTCGATACAATTTGTCTTTAAAGTACTGTGCAATCCCAAAACAAAGTAAGTATGAACACTTAGTTGGTGCACATGAAAAGCTTTTGGCAATTTTACTGTCAGGAAACATTGCTGAAAAAAGGTTGTTGAGGCCATTGCAAGAATTTTTTGGTAAAAACAAATGGAAATATTTTGACAAACTAGCTTCTTTGATTCTGTTGATCACCCAACCATCCTCCCATTATTAGCACATGAACTGCTGTCAATTAACTTGTATACAAGAAAACATAATTTTTCTGGGACATGAGTGAAAAAACATCCTTTTCAACTCTTAGCAATAATATGAAGAAAATTCCATGACAAAAAACAAAAATCCATGACAAATCAGAAAATTCCATGACATTTCCAGGTATTCCAGGACATTTATCAAATTTCAGGTATTCCAGGTTTTCCAGGACGCGTATGAACCCTGTTAATGGATGTATTGGATTGTTTAATTTGTGTATTTTTATTAGGCTGTTCATTTTAGGTGTTCATATATAAACAATAATCCAGAACCACCTAAAATGAACAGCCTAATAAAAATACACAAATTAAACAATCCAATACATCCATTAATCAATTTCAAAAAAGCTCCTACATACAAAATAGCAAAAATAATAGCACAAAAACTAAAAAGTAACCATCTAACAAATAACCATCATAACATAAAAAATACATACGAATTAATAGACAAACTAAAAATAATAAATATAAATGAAAATACATTTTTCACATCATATGACATAACAAACATGTACACTAATATCCCAGTAGAAGAAACAATTGACATAATAATAAACAAACTTATAGAACAAAATGAAAACAAACAATATATAATCGAAATAAAAAATAGTCTCCAACTAATACTAAAACAAAATTACTTTGAATTTAATAGCAAAATTTATCAACAGAAAGAAGGTTTAGCAATGGGATCACCATTATCAAGCATAATAGCAGAAATATTCCTACAACACATAGACACCAAAATACAAAATATCATAAAAACACATGACCCAGATGGCATATGGATAAAGATATGTAGATGATGGACTATATGTATCAAATAACAAAAACACAAATGCAGAGAACATACTGAAACAAATCAATATACATTCCAAAATACAATTCACAGAAGAAAAAGAAAAACAAAATCAACTATTTAGACATAACCATCACAAGATACAACAAACACATACAATATGCAATATATAGAAAACCAACTTCCACTAACATCATTATACCTAACCATTCTGACCACCCACCACAACATAAAATGGCAGCATTTTATTCGTTATTTAACAGAATGTACAAAATACCCCTAAACAAACAAGAAACTGACAAAGAAAGAAATATAATATACCAAATTGGTTATGCAAATGGATACAATAAAAATACTATGATCAAAATAGAAAATAAAATCAAATACAAAATAAAAACTGAACAATTAAGAATTGATCAAACTGAACAACACATAAATAATAACAACAACAAAAAATGGCCCACATTCACATATATAAATAATAAAATGACAAAACTAACAAAACTATTTAAAACACACAGATATAAAAATAGCATACAAAACTAATAAAAATAAATTACAAAATCTAAATAGCTCACACAACAAAGATAATACAACAAACAACGGTATATACAAAATCGAATGCCAAGATTGCAATAAATGTTATATAGGACAAACAAAAAAACAGCTGAAAAAACGTTATTTTGAACACCTAAATGCATACAAAAAACCAAATATATATAAATCCAATTTAGCCACACATGCAATAAACACAGGACATGAATTCCCAGACATAACCAATGTAACACTAATAAAACATATACCACACAAAGGCACCATAATGAACATTTGGGAAAATTTACAGATTTACAAACATAAAACACAAAACAAACTAATACCAGAACAAATACAAATCAATACAAAACATGACACAATATTCAAAGCACTCAACATCGAAAATACACAAAATACAAAAACAGATACCACAACCACACACAATAATGCAACTTTAAAAGATCAAAGACCAACAAACTACCTTAATAACATCCAGAAGCCAACACACAAATACTTCACCAGAAACAAGATGGTGAAGGCTGAAGATGAGAGAACAGGAACTCTTGAAACATGTTCCTAATAGGAAAAAAAGTATATCTTGAGGTAAATTTAGTTATAAATATTAAAGTAATATATATATATATATATATCATGTTATGATTTATGTAATTTACTGGGAGGGTCGAGACTATGCGCCATTTTACATTATTTAAAGTAATTGGATTCTGCTCAGTAATATCAAGCTCGATTATTTGGCGATGCCTATGTCTAATGGAATTATAATAACGATTGTGGTTTCTGAAGTTTGAGCTATTCTTGATTATGAAACACTTGTAATATTATCTTACTCTTTCAAAGGCGCATATATTGTACACTAGGGGAGTTAATTGTACAAAGGCATGAATACAATAAATCTTGTTGTTGTTATCTTAGAGCAGAGTTTCATTTGCAAGTCCCGTCATACTGGACCCAGCGCATTTTTGGCTTCTCTAGGCTCTTGCCTGGTTCTAAATAACTAGTGGCCTCTCTTTCAAAAAAAAAAAAAAAAAAAATATATATAAAAATAAAAAGAAATAAAAAAGAAGTTTCTTTTCTATATATAAAAGGCATAAAAGGAAAGAGGGGTTCCAGTACCCCCACATGGTGCCTGTCACATGGTACTCCCACCATGGCCACATGATATCCCTACTCCAGTCACATTCTACCCCACCCATGGTCACATGGTACTCGCCCTCCTGACGTCATCAAATTCAAATTTCCCGCCATGTGGTACTGGTACATGTTCTGGCTAAATCGTATGCACTGAAAGTGCATGTAAAAATGACTTCCATGGGACACCAAACAGTCTCCAACAGTTTTAACTGATAAGTTTACAAATAACAACAATGCTGTTCATTATAACAATAAATGCTTGTTACTATAAACAAATGTATAACTATGTATAATACCTTATCAACAAACTGTTCATTCTCTTCTTTGATGATTTCTTCTTTTACATGCAGTTCTCCTTTTAGAACAGAATTTATAACTGGGAATACATCCTGCAAATTGAACAATTATAAAATTTATTTTGTCTTCTCAGTGATTTATAGAGTACTATATAAAGAGGTGATCAATACTAAATATGAAATATATAGAATCACCTATCAACTTTTGCAATAAATATCCATACTCTGTACCTACATGGTATATGTGCATGCGCGCGCTAGCACAAATGTGCGATTTTACTTACTTAATCTCATGTAGTTTATATGTATACAACACTATGATACAGTTTGTGTATTCTGTTGAGTTTTAATTACATATCTACAAAGGAATGTGATAAAAATCTCAAGTGGTACATGACACTGAACAACCTAACACATTAGCTATGGGTTAAATAATGTTTATGCACATTACCTGTTCAGTCTCAGCCTCTTCTGGATCTGCTTCTTTCTTTACACTGACCGTTAAAACATCCTACAAATAACAAGGAATTAAAATTTACTTTTATACAAATTCAATACCATTATACGAGAATGCTTTATAAGAGGCTGTAAAGGAAGCCATAAAGATGTTCAAGACAGTAATAACATTTCATGGAAAGAGTATAAGAGTTAAGAGTTACTGATGGTATGGTTTCTACTCACAGAAAACAATGTAAATTGAGAACACAATTGAATATTATAAAAAATTATTAGGGGAAGAGGAGAATCAGGAACAAAAATAGGTAAATATTAAAACTGGTAAAGATAACTGAGAGGAATCAGTGTCAGAGCACAGGCCAGATGGAGAAAAAAATTTGCTACTGTCAAATACTGGATTCAAATTAAGAAGAAATTCCTCAAATTATATGTTTGCAGCATGCTATTACAGAAGCTGCATGTGAAACCTAGACAATAGGGAAAGGTGAAAGACACAACCACAGCATTTGAAATCTGCTGCTGTAGGAGAATATTAAAAATATACTGGACGGACAAAGTAATTAGAAAACAAAAATGAACAGGTTCTGGAAACAATGGGTGAATGGAGAGGTTTGTGAAGATGAGACAGTGTGGTGGCTCACTACTGGTTGAGACCCAGTAATGACTTTGCATCCAGTGAGTGGGAAGTACTGCAGAGAAAGGCAGAGACTAAGAGTACCCAGGTTGACAGTTCAGTTGTAGGACACTGTAAGTTCTCACAGATAAAGAAGGTGGTTCAGGAAGAGTCAAAGAAGAAGAAGATACAAAGAGTCTGAGAAACATGTCAGAGACATCAGGTAACACATTTGCCTCATGAACAGCAGTAAAGCAACATGTTCGTCTGTTGCACTGTTAATTACAGTCATGTAAACAAAAAAAGGAGAGTCAATTTTGTCTGTTGGAAAGGTATGACTTGATTTTCTGATTGGCTAAGAGAATGTTCTTAAGAGATTATCATGGTTGTGACAAAAAATAAAGAATGATATTCTAACCTTTTAGACCAAATAAATCAAAATACTTGTAAAACAGGGACAGGTTTAGTATATAAACACATAATTTTGTAGTAGGATAATGGAAGACCTCAGACAAGCATTGTTTTTAAGGCAAAAAATCACTGAGCTGAAATACAATCTGTTGCAACATCACTTTTACTCGCCTGATTTAGCTCTATTTAATTTTAATTATTCCCAAAACTCAGAAATTCCCTGGGGAGGGAGGGATTTTTCTGGAGATGACTGAAAGCGGCACTAAACGGTTATCAGAGGACCTAGAACAATCAAACTTCTGAATGGGATAAAAGCACTGGAGCATCACTAAACCAAATGTGTTCAACTACATGGAGACTATGCTGAAATATGAAAAGTGATTCCAAAACGAAAAAATACTGGTAAGTCTTTTATTATTAGGTCGTGAACTTTTCAAACTGCCATAGTATATACCTGTAAGGTATATGAAATGATAAATGATCTTATCTACGAAAAGCCATGTTTCAAACGGATTTCAATCATATATTGTTGCATTAAAGATTATCAGTTATGATGAGGTGATATGAACTTTAATGATATTACAGTAAGATAACAATTTAATTAAGTCAAATGTAATTAATTATCTACTGTCTACTACAGTGTAAACTTATTAACACACTTTCTACATCACGGGCGTCGATCCCGGGGGATCTACATGGGGGACGCGTCCCCCCCAATGTTTGGAACGTAGGTCAATGTCCCCCCCAATATTTAAATATAGGCAATCATAACAAATCTCATTTTAAACTTACATTGTACCATCGTATGGCATCGTTCGGAATGCAAATGGAATGAGTAACAAGTGTTTCGCAGTAGCAGAGCCAGGACCCGGTACATGAGATATGATATATCGCACAGCCTGGCTTTCCTAGAACTGGGCTATTCCCGTCCGTAAATAAACAAAACGGTTTGACCAGCGAACACAGTGCCAGTGGTGCGACAAGAGGACGGTATTCCCTTCACTGCACTGCCTGGTGATATACTCATTACTCATTTGCTCATTTGTGTCAGTGTGTCAGTGTCAATATGAAGCGAGCAGAAACCCAACAAGATATATTGTCTTTTTTTAAAAGACAAAAGAAAGCAGAAAACGCTGGTAAGTGAATAATTTGTCATTTTTATTTTAAACTAATTATGTTTAATGCTACAAACAATAAAGCAAAAAATTTTATCTTTAAACACTTTTAAAAACAAAATTAAAATCTTAGTGTATTTTTTTAAATTTTCACTTGAAATTTCGTTACAGAATTTTCTTTATATTATTAGTTACTGAAAATTTACATAGAAACTCAACTCAACGTAAGCATACTATAATCATTATAGTATTATTATAGCATTATAATAATAATACCACTTTTTATAAATCATTTTTGTGATTTAATGAATAATCATTATAGCATTATACTGTAGTATAATGCATGCTTACTTACGTCTTACGTCGACCAAATTTTGTATCATTTCGTATCAACTTCCTGTGTTATTACAATTTAATTTTGATTTATGTATATATACCTATTACATAATATATTTAATATATTAAAAAAAAGATACATAAACAAACCGGGTTTTTTTCAGTTCATAAACATTTTCATGAATTTATTGTTCGATTCAAGTTTTGTATGAAAAAAATCGTTAACAACTCTTATATAGTTAGGCATTTATTTATTTGTTGGCTATTACTTTTATTTTTATTATTGTATTATTGTTAACATTTATTTTTGTTCTCAGCGCTATCGAAAGTAAATGATGAAGAACTTACACTTAAAGAGGAAATCTTACCATGTTCTCCACATTCTAGAGCACCAGCACCATCGGTCACTGCAACTAAAGTACAAGAAACGCCTAACGAAGACGTGATGGCATCTGTCGATAGTTTCATTTGCTACACTTCTCCTCATCAGCCTAAGATTCTACCTGATGGCTTCCCAGTGCAGCAACTATCCGGCCGAATACTAAGTTTTCAGAAAAGTTGGTATGAAACATTTCCTTGCCTTCACGTAATTGGAAATGAAGGGGTAAGCTGTTTTTACTGCACGAGATACGCTCAGTTGTGCCCAAACAAAACTCTGGCTACTAAACGGGATAAGGCATTTAGTGAAAAGGGGTTTAAAACCTGGAAGAAAGCTATTGAAAAGTTTAAAATGCACGAGAAAAGTGCTGCCCATTCTCAAGCTGTTTTGAGCCACACTCAGTTACAAGCACCTATTGAGAGACAGTTATCAAATATAAAACTTCAACAACAAAAACTAGCTTTAGAGTCTTTGATGACAATTATAGGAAGTCTAAAGTACCTTGTTAGGCAAGGACTGGCCATTAGAGGACACAAGAATTTTGAAGGAAACCTAATGGAACTGCTGAAAGTTCGCAGTGAAGATAAGCCTTCTTTGAAACTGTGGCTTCAAAAAGAGACTAATTATACACACCCTACAATACAAAACGAAATAATCCAGATTTTGGGAAACGAAATTCTGTCCAGTGTAGTCCAAAGCATTAAATAAATTGATCCTTTGATGTTTTCTGTTATTTGTGACGGGACTAGAGATGTTTCAGGGGATGAACAAGTTAGTTTTTGTGTTAGATGGGTTGATGCCGATCTGGATCCTCATGAAAGTTTTTTGGGTTTTTCCGAAACGGCAAAGATGTGTGGTACAGACATAGCAGCTCTTATTTTTGATGCTCTATTTAGATTGCAACTCCCTTTGTACAATCTTCGCGGGCAGACTTATGATGCAGCAGGTAACATGAGTGGTATCCATAAAGGGACTCAATCAGTTGTAGTAGATAAACAACCACTTGCGGACTACATTCACTGTGGTGCTCACTGCATTAATCTGGTGATGAAAGCAAGCTGCAAAAGTTCAAGAACCGTTAAAAACGCCATGGATTGGGCCCATCAGTTGGGAATATTGCTTTCAAACACAAAAGCAAAAGACGAGTACAAACACATTATTGAGGATACAGCTCAACGTTCTGACAGTAATATAGCAAAAATTAAACCTCTGTGTCCCACAAGGTGGATATATCGGCGATCACAAGTAAATGAAATTTTGAAGAAATATCCTCTAATTCTAAAGACACTGAATGAGCTTACGGAGGTTTCTAAAGACAATGAATAAACATATCTAGGTTTCATTATAGGGAGAGAAGTTATTGAACTTCTCGAAATTTTAAACAAGAGTTTTCAGGGCGAAAAAAGAACACTTACTGGACTATGTGTATCTGTTCAGCACGTTGCTGATAGTCTTGAAAAACTCAAAACAAACGAGAAGTTTTCATCTGTATATCAAGAGTGCAATGAAAAAATCTTAGAGCTTGGTCTTGAAGACCTGAGACTACCTAAGGAAAGAAGGGTGCCCAAGAGAATGTCTGAGGGCATTGATGGACACAAATATATTTCACCACAGGAACACTACAGACGAGAATATTTTGAAGTAATTGACACTGCTGTACAAGGCCTTAAGAATCGAATACTTGAACAAGCTAGTATGAAAGAAACAGATTCTGTTAGAAAAGGTACTTCTAGAAAAGAAGGGATATGATGTAGTAACTCCTTATCCGGAAATTAATGACCATTAGTTAAAAACAGAACTCCAACTCTTTCATCTTCGGTATAAAGTAAAGTGCCTGAAAGATGCTAAAGATGTGTTGGTTTCGATGGCAAAAGAAGTTAGGGACTTATTCTAGAATGTTGAAGTGTTAGTTAGGCTTATGCTTGTATGTCCAGCTTCAAGTTGCGAAGCAGAGCGGAGTTTTAGTGCTTTACGAAAACTGAAGACCTATCTACGGTAAACTACGACTCAAAAAAGGCTGAATCACGTAGCTGTTTGTTACGTGCACAAAACACTGTTGGACAAATTAGATGATAGAAATGTAGCAAAAAAATGTATGTGTAATTGTGAAGCAAGGAGGAATGTATTTGGCTCAGTGTAATAATAACAAATGGTTTAGGTTTAGATAGTAAGCCATAACTTTACTCTTTGCTCATAATATATCATATATGATATATCTATCATAAGTCATGTTCTTTACTTTAAATTCACTTTTGATTTCTTTTGCTATTTTTACAAATCTTGAATAGGCTAGTTAAGTTTTATACAATATTTTAACTTATTTTGGTAAGTTAGTTTTAAAAACGTAAAAGTGTTCATTTGACCTAATTTACTGTATAATAAATAGAGTAAAAAAATGCATTTAATCATGTTCCAAAAATAACAAACTCAGTCAATATTATTGTCAACAACCTATTGCACCCATTTTAAGTAAAAAATGCTTCAAAATATGATTTGCAAAGGGTACTTTTTCCGGTGAGGGGGTAGTCTTGGACCCTCCTGAGACCCTAATGTGTGTCCCCCCCAATAATTTTATGCTGACGACGCCCATGTTCTACATTAATAGTTTGTTAATTATACAGTTAAAAGAGCAGCATGCCTACTGTGTCCTTGACTGACTTGTTTATAACCAATCTTAAGAGCAGTGGGTTAGTAAGAAGGGTTAACCTCACTCCCCACGAACGGGTAGGTCGTGTACATAAAATCTGAAGGAAGCAATTGTATAGCTAACGGTTACAACATTAAAAGTG
Organism: Magicicada septendecula; assembly: GCA_034769895.1. Taxonomy (NCBI): domain Eukaryota; kingdom Metazoa; phylum Arthropoda; class Insecta; order Hemiptera; family Cicadidae; genus Magicicada; species Magicicada septendecula. Next base: position 435,396,091 of record CM068372.1, on the reverse strand, counting down.
GGTAATAAATGGTGAATTTTGGCCTCCCCCCCCCCACTTGGCACACGAGCGGGTGGTCAGATAAAAAATTCAAATCCAAGTCATGATCACTCATCAAATAGTCAGTTGTGTGCCTGGCTCTTACTATCTGGCTAACAAACATTTGAGACAAAACACAAAGGTTTGAATATGTACATCAATTACATGTCTAAATTGACTTTTAGACATATAATACTGATAATACATATAAGGTATAACATAAGACATATAATAATCTAATACTGATGTATTCTGCAGAAACTGGGAGTGAGACAATGCAAGTCAAAACAGCGAAATGAGATGTCACAAATATGGAGTTTAGGAGAATACCAGGAAGACTTGCAGAGGACAGGACTACCAGAGTGGACAATACAAGAGAATGAGTGATGATAGAATAGTACGAGTATGTTGACACAATTGGCCAACACAAAGACAGAGGACTGGCAGTCCAAAAAAAAAAAAGTTTTAAAGCTACTTCGCAACTAACACACAGATTACAAGTCTAAATTTGACGAGGGAGGAAGAGAATTGCTTGAAAGTTAGGAGGTTATGGAAAATGCATATTGTCAATGCGAACCCTACACAAAAGAATACATGTATAACTCATATTCTTACAACAATTAATTACAAATCAATATGATGATAAATAAACTATTATTAAAATAAGAAATGAATGTGTGTATAAGATACATGTATTATGTTACAACACAAATAAGCCACCCCAATACCAGGGATGAAAAAGATGATCCTGAATATAAAATAATACTTCATATAAAATAAAATGTTTAATATAAATAAAATATAAAGACAATGACACGACAAACGACGACTTGACCTAACCCAAGTGATTGACCCAACAAAAGGAAACAAAAGAAGAAGGGAACCACAAAAAACAAACAAGAATAAAACCAAAGAAGAAAATGATTAACAAAACCAAATGAAGAAGGGAAAAAACCGAAACCAAACAAAAATGAAACAAATTAAAAGAATTGAATGACTCAATGCAACATATTAAAATGAACCCAAGGGAGAAGGTGGAAAACCAAGGTATTAACCAAATACAATGAAAATGAAGAAGGAGGGAAATGAAAAAGAAACAAACCCAAGATAAAGGGAAATAAATAAAAATGAAAACAAATGATAAGACACAAACAAGTAATAAAGAATATGAGCAGGAGAAATAATACACTCAAATGTAATATTGGAAAAAAGACCAATAATTAACCTATGAAAAAAGTAAATATTATTATCAATTAATGGATAAAAAAGTACATAACAATTGAAAGAAACCCAATTAAACTATGTTAAATATAAAAAAGCAAACTAACCCACAAATTAGAGTTAGATGTAATGATAAAATATAAAGACATAAAATTGTTAATATTATTGAGATTTGTAATGAAAGAGATAGTACGGTAGTGAGATAGTAATTAGAGGGATTACCCATTTAGAAACACTTAAAAAACAAAAACATTTGTGAAGTGCAAAATGAAAGTGTAAAAACCCCAAAGTATAGTGATAAAGAAAAAACACTAATTAAATTATAATAAACTATAAATAATTTAAAAGTGAAGGTGATGATTAAATGAGAATAGTGTAAAATAAAGAATGTTAATATAGTGAAAAATAGTGAATGATAAAAGCATAAACACTTAATAAATCCAAAGGAAACACTAAATGATTAAAAGTGAAGAATAGTAGTAATTAAGAATAGTAGTAAGTATAAACAGTTAATTAAGGTACAATGAATGCTGAAAAGTAATGAAGACAGTATTTAGTTAAGAAAGAGTATTATTGTTAAATTTAATTGAATGCAGTTATAATTAAAAGGGAGAATACCCTGAAAGAGAAAACAGATAGTGTTAACGTGGAGGGAAGTAAAGATTGTTTAAAAATTAAGGAGTTTAAAACCAATCAATAAACACCCATGTTATAAGGGATCGTTATTAAAGTAAGTTCATAAAAAGTGATGTTGTTTATCACACAAAAAATGATATAAAATGACATGAATTGTAAACAAATATTAGCAAATAAAATCAAATAATTATTTAAGCAAGTTTATGAATGGCTGGCTGGAAGAATTATACAGACCATAGGCCTAGATGTTGTATTTAATAAGATCAAAAAATAGTAAATAATAGCCACATTGTTATTATTGGCAAATAAAATAAGTAAAAAAGTTAAGAAATGTATGACTAGAAAACGAGGGAACCAGATAGTAAACAATTATATATAAAATAATAGTGACAAAATAATAACACATAAACAGACCCAAAACACAACACAACCAATTATAATAACAAAATAAAGCCCATTAGGCTAAAATGAGATGTAATTTGAATGAAATAAGTCAAATACCATAATGGCTACTTAGGCCTATGAAAATGCCTAACTGTCAAAAACAAGCAACTACAAATTGTAATAAGTTAACTAAGAAATTAGCAAATCCGAGGCGAATGACTCACCAAGGATAAATTGTAAATCATTTTTAAGACAAAATATTATAATAAGTATTGGAATTCAAAAAGAAATGTAAATAACAAGTATTAAAATAATTGTAAAAACATAAAACCTAAAATAACCCAAACTTGTGGGGTATCAAATTAATCTATGAAAGGAAATACATACTATAGTGACAATATTTAATACTTAGGAAGGAAGATAGAGGAATAACAGCAATCAGAAGATATACTAGGATTTTGAAAAGAATTCAAATTTTGATAACAATGGATTTATATCAATCTAAGCCAATCAGAATTCATCGGTAACCATAGAAACGAACGTTGGTGGCGAAAATTACCGTTGAATATCGTTACTCGTAAAGCGTCACTCTACCAGGACAGAAGCCGAATTTTGGAAGACCAATTTTTAATTAAATAATGTAAAACAGTGAACGAAATTCAAAACCATGACTGAATAAGAAGCAGACGAACCATTGGAGCAGTCAACTAAAGGCCAAGAACCATATTAACAGAAAAATATGACCACATCCTATACGAAAAAGACGCCTGACCTACTTAAGTCCCAAGATTAATGAAAATAGAAACTATTGCAGCCCAATCCTCTTCCGACCCAATGAATGAAAACACCAAGTCATGCTGATGTGTTAAGTACCATTGAATTACCTTATTTCCAAAAATAAAATCACTCTAAATTTTACTAAAAGTAATTTGATATCTCACTATAAGCCGAATATTCTCTTTCAAAGATTAATTAAGAAAAATAAACACACTGAAAATTTGTTAACATAAAATATAACCTATTATTTGAATACGAACTTTCGAAACACATTTAACGACACTACAGAACAGATTGTAACCACACACCTTATTATTCATGTACACTTAGAGTAAGGTAAAGTACTTTTATTATAATCATAGGAATTCTCTGTCTTGTAATCAAAAGAATCCCCCGATTTTGGAACGAAATTAATTATAATAACTACACGTTCAGCTGCCATGCTGATGTGAATATATCGTTCCATAATCGATTCGTCATCCTGAGAGACATTGTTTCATGTAAAAAGTCGGTGCAAATTTAATAATCAACCAACATAATTTAATTGTTTAACTGAAAATTTTACTTATCAAACATTAAAATAACTAGTACAGGGAGTAACCGTTGTTATTATTTCATAGGGAGTGTATTGTATTACTTGTGTTGGTTTACGAAAGCTAGATTTGACGATCAGCGCTCAAGTTGCAATTAGTACAACTACCTACTCGATCCAGAAGGCTGAACGAGCGGGAATTATTTGAACGCCCAGACCGTCATAGCTGATAACACCCTAGTAAAATACAGATTAATAAGTTTAATTTGTTTAATAAACAATTTGGCGCCACCCGGGATTAACACACCCCTATATAAGAACAGGTAAGGTTACTGCTGTGCTGTACTGGTAATTACCGCAACGCTACGGACATCGATAGCGCAAAATAGATGTAACGACCCTAGTGCGAGACGAACGCACTAATACTAACACTACACAAATATAAAACTGGTACACATTTTACAGAGACACACTAGTTATAACGTTACAGATTGGCGACCAACCGGTGAGGCTTTAAAAGAAGACCAGCGGCGATTATGAGGAGACATTCCATGGTTACAAGATACCAAATAAGGAAAGGAACTGAAGGTGAAGACCAAGAAGAGATGGAGGAAATTGAAGAAATGATCGGGGAATTGTTCGAAGAGGATCCCCAGGAGGACCAACCAGAAAACCCAACCCCGGAAAAAGAAAAGGAACAACAGGCGGGTGACAAGGGAGAAGTTAGAGGAGACCCTAACATACTAAAATTGATGGAGTTAATGAATAGTATGAATGAAACTTCAAAGAAAACGAATGAAAAAATAGACCAAAACAGTGAAGAATTGAAGAAAATGAAGGAAGAAACTAGAGAACAAAGGAAGGAAGACAGGGAATTCTTCAGACAAAACAGTGAAGAATTAAGGAAACAACTCAAGGAGGACACGGAACTTCTGAATAAGAAAATGGAAAGCAACCATGAGGCCTTGAAGAGAAGCCAGGAGACGCTAGAAAAGAAGAGTGAGGAGCTGAAGAAGCAAATAAAGAAAGATCTTGAGATATTAAACCAAAAGATCGAGAACAACAGTGAAACACTCCAGAGACAGTTGAAGGAAGACAGCGAGAAGATGAGGAGGAATTGAGACAACAGTTGGTGGAATGCAGAGAGGAAATTAAACAGACTATAACCGAGACAAACGAAACTGTAATACATGTCCGGGAAGAGTTGACCAGTAAAATAAATCACGTCGAGGAGGAGGGAATTATCAGAGTACAAGAACTGCAGAAAACCACCACCGAAGAGTGCATAAAAAATAAACATGAGGTGATCCAGAAGCTGGAGGAGAGGCACAAGGAAATCCAAACTGATGTCAGTGAACGCGTCGAAAGAGTGTACACTACTATCAATAAGATCGACGAAAAAACACAAGAAAATAAAGAGAAAATAATAGAAATCAGTCAGAGGGAAAAACAGATGCAGGAGGAGCTAGATGCTTTGAGGGAGAAGCCTTGTAATAACACTCATATTATTACAAGTGAAAATAGAGAGGTAATAAACTTTAAGAGTTACCGAAGGAACCCAATAGAATTCCTGAAGAGGGTGGAGGAACTCATAGAGAAGAACCGAGAAACCAGGTGGACGACAGTGAGGAGCCTTACCGATGAGAGGTTTAGGGATACAAATGACAACTGGTGGACAGCCACTCGACCAGAAATCAGCTGTACACAGGAATTCAAAGCCTTGTTCCGTGAAAAATACTGGTCCGAATCGACTCAAAATGTGGTGAGGCATGATATCAGTAATGGAAGATATGAGCTGCAGGCAGGACATACTCTAACATCGTACTTCTTAGGAAAAGTCTGCCTAGCTCGAAACCTCGAACCAAAGATACCAGAAGAATCCCTAGTCATACAACTAGGCTATCATTATGAGGACGCTATCCAGAGGGCCAGGAGACAGGGACAAATTAAGACCATACAGGGAATGGCCAGTTTGTTAGAAGACCACGAAAACGACAACCAATATAAGAAAAATCGAATGGTGAATCAGAAATACAACCGGTGGAATGATAATCACAATGCACCGAATTACAACTTACCCTACAACAATACCCAGAACAATAAACTGGAACAACATAAACCGTAACCCGAACAATTATCAAGGTGACCAACCGTTCCATAGGAATCAACCTAATTATAATCCAAATAACCAACCGACCAACAGAGATCACCAGAATTATAACCAGGGGAATTTTAACTACAGGGGAACAGAACAAAACCGAAATCCCAATGGCCACCCAAATAATCACAACTATTACAGCAACCGGTACGACCCAAATTACCAGTACGGCAGGAGAACCGGGGGTAACCAAAATAGTGGCGACATGAGGCGCCAAGTCAATTTTATCAGTGGGAGGAGGCAAAACAACCATAGAAGATATTGTCCCAATGCACAAACAAACTCTGTGTACAACAATTCCCATTATAATAACCAGCAATCTCCAGAAATCAGAACAATGGAAGCGCCGAGGAACCAAATATATGATCAACAAACGACGATCAATGAAACGGCAGGCCAATCAAATAGTCTGGCCAGTAATTCCCAGCAACCTTTAAACTAAAAAGGTCAGTGAGAAACCAGCAGGACCCTTCACATGACCAATCACTTGGGTTGAACCGACGGACAACGACAAAAAGTGACAACAAGATGACCACTATAATATCGAATAACTACCTAAAAGACATCAGGGAAGAACTTCTGGAGGAAGAGGATAACCAACTACCAAAAACGAATAGTGAAATAGTTCACATAAAAGCTATAATTAACGGAGTCGTCACAATAATTATGATGGATACTGGATCAAATATATCTCTCATAAATCAACCCGAATTGGAGCGAATACAAGCCAACTCCAAAATACCTATTCCAACTCTACCCATAAATAATATTGCTACGACAGCGTAGAACAATCTAGGCGTTTATCGAATGTCCCAGAAAGATCTCGACGTAAGCGTGTGGTGTACGTGCTACTAAACGCATGTTACGAGAAATTTCTCGACTTTGCCAGCCTTCGCTCGGGCGCTCGGACTGTGTCAAGGCCGCAGCAATTACGTAGTTCGCGAGAGATAAGACGCAGTTTGGAAGCTTCTGGTGTGTGTTAGCTAACTATAAATACATCGCGTCGCGGCCTTAGTTTTTCAGTTCAATGCAAGATTTTTGACTGTGCGGTTCGAGAGTATTAGTGCGATATATTTTACAGAGCGGTTCGGGTTATTACGGTGTACGTTCAAGTAGTTATTAGTGAAGTGTTGCGTTTTGTATTCGGAAGGTATAATTGTAATACAGTTGAGTTTTAATATTAGTGGACATTTTATTGCGTATGAACAATTTCATTTGATTTGTTGTAGACACTGTGTTGTTAATTACGAACTGTTTTACTATAACAATTAAAGGTGTGATTAGTGACTTAATTGGTGTCTTGTAATTATTTTGTTTCCACTGTACCTACGACGATCGAGTAGACCGTCGTAACAGTGGTGTCAGAAGTGGGATAGAACAGTTAACAGTGGAAACAGTGGATACTTTGTACAAGACGAGTGTGATTCGTAATTAATCGAAAAACAATGGATGCCAGTCAGATGATGGAAAATTTCCAGGCGCTGTTGTTGCAGACAGAAGAACGACGACGACAGGATGCAGAGAAAGCGGAAGAGAGACAGAAAACCCTCCTGCTGGAAGCAGAGGAAAGACGCAGACAGGAGGCGGAAGAAGCAGAAAGACGACAAAAAGAAGAACGAAGACAAGAAAGAGAAGAAGCAGAAAAACGACAGGATGAAAAACGCAGGCAGGAAAGAGAAGAGACAGAGGAACGGCGACGACAGGAAACGGAAGATATCAAAGCATTAATACAGGAGCAGAAACAGATTCAAGAACACAGTACAGCAGAATTGTGTCTCCTACGAGGTGAGCTTAATAAACAAGTTACTAAAATATCTGAAGTAGAAAAATCTGTCTCGACTGTGGAAGAAGTTATGTCAACAAAAATATCTGCAGTAGAAAACTCAATGGCAAACATAAGAGAACAAATTAAAATTGAAGTTGAACAGTGCATGAAGATTCAACCAAAACAAATTTCTGAACAGACTGTACCAGTGATCAAGACAGAAAAAGACACAGAAAATAAGTTAACAGAGAAAGTCACTTTGCCTGCAGTAGGGACAGTTCATGACAAAGCCCCAACCTTTGACGGAAGCACTCACTGGGCAACGTACCTCCGCCAATTTGAAGCTGCTGCATGCGCAAATAATTGGACAGAAAAAGACAAGGCTGTTTCACTTGTTCTTGCATTAAAAGGACCCGCGGCAGAACTACTACAGAAAGTGCCACCTGACAGCCAGAACACCTATGCCGAGTTGATAAAAGCTCTAGAATTACGGTATGGTGATAAACATTTACGAGATGTGTACTGCACCCAGTTGAGAGCAAGGCGACAGCATTCCGGGGAAAGTCTGCAAGAGTTTGAAGCAAGTATCGACAGACTAATTAGACTGGCCTATCCTGAAGCGCCAGAAGATTTTCGAACGCGTTTTGCGATGCAGACATTTACTGCCGGTGTCCGAGATAACGAACTACAGCAAGTGTTACGAATGGCAAGACACCAGAACAGTGCGGACGCCCTGGTACATGCTTTGCAATTTGAGGCCGCCAAATCAGCGTCTGGTTGGACAAGTCATAAAGTGCGCGAGCTAAAAGATCGCGACGGCACAGACGATGAGGAAGAAGAACAAGGAACAGAGACTCGACGGTCGGCGCCATAGAATAAAATAAGAAAGGATGGAAGACCGAAGTGTTATCGATGTGGGAAACCTGGACATCTACAACGAGATTGTCGGGTTAGAATTCAGCAGCAGGGAAACGAGCAATAGTCGGTGCAACGGGGCGTGTGCTGACTAACTGGAGGAACGAAGCCCCTAGAGAATACGCAATTTCTACGCTTCAGAAAAACACCGGGAGCTTGGTAGTTACCGGATTTGTTCAAGAAAGGCCAACCTCGATTACAGTTGACACAGGCGCAACAGTTTCTATTGTGCGCCCCGACGTGGTGAAAAGATCTCAAGCCAATCTGGTGCTCTTGCAGCTTGCGAACAGCTACTGGACGGCCTGTAAAAGTGTATGGAAAAGTGGAGATACACCTACGCCTCGGTAGACTTGAGTTTAATCATCAAGTACTTGTTGCAGACATTGTGGATGAAGCAATTCTTGGTGTGGACGTTATGAACGTATACGGATTTATAGTCGACTTCAAAAACAATGTCTTGAGAATCGGAGGCGAAGAGGTAATGCTATCAACAATGACGACAGCAGAAAAATCGATGGACGTCATAAACCAAGTGGCCGTAACTGTTCCGCCAAACTCCGAAAAGATCATCATGGTTAGAACTGCGGTAGATCCTAGGGGCAATCAGTGCTCTATATTCGAACCCCAGGTAGTCCAGTCAGCACACCGGGCATACTAATCGCCAGAAGTTTAGTAAAACCTGACGAAACCGGAAATGTGCCTATTAGAGTGGCGAATATTTTGGATCAAGCTATCACTTTACAAAGCAATACGCTCCTAGGCAAATTGACTTCTGTGGCCTGGGTAGCCGGAATAACGCAACGAAGACACAGTTCTTCGGATACTTCTAAATTACCAGAGGAACTGCAAGAATTATTGAACAGATCTTCTAACGACCTCTCAAGTGGTGAGTTAAAAGAACTCGGACAGTTTTTACACGAATTCAAAGATTGTTTTGCAGTTCGGGGACAGTCACTGGGAAGAACCTCTCTTGTGCAACATCGCATCAATACTGGGGACACAACACCGATACGCCAACCTCCTCGAAGGCCTCCATTATCTAAACAAGAGGAGATGTCTCGGTTAGTACAGGACATGTTGACAGAGGGAGTAATTGAACCTTCGTCAAGTGCTTGGTCTTCCCCTGTAGTGCTGGTAGCGAAGAAGGATGGTGGATTGCGTTTCTGCGTAGACTACCGGAGGTTAAATGATGTTACAAAGAAAGACTGCTATCCATTACCTCGCGTTGACGATACACTCGACACGTTGTCCGGAGCACAGTGGTTTTCCACATTGGACCTGAAGAGTGGATATTGGCAAGTGGGTCTTCATCAAGAAGACAAGGAAAAGACCGCTTTCTCGACCCCAAGTGGCTTATTCCAATTTAACGTCATGCCATTTGGACTCTGTAATGCACCGGCAACATTTGAGAGATTGATGGACCTGATACTCCGAGGCCTGACGTGGAAAACTTGCCTTGTTTACTTAGACGATGTCATAGTGATCGGGAAGACTTTCGAAGATCATTTGGAAAACCTTAAGGAAGTTCTAACTAGAATTCACAGTGCACAACTGAAGCTGAGCCCGAAGAAGTGTTCTCTATTCCAGAAGGAAGTACAGTATTTGGGTCATCTGGTTTCGGCAGCGGGCGTTAGCATGGATCCTAATAAAGTAGACACCGTAAGAGACTGGCCAGTTCCGAAGAATAAACATGAAGTTCGGAGTTTCCTGGGGATATGCTCATATTACCGACGTTTTGTGAAAGGCTTCGCTACTATTGCTAAACCACTACATGAGCTAACGGAAAATAAACGAAACTTCCAATGGTCGAGAGAGTGTGAACAAGCATTTAGAACGTTGAAGATTGTATTATGTTCGCAGCCAATTCTCGCTTTTCCAGCTTCCGAAGGGAAGTACATCGTAGACACAGACGCAAGCAATACTGGTCTAGGAGCAGTTTTGTCTCAAGTGCAGAACGGTGAAGAACGAGTAATAGCGTATTACAGCAAGACGCTTTCTAAACCAGAGAGAAATTATTGTGTTACAAGAAGAGAGTTGTTGGCAATTGTCAGAGCTTTGGAGCACTTCCATAAATATCTCTATGGGAGAGAGTTTTCACTACGTACCGACCATGCTGCACTTGCATGGCTCTTGAGATTTAAAAATCCGGAAGGACAGTTGGCAAGGTGGCTCGAACGTCTGCAAGAGTACAACTTCAAGGTACATCGGCGGGGGCGCCTTCACGGTAATGCAGATGGCTTATCACGAAGACCATGCCCGGAAGACTGCCGACATTGCCACAGAAAGGAAGAACAAAACTCAAGTGAACATGTTCAAGCCATCACTGTGGATTTCCTGGCTGACGGCTGGACAAAACAAGACTGTCGACAAGAACAGATGACTGATGAAGACATTGGACCGATCTTGACAGCAAAAGAGGAAGGTCGCCGCCCGGATTGGCAAGATATCTGCCATGGTTCCGAAGTGCTGAAGGGCTACTGGGCACAATGGGAATCTCTCACCTTAGAAAACGGATTGCTGAAAAGGGCTTGGGAAAGTGCAGATGGACGAGACGTGGTCATGCAGTTGATAGTTCCCCGAAGTAAAGTGCAGTCTGTTTTGAAGGAGATGCATGATGGAACATCTGGAGGCCATCTTGGCGTTAACAAAACCCTTGACAAAATACGGAAGCGATTCTATTGGCTTCATCTTCGCCACGACGTAGAGGAATGGGTTCGGACGTGTGAAATATGTGCTGCAAGCAAGGGCCCACAAACCAGAAGCAGGGGAAAAATGAGACAGTATAACGTTGGACAACCTTTCGAGAGAATTGCCATAGACATTGCTGGACCATTCCCAGTTACTGACGATGGAAACCGGTACATCATGGTTGTAGGTGACTACTTTACTAAGTGGGTGGAAGCCTACGCAATTCCAAATCAGGAGGTTACCACTGTGGCAAAGCAGTTAGTTCACAACTTCTGTTGCCGTTATGGAGCCCCTATGGAAATCCACACGGATCAGGGGAGAAATTTCGAATCAGGAGTGTTTAAAGAATTATGCCGTCTACTTGGAATTCGAAAGACCAGGACAACGCCTCTGCATCCTCAGTCGGACGGGATGGTTGAGAGATTCAACAGGACACTTGAGCAGCATCTTTCGAAAGTTGTTGACGAGAACCAAACAGACTGGGACCAACGTATACCACTATTCCTTATGGCGTATAGATCATCAGTACATGACACAACCGCCATGACTCCAGCAAAATTGGTGTTTGGGCGGGAGATTCGTCTTCCTGGGGACTTGATGTTTGGATCACCTGAGACTCAGTCCCAAGAGCCAAAGAACTATTCCTCGCAATTAGAAAACCAACTGCGAGAAATGAATCGCTTGGTAAGAGGACAGCTCAAGATTTCCAGTGATAAAATGAAAACTCGGTATGACATTCGCAGCAATAGTGTGGGTTTCCAAGAAGGAGATCAGGTCTGGTTGTTCAATCCAAAGCGCCGTCGTGGTCACTCACCTAAGCTTCAGTCTAACTGGGAAGGACCCTACACTGTAAAAAAAAGGATTAACGATGTTGTTTATCGGATTCAACAGGAAGGACAGCGAAAGTTCAAGGTCGTCCACCTAGATCGCCTGGCTAAATACAAATTTAGAGACGCTTTGCCAGTTCGGGACAAACAGGCTTAAGGAGGGGGCGGTGCTACGACAGCGTAGAACAATCTAGGCGTTTATCGAATGTCCCAGAAAGATCTCGACGTAAGCGTGTGGTGTACGTGCTACTAAACGCATGTTGCGAGAAATTTCTCGACTTTGCCAGCCTTCGCTCGGGCGCTCGGACTGTGTCAAGGCCGCAGCAATTACGTAGTTCGCGAGAGATAAGACGCAGTTTGGAAGCTTCTGGTGTGTGTTAGCTAACTATAAATACATCGCGTCGCGGCCTTAGTTTTTCAGTTCAATGCGAGATTTTTGACTGTGCGGTTCGAGAGTATTAGTGCGATATATTTTACAGAGCGGTTCGGGTTATTACGGTGTACGTTCAAGTAGTTATTAGTGAAGTGTTGCATTTTGTATTCGGACGGTATAATTGTAATACAGTTGAGTTTTAATATTAGTGGACATTTTATTGCGTATGAACAATTTCATTTGATTTGTTGTAGACACTGTGTTGTTAATTATGAACTGTTTTACTATAACAATTAAAGGTGTGATTAGTGACTTAATTGGTGTCTTGTAATTATTTTGTTTCCACTGTACCTACGACGATCGAGTAGACCGTCGTACCAATATTATAATAATTGGTGCTACAGGCAAACAGAATAAGTCAATAAGAAAACAAGTTTCTTTAGAGTTAAACAGTCAGAACGCCATAATACCTATTGTTTTTCTTGTTGCCAATGGACTACCGTTTAACATGCTAATTGGATGCGACGCATTGAGACAACACTCAGCAGTCATTAACATGCAGAAGGGAATAGTAGTGCTTACTTTTGAGAGGGGAATGTGGTCGGCCAATATAATCAACTGTAATCCTACACCACTAGCCCTAAATCATAATAATGGATTGAAAAGTTATTATTGTCAGACATATAAACCATCAATCACTATGGACGATGAAGAGGGAGACAGAGATTTGTGGAAGAGAAAAATAGAAGAAATCAGAACGTTCCAAAGAGAGAGACCTCAACAAGAGATAACTGGTGAACAGGCTGAAAAACTCATAACTATATATCAAACATACCAGCACGTTTTCTCCAATACTCCAGGAAAAGTCAAGGGGTACCAATGAAAAATAAACTTTCGAGAACCCGTCAACTTCCACAGGAAATCCTACCCAATAGCCTACTCTCTAAAAAACGAAGTTAGGACAGAGATAAATAGAATGATGGAGGAGGACCTCATTGAATACAGTCAATCTCCATACACGAGTCCTATAGTCACCATACCTAAAAAGAATGATAAGGTGAGGATCTGTTTAGACGCCCGAGAGATCAATAAGATGATCATTAATGACCGAACGTCACCGGGAGAAATTGAAGAGATACTTAAAAGATTTCATGGCACCAAATACATAAGTACCTGGGATACTGTATGTGGGTACTGGCAGGTGGAGCTACACCCACACAGTAGGAAATACATGGCATTTATCTTCGACGGAAGGAATTACCAGTTTAAGAGGTTACCTTTCGGCCTCATTAATTCCGTCGCAGTGTTCGTCAAATGCATGGACCAAGTCTTAGGTCAAGAAGCATTGCAGTTCACAACAGGGTACGTGGACGACCTTCTAATAACATCGTCACACTGGGATGAGAACTGTGAACGAGTCAAACAAGTATTACAGAAGCTATCTGAAAATAACATTACACTGAAATTAGATAAATCAAAGTTTATAGCAAACCAAGTCAAATTCTTAGGATTCAACTTAACAGAACAGGGAATATCACCATCCCAAGAGAAGGTGGAAGCCATTCAGAAATTCCCCACGCCAAAGAATAAGAAGCAGCTACAGTCCTTCTTAGGTATTTGTAACTACTATAGAAAGTTTCAAACAAATTATTCATACCTGACAGCAAAGTTTTCTAAACAACTATCAGCTAAGGAAAAATGGATTTGGGGAAATGAGCAGGAAGAAGTGTTGAAATTGATTAAACTAAAATTTCTAGAACAGTAATGCTACACCACCTCAATTTTGAACAACCCTTTTACCTAAATTGTGACGCCAGTGATGTCAGCCTAGGCGCCGAATTATATCAAGAGGATAAGGATGGACAACACCTGGTTATCAGCTTTGCCAGCAGAATACTAAATAGTTGCGAACGTAACTACAACGTTACTGAATATCGGTATGGAGAACCATACATGACTTCCATATTCTAAGATTTATATTTAAAATCATTTTCAAAATGAAATATTACCATAGAAACTACTTCTTTCTACTTACTGCTTCAGCCTTAACCACAGTACTGTGGTCACTAACGTATACCACCTCACGTTATCGCACTCGATTTTCACTGATGATGGAAGTCGATGGCATTGCCGAAACATCTGGTTTTGTAGAAAACATTGGACTACGGCCAAATATCCCGGGAAGGAATTTTAACAAAAACTACTTCTTTGTTGCCGATAACGTTGTACACATATATATAAAAAATATGCATAAAATTAATGGCTTGTATAAGTTAATGATTGATCTCCATTAAGTAGTGCTCAAGTTTCCAAAGTTTTAATATCATGATGTCCGTAATTAAAACATCAGAGCAGGTTTAGTGTTAATGAGGGTCACCGTGGACAAAAATTTTCATCTTTTCCTATTGAGCGTTGCTTAGAGTAAAGCTGCGAATCTACAGTGTATGTTTCACAGAACAAACACGCGAAAAAGGAGTGCTCCGAAGTCACTCATGGACCCTCAGCATCTTGCAGAGGGTTCATTCCCTAAAGACGAAAAGTCTGTCTATGAATCGTTCCTCTGTAAACACGTGCAGTTACACTGCCCAGCGATCCACAGGAAGCAAATTGATGTCCATTTTTTCGGCTTGCACGCGTTGTTGGTGTGGGTTTCGGCACTTTCCATTTAAAAAGCATGCAAATGTAAGAAAATAAACATGAGTGAGGCCAGAAATAACGCGAATTTTGTGTGTGTGTGTGTGTGTGTGTGTGTGTGTGTTCCCTGCCTTTTTATTGCTGTAGTCATAATAATAAAATGGAAACGTAAACATTACATAACTGAGATATGCTTACCTGCCACGAACGAACGATATATTATTTTATACATGTACTAGATGACCCGGTGAATTTCGTACCACCTAAAATTGATTTGATTGTAACTCTTCATAAGCGATTATCAATCCTAATCAACCTTCCAACTCCAATTCATTGAGATCGATAATATTAGCCGCATCGTGTACGGTTTGAGTTTTGTTTGGTTATTAAATGAAACTCGTTTGTAATTCAAATGAATTCAATGTCTTTTATTTACATGAAAGATAAATGCAGTTAACATTCAATGCAAAGCTTTCTGGTAAACTACGTTTTTCGTTTTGTTTTTCGGCGCGTAAATAAACAAAGATGATGGCCGACACACGAACACGCGACATACAGTTGTCCATGCGCGAAACACGGAAACTCCAAGTTAATTCCGCAAACTTCCAATGACTGGCCTTGTGATTTGTTGATGGTCATCACGAAGGCCAGACACACGGGGAATTGCAGCCGTTTAAAATCGAATGGCAAGTCCGTTGGAATCATCGGGATGCGCGGAATCAAAACATCCTCTCCTTTGTACTTTCCCTTGATAATCGTCGCCTCGATGACGTTGTTCATAAGCTTTTTCACAGCCAGTCTCGTTCTATTGCATAGTCGAGGTTGATTGATGTTACGCAACATGATGATGACTGAGCCTACTTTCAATTGCAAATTGTGAGGTGGTAATCCAGGCAATTCCAGCGAATTCAAAAATTCTGTGGGATAGTTGACTACCTCATCCAGGCTGATAACTGTGTCAACCGATTTAAAGGAAAACAACTGTCCCGGAATGAAATTTTGAATGGACGCATTGAGATCATCGACATCTTTGTTTTTCGCTGCCAATATGGCTCGTTCGCTCAGCCAATTATGGTTTTTGAAGTTCTGCGCTACGTTCGGAAAAACACGCCCAATGAGCTCCTCCTTCGATTCGGTCAACTGACAGAAATCAGTGGGCAATGTGATGAATCCGGTCGAGATGTCAACTGCGATTTTCCCATTACCAATGTCCAACAATTGCTTCAAAAACACATCTGCATTTCGATCTTGTTGCAAAAACACTCGCATGTTAGTCGTCAATCGGAGTGTCTTCACATGCCGCCACAAATTTGATGATTTTAAGCACGGGTTTAGTTCGTCAGCTACAGTTGATCGTGGAATAACTGGAAGAGTCTGACGAAAATCACCGGACAACAGAATAATGGCTCCACCAAAAATGTTTTTATTGTCACGAAGATCTTTCAACATTCTGTCCAGCGCCTCCAGTGACCTCTTTGTGGGCCATCGTGCATTTGTCCCAAACGATCAATTTGCATATCTGTAGAATCTTCACCATTGCGCTGTTTCTGGCGATGTTGCAAGCTGGTGTCTCGTTGATTTGCATGTTCAGTGGCAATTTCAAGGCAGAATGTGCAGTTCGTCCGCCTTCTAACAAAGTCGCTGCTATTCCAGATGAAGCTAATGCTAGGGCAACTTCATTCTGCAATCGAATCCTCGCCAAAAGCAATGAAATTAGGAACGTTTTTCCAGTCCCTCTGGGAGCATCCAGGAAGTAAATTCCACCAGTTCCATTGTTCACAGCTTCTATCAAAGATATTAATTGATGACTCGTTGGGCACTTGGTGAAACATATTAATACAAAGGTTTTGTAAAATATATAAAAACACTTGGTAAGTTTCACAAATTTTTTAATTAACTCTGACAGCTGTTTCGACTAACTTAAGCCATTGTCAAAGAGCGAGTGAATGAAATTACTGAACACAGGATGTTAGAGTAGTGTAGGTGGTAAACATCTGTTTAGGGCGTATCTGGAACATCTGTGTTGTGATGGCGAGGGGTGGGGAGTGTGTGCATGAGACAAGGGAAGGTCTGGTGTCTTTAAAAACTAAATACAATCATGAATGCAAAATATAAAATTAACTGAACTAAATATAAACTGAATGCAAAATTTAAAATAATGATGAACATTCAAAATAATATAAAATAAACTAAACTAAATAACAGATTTTAATAAAGGGGATACACAAAATTCAGTCTGTTCATTGGTTAAATTTTTGTTATTTTTTATTGCTTTTTTAATTTCTAAAATTTCTAACAAATCCATTTTTTAATTTTAGAAATTAAAAAAGCAATAAAAAATAACAAAAATTTAACCAATGAACAGACTGAATTTTGTGTATCCCCTTTATTAAAATCTGTTATTTAGTTTAGTTTATTTTATATTATTTTGAATGTTCATCATTATTTTAAATTTTGCATTCAGTTTATATTTAGTTCAGTTAATTTTATATTTTGCATTCATGATTGTATTTAGTTTTTAAAGACACCAGACCTTCCCTTGTCTCATGCACACACTCCCCACCCCTCGCCATCACAACACAGATGTTCCAGATACGCCCTAAACAGATGTTTACCACCTACACTACTCTAACATCCTGTGTTCAGTAATTTCATTCACTCGCTCTTTGACAATGGCTTAAGTTAGTCGAAACAGCTGTCAGAGTTAATTAAAAAATTTGTGAAACTTACCAAGTGTTTTTATATATTTTACAAAACCTTTCTATCAAAGAGTCGTACGCAGTCTTTTGTTGTTGATTCAATTGCGAAACATTTGTACGAACTGCTTCGGCGAATGCTTCGGTCTCGTATTGTTGTTCTCTTTGTAACTCGTGGTTAAATGCATCGTGCATTGGAAGATTGGGTGATATCATGCCCAAATAGGACAACATTTTATTCGCCATCAATAAACACATGTCTTCTATCATGATCAATGTCTCATTGTGAATTTCTGCAGTCATTTGCAATGTCGGATTAAAGTTTGGCGACGCACACGATGCAAAACATCTTCAGACATGTCGTCCTTATATTTGACCCACAAATCGTTCGGATTCGAAGGGAAACATGTGGATATGATAATCGCAAACAATGTGCGAATTTGATGCGGTGATGAAGATATGACGTATTGTCCCAATGCGAATCGTTCTCGAGCAAGTGTAAGAGTTGACACGCCTCACGGTAAGTCGCACACAGATGCCCATTAACGGTTCTCAGTTGTTGAAACGACGTCGGACCACGAACATTCACCAACAACAATCGAAGATAGTAACATTCGTCGTTATTTGGATGCACAGTGTAGATGCGACCCAGAGCGTCTGAGGCAAATACATTTGGATGTCCTTCAACTGGTGTTCCTTGTTTCCGATGCTGAAACGATTTCGATGATGCGTTCCATGTGTAATAGCGTGGCATTTCAGCATACAGCAAAGTGCGAGCAAAAGCATCTGCTTGACAAACTGAGAAGAAGCTTGTCAATGTTGTCGACGGTGGCCGTGCCGCTCTGTCCGCTGCGTTCTCTGGATTGAAATACACTCGTCCGTTTTCCAGATGTACTGCCAAATGTACAACTGTAGGGTGTCTTTCGTGGATCGCAAAGGAAAAGATGCGCCAAATCGCCTCGTTGCTGCTGACATAGCGACCCATCTGATACTGAGATACTTCGTTGTTTGCATTTGTCACAGCGAAAAGAGCCATATCGCTGCCTTTGTTCACATATTTGCATATGTACTTGATCGACTTGACGGAGTTACAGTATTCCACATTGATGTGAGCCTCAAAAGCCTTGGACAATATTGGTTAATATGGCACAATCCAACGATTGTCCATATTAACATCTTGTCCTTTGACCTTCAGAACTGCAGATCGCCCATTGTCCGCAACTGATCGCCGACGATACAATGGGTATCCGTCATTGCCTGTGATGGTGTCAGCAATCAGGTCTCTTGGGTATCGCTTGGAACACTTACCATCGATCATACAGGGCGAGTCGTTGTTGAAAACTCCGCAAGGTCCATGGATCATATTCTTAGTCACCACTGCATGCAATTTCGGATCAACAGCTTCATCTGGAATTTCGGCTGAGATGATTGAATCGATTTCATCCGGCCTGATTTTGTCAACTAACCAAACCAAAATGTGCGCATGAGGCAGACCACGCTTTTGCCATTCAACGGAGTACATCTAGCAATGAACTTGGCCATACACACGGTGCTTTATGATGAAATCCATCAGAGATTTTAATTTTTGTTTAAAAACTCTGGCAGTGATGTCATGTCTGTCAACTGGTGTTTGGCTGGGTAGCAGTTCCTTCTTGATTTCGATCCATTGAGGGTTACAGGTGAATGTTGTGAATAGGTCTGGGCGGCCATATTGTCTAACATATGACATCGCATCTTGCGCGTACTTGTGCATGTGGCGCGGGCTTCCAACGTAAGTGGCCGGCAAAATTGTCACTCTTCCCACGTTGTTTGCATCGCCGTCGGCATTAATCGCATCGCTGAGATGAATGTATTCTTCAGATCGGAGCTGCTTTTGGTTCAAACGAATATATGTCAATCGCTCAGTCTCAATTTTGACATACATGTCAACCGCGAACTGATGGAAAAGACGGCGACACTTCAAAATGTGATTTATTTCACCTTCATGAATCATAAGTCTATATGAATAAAAATTCATAGCACTTACTTTTTTATTGGTTTCAGCGCCTGTTAGTTGATTAACCATTTTGATGTTGAAATGGTATCCGTCTTCGCCCTGCCAAAAGATCAATGGATATTTTAGCACATCGTAAGTCCTGTGCGTTTTGGACACGCGTTTCAATTCATTGTTCCGACGATGAAGCACGATATCTCTAGATTGCAAATTTTCTCCGACAATAAAAACAGCCACTTCGTCGATTGTCGGCGAATTGAACCTTCTTGAGTGCTCACCCGCAGGCGTTTTGTCAGCCCTGATGACGATATTATGGCTGTCGGATGGCATCCGATCCAACGCAATTTTGAACAATTTGATCAATTCGTTGTTCTGATGAAGAAACGTTTGCAATTCTCTGACAATGGCTCGCTTCGTTATCGGATTGTGAGCACAACGCTGATTAACTTCCGCATCCGAATTCCCCATGAAATAAATTTGTAAGAATTGATGGTCCACATCCGGTGGCGGTAACAACGCTCCTAATAAATGATATATTTGCCCTTGAATTTTGAAAGTGGGCATGAAATTGTCCCGTACAATATGCGTTGCGCCAAACGACGTCATTTGGAAACAACTGTTGTATTTTTGGATGTTGGCCAGGAAATGGGTAGAATCACTTCCCGTTCCAGAAACTAATGAGCGTAATGGCTCTGGTGGCGGGACCAATTGTGGCAATTTCACTTTTCCACCCACACAACACAACCCAGGAGATTCACCGCTGAATTTCAACGCCTTACAATGCGGACAAACGACTGACATTTCTCCAATCGTTACTGATCTGTCCGCACCGTAATCGATTTCCGGATCGTAATGGAATGCCGCTCGTTCCAGGTTCACAGGAGCACCGCGTCGGCGCAATCAGTCATGTTCATTGTGTCGTGCTCGCTGGCGTTGTGTCTGATGTGCATGAACTCATTGCATTCTGAATCTATTTGCTTGTCGTTCATTTTCAGTCGCTCTCGAGCGTAATTCGGACATGCCAATACGACTATTTTCATTATCCGTCGCTCGCTGGTCATCAGTGGTTTGCATGTGAAGTAGCTCGCCGCGCATTTGACTGACTTCGACGACCTATGTCACCTCGTCCTCTCCTTGGCATTGTAATGAACGCTGTAAAACGACAGGAATTGTTTTCACAGTCACTCTGTCGAACTTACCTTGAGAACTTTACAATATTGAAATCCTCAAACTAATTCCTCAAGTCTTGCTAAAACACATTTGAATGAATTTGTGGTTATGTCTAAGCCTGCAAAGTCAATTTATTGTAATGAACACTGTAAAACGACACGGAATTGTTTTCACAGTCACTCAAATCTGTCGAACTTACCTTGAGAACTTTACAATATTGAAATCCTCAAACTAATTCCTCGAGTCTCGCTAAAACACATTTGAATGAATTTGTGGTTATGTCAGCCTGCAAAGTCAATTTACCTTAATAGAATGGCTGATCAAAATGAATGTTCGCAAAATGTAATTAAATTCGCTTTAACCAAATCTATTCTCAAAATTCATTACCTTTTTTTATGAAAAAACGATTTGAAATGTAACAGATTTCACACAACCGCACGGAATGAATAACAGTTATGCATAGATTATGTATGGTGCAGCTGTAAAACAATAGGTCCGCCACGAACGCCTTCTATTGAAAGTAATCCACAAACTAATTCCTTGAGTCTCGTTAAAACACATTTGAATGAATTTGTGGTTATGTCTAAGCCTGCAAAGTCAATTTATTGTAATGAACACTGTAAAACGACACGGAATTGTTTTCACAGTCACTCAAATCTGTCGAACTTACCTTGAGAACTTTACAATATAGAAATCCTCAAACTAATTCCTCGAGTCTCGCTAAAACACATTTGAATGAATTTGTGGTTATGTCTAAGCCTGCAAAGTCAATTTACCTTAATAGAATGGCTGATCAAAATGAATGTTCGCAAAATGTAATTAAATTCGCTTTAACCAAATCTATTCTCAAAATCCACTACCTTTTTTTACGAAAAAACGATTTGAAATGTAATAGATTTCACACAACCACACGGAACGCCATCTATTGAAAGTAATCCGAAGTGGCAATTACCAATTTCGATTTTTTCTATTTTTCGGCTGTTCATTTGGGTTTTTCCTAATGTTTTTTTTTCCTAAACCACCCCAGTATTGAGGTGAACAAAACAAAAAAAAATTATTCAAATCGGTCGAGCCATTTTCGAGTTTTTGCGAGACTAACGCACGGCAATTGATTTTTATATATATAGATATTAACTCATACATAATTACATTAAAATGAAAAAATTATAATTTTATTCCTGGCAACAAAATTATTTTATTTTTAACAACTACCATTGTTTGAAAAAGTTTAAATGAATTTTCAAGTACTTTACTGTTGTTAAAACGTAAAAGGTTGCAGGTAAACTACCCCTTCCCCTTAACTGATCTTCACCAAAATCGAAAGTCCTTGAGAGCTCTACAATTCAGGGATGCATGCAAAAAATTATTTGATTCTGTTTGAATTTGCGGCTGTTATCGTTTGCCATAGAAAATACCCTTGATAAAAAACGTTGCAGGTAAACTACCCCTTTCCCTTAACCGATCTTCACCAAAAACAATAGGTCTTGAGAACTCTATAATTCAGGGCTGTATGCGAAACATTATTTGATTCTGTTTGAATTTGCGGCTGTTATCGTTTGCCAAAAAAAAAAATTTCCCTTGATAAAAAAAACCGTTGCAGGTAAACTACCCCTTTCCCTCAACCGATCTTCACCAAAAACAATGTCGTGAGTACTCTACAAATCAGGGCTGTACGCAAAAAATTATTTGATTCTGTTTGAATTTGCGGCAGTTATCGTTTGCCATAGAAAAAAAATCTACACACAGACACACAGGCAGACAGACACACACACAGACACTTTTCGAAAAACGACTTTTTTCATGTTTTGAGTGTAGTACAATCAGAATCTGCAATAATCTCGAACTCGATTTTTTTTGCCATCACCATACAGTAGAAGCCCGATATAGCGCGGTCGATATACCGCGGATTCGGATATAACGCGGTGAAGAGTATGTCGCCCGTTATTAGCGAAAATTCTTACTTGTAGAGAGTGAGTAAATTATGAATTGTTTATCGTGACTTCCGTAGCCACAACATTGGAATGCGTTGCGTTTATTGTAAACAAAGGCTTGTTGTTTGAAACGGCGTTGTAAACAACAGCCAGAATTGCCAGTTCAAGTGTACCTGTAGACATAAACAATTGCCCGAGCTATGTACAGTCTCTACATTTCTAAGAATTCATGCCACGGCAAGCAGCCAACTAAATCCCTTCTCTCCCTCATAGTGTACTCTTATATTACAGTATAAGATCATACTCTGATATTATCTTATCAAAGTGTATAGTCTTTGTCATAAATTCGCATAGTGTAGAGTTTTGTGATGTCGCAGAAAAGAAAAGCATATTCTGTGAGTGATAAACTCAAAATAATTGATCGTGTGAAGAACGGAGAGTCAAAGGCAAGTTTATCAGGTGAGTGTGACATCCCAGAAGGAACAATTAGAGGGTGGATGAAGGAAGAAGATAAACTTAAAAGTTTTGTGAACACAGTTGAAAGTGAAGTGGGGTTGCAAAGAAAAAAGACTAATGTAGGTAAGGATAGTGAACTAGATGAGTGTCTGTACAGGTGGTTTTTAATAAAACGAAGTGAAGGTGTGCCACTGTCAGGGCCAGTTATTAGAGCTCAAGCTGTGAAATTCCATAGTGATTTACATGGCAACAGTGACTTTAATGCATCTGATGGGTGGTTTTCGCGATGGAAATCTCGTCATGGTATAAGCCAGATAAGCACTGAAGGGGAAGCACGATCATGTGACAGTGAAGCTGCAGCACTTTTTCCTCAGGCAATAAACAAAGTAATGATCGATAACGATTTAAATGACCATCAAGTGTATAACTGTGATGAAACTGCTCTGTATTTTCAAATGCTTCCTACCAGAACTCTGGATGTGAATAATTCAATAAATAAATCTGGATTAAAAATAAATAAGGATAGAGTTACCCTCCTGTTTGCCACAAATAAATCAGGCAGCCACAAAGTTAAACCTCTCTGTATAGGGAAAAGCCGAAATCCTAGATGCTTTCAACATGTTAACATGACGTCATTACCCATCACATATCGTAATACAAAAAATGCTTGGATGACAAGTGATATTTTCGGTAAATGGTTCCATGAAGAATTTGTTCCATCTGTGAGAAGCCACCTGCGGTCACTCAACCTCGAAGAAAAAGCTGTACTGACCCTTGACCACTGTCCAGCACACCCACCTGCTGATATGCTACAGTCAAGAGATGGGAAAATCGGAGTCATGTTCTTGCCAAAAAACACTACAGCACTGATCCAGCCATTAGATCAAGGCATCATAAAAGCATTTAAAGCACATTACCGCCGTGAACTTCTGAGTGCTATAGTGAATTCTGATGAGGAAATGGAAATTTACCTGAAGTCAATAATCCTGAAAACAGTTGCGTATTCAATAGGTCTTGCATGGGAAAGTATTAGTACGGCTACGATTCAGAATTGCTGGAAGAAATGTTCCTTTGAACAAAACATCGCCGATGGAAATTGCTCTGTTGCCGGATTCACTAATAGTGATGTACAGTCAGCGAGTAGTGCTCTGCATTGCAACTTCACTCTAGATGACTTGAATGACTGGGCAGAAGTTGACAACGGTGAGCCTGTTACAGAATGTATAGGAGATTAAGATATCATCGATGCAGTCCGAAATGCAAATTGCGAAGAAAAAGAAGACGATGACGATGATGGAAATGAAAATGGGGTGGAAGTGAAAGAAGTTATTCCAAATGTTAGTGAAGTGATAATACACATAAACAAAGTAATTTCGTGAATGGAGAGGCAAAGTGAATCTAATAATGTTCATCTGCTGCACCTCGCGTTTATAAAACAATACGCGGAAAGAAACGCTGTGTATTATCCCGTCAAACAACAATTACGGACTTTTTTAATACCAACAATTAGGCCTACAGTAGGTCGAGTGAGCAAAGTATAAATAGTGTATTTTATATTCCATTGGATTAAAATAGATTAAAATATTGGATTAAAATACAGTTTTCTTATTTTTTATTTCTACATTTGGTGACGTAATTTACGTACAGTATATAATAGTGCATTATGCTGTAGCCTTTTTCCCGGTCCTCCCTCCCCATCATTTGTCACTGTACAGGTCACCTTCCGATATACCGCGGTTACGCCTATAACGCGGGGGAAAGTATGTCACCCGACCACCGCGCTATTTCGGGCTTCTACTGTACTTCCATTTCCTTAAGGAATATGGAAGTAAAAAGAACTACTCGGTATAGTATTCGCACGTGGAAAGTTTAGAACGTACATCCTGGGATATCCAATCGCCGTCCGAAGCGACCATAAGTCCATTTCATTCTTGAAACAGTTTAAATTAAGTCATGGGAGACTTACACGATGGATACTCGCATTACAAGAGTACCATATAACGTGGGAGTACATTCCAGGACGTAAGAATGTTGCAGCAGACATATTATCCAGAATAAATGTAGTAGACCGAACATTTGAAGGAGAAAAGGAGATCGCCAAAGTGTTTTGTATAATAAAGGATAGGAAGGACCTGGAAAATATTCTAAGCGAAATAGTGGTACAGCAGAAACAAGATTCAAAATTACTAAACATAAGAAAAAGACTATTAGAAAATGAAGAAGTTATAAATAAATATTATTGTATCCACCAAGATATACTCTTTAGTAGAACCAAAAAGAATCATAGCACGTGGAAGCTTGTAGTTCCAAAGTCATTAGAAAATAAGATAATTAAAGATTATCATGTTCAATACGGACATATGGGAACCGTAAAAATTGTAAAAGCATTGGAGGAAATCTTTTTCAAAAATATAACGAGAAAAGTAAACCAGAATATTAAAACATGCACAATGTCAGATGGTAAAAACCAATAACGAGAAAAAAAGAGGGAACAATGATACCCATCACTTCAAACACCAAGTTAGAAAAAGTATTCCTCGACATATGTGGACCATTCCCACGTAGCGGAGGGAGATATAAATACAAGTTTATAGTAATAATGTTAGACCATTATACAAAGTACACAAAATTATATGCAATAAACCGAGCTACTACGAAGAAAATATTAGAAATAATAAAAACTAAATACATCACTGAAGTTGGAAAACCATACATGATAATAACAGACCACGGGACACAGTTCAAAGGAAAGAAGTGGTGAGATGAACTATTAAAAGAGAATATAAAAACCTATAAAACATCCAAATACCACCCTAGTAGTAATCCCGCAGAAAGAGTGTTAAGAGAGGTGGGACGTATACTAAGAACTTATTGTCATGATAACCAAAAAGAATGGCAGAAATATTTAGCTTCAACCGAAGTATTTCTAAATATTAGTTACCACCAGTTTATTGAGAACACCCCATATTTAATGATGTTTGGAAGAAAACCCCATAGAGAGATACAAGAACTAATAGACTTCCCAGTCAACCCAGAAGACCCATATGATGAAAACAAATGTTATAACCGTATTATGGAGAAAATTGAGAAGCAAAGAACAAGGTATTCACAAAACCATTTGAACTAAAATAATAAAATATAACAAAGGAGAAAGAGTATTAATCAAAAACCGTGAACTACCCAGTACACTTGAAGGGATAACCAAAAAACTGCTATTATTGTACATAGGACCTTATGTCATCACCAAAGACAATGGAAACAATACTTATGAAATAAGTAATATAACCACCAAAAAGATAAAAGGAGTTTACAATCAAGCTTCTATAAAAAAATTTTATGAAGAAAAATAAATTACAATACGTAAATAAATAAACAAATACCAAAATTCAAAAATTATGTGAGCACAACTTACAACCATATTTCGATGACTTATGAGGCCTAATATAAAATATCAAAGAAAAAAAAAAGATAAAGAAAAATTATAAGAAAGGAATGTTACAAAAATTCCTACAAAGTAAGATCAACTTACAATAAAATAAAGTTGACATATGAAGTATAATATAAAAAATTATAATAAGGAATAAGTTACAAAAATTCCTATACAAAAGTAAGAACCACAAACTTACGATAATATTTAAACAAAAAGTACCAAAAAAGGAATAAGTTACAAAAATTCCAAGTAAGGAAAACTAACTTACAAAAAATTACTAAGTATACCATTTAAAACAAAATAAAATAAACAAAAATAAAATCAAGCGCAAACTGCTAAGATAAATACCTGAAATTATAATGAATTTATGCTGGAACAAGGAAAAAAGAGAAGTTATGTATAAACAAATATACAAAAAATGGCTAAAGCAGAATATTGCTAAACAACCAAGAGAAAGAAAAAAGATGTCCAAGATAATTAAAATGATCACAAGAAGAATAGAAAAACAAACTAATGAGAAATTAGAAATGATGAAATTAACAACTAAATAAATAAAAAACAATCAACTGTATGAGTAGATGACAGTATATAGCAAAGGTACAGCTGAAGGAAGAATGAGTAAAAGGCCAAAGTGATCTAAAAACAAACCACAAGGTGGACAATCCCAAAATATATTATGTAATCCTACGAATAACGTGTGTGTGTTTCGTGGTTACTTCTGCCACCCGTTGGATGCGTCAATTTATAACGTATTATTCTTCTTCGGGGTGTTATCTTAAAAGTTATTATTATGTTTATTATTATAATCGAATTTACGTTACGTTTAATTAACTTGAACCAAAATAAATAAAAGAGTGGTTATTGTTTAAATTTAAATTTGTGGTTAAAGTATTAAAAGTCTCATTAAAACAAAAGTCATCTATGGGTGAAGTGTTCCTTGGAGATAACTCAATGTTGAGAATGGTTGTTTCTACTTGAAGGTGACCAATGTAGTAAAATATTTTACCATACAACATTCAAGTTACTCACAGTGTTTACAATGGTTTGAATACTCTTGTTTTTAAAGAATTCCCTTGTATTAAACAAAAAATAATAAAGTTGGTTATTTTTTAAATGTTAGATTATCTTAAATTAAAACATGAAATATGGCAGTTGATTACTTGATAGTAGATCTCGTCTGGTTGAAACTGGTTGTAGAAACTTCTTCTGATTACAGGTAGTCTGAGTAAGTCAAGTCCTGTAAACTCTGGACAATATCATAAACAAACATATACTTTTACGTACCTGATTGCGTTTACTTGAAGCTCACTAAACTGTCAACTCAGCTTACATTCATCAACTCCCTTTAGTTGCAAGGTTATGTCACCTTGTTTATTAAATTAATGGGCGCCACACAGATTTATTCAGGGAAAATCCCGTGTAAAACCCGTTCATAAAAATTAATAGATGAATTGAAAATTTAAAATAGTTGAATACCACTTTTTGGCTATGTTATTCCAATGTGTCAAACACAACAGAAGGTTGTTTAAGTTTAATAAAAGAAACTATTTAATTATTCAGAAAAAATAAAATAAATCAAATCAGGTGATGCTGTTAATAATGGGTTTATTTGCACCCTTCTAGTGAATTCAAAAAATACACATAATATAACATATAACGTTGTACAATGAAAACTTAATTATTATATGCCTCATACGGCTGGCTCAGAACATGAGTTATAAATTTGGTTAAGTCAAGATACTATTTATTGTAATATAAAATTATTATAATTGTTAATATTAGTATTATTATTGTTATTATCGTTATTATTATTATCTCAGTAGTGAATTCTTTGAGACACGAAAGAAAACAATTATGCCTACACAGTATCCAATGATACAATTGATCAAAAAAGTTGAAGTTACTTTGACCAAGTAATTAAAATAAAAAAAACGATCTATTGTAAGATCGTGCGTTTCTTTAACGCTTGCTTTTCTAATGACAATATTATTCAATTGAGGACCCTTACCACTAACATATAGCTTACTTACTAATAACAAATTTGAATAAAAAATTGAAACGTGGTGTAATCGTAGATACTGTTTTTGTGTTTTGCGTCAGTACAGGTTATGGTAGCAAAATACAAGTTATTGCGCTCAGATCAAGTATAATAATGATTGCACTTTTACCTTCGTGGTTTTAATTATTTTAATTAAAACCTTTTATCACTTAAGTAATCGGATTATAGAGATTACTTTCTTTCAGCACTAATTCGCACAAGAACAGAAATTCGATCCTCTTCTGATAAAAATGGATCGTGAATACTGACAATAAATTCTTTTCTGTTCGTTATTCCCGCACAAAATTAAAATAAACTGCACTTGAACACTGTAGATAATTGATGATGCACTTGAAGTAAAGTTTCCCGTTGTTAACTATTGGTTCCAGAGTACAAGGTAACTGACGCTATGTTATAAGATGAAACATGACGGAGACGAGCGTACGTCTGTTCAGCTCGTTAGATGATAAAGGTCTCCCTCAAAATTCGCCGGTCTGTCTTTTTATACTCACCTGTTGGATTGGGCTTAGGTAAAATTATCATTTTATAACTAATTTTCCTATTGGTCCAGACAGGTAAGACGAAAAATGACGTATCACTTTTTGGCGGTTGGTAACGGTTTTCCAACCGTCGAATGTTGAGATGATTGACAGGTCGCGTCTGTTGTCATTGTTATTATTATTGGTACAAGATTCCTGATATACATTTATAAAATGATGCTAACAGTTGTCATACACTTAATACCGTCACGATTGAGTTGATATTATTATCAAATTAAAGATTGTTTTGTTTCCTTTAAATTGATATCACTCGATCTCGGATTATCTTCACCTTAACCGACATTGTTAGGAAATCAATGTTCGGGTACACTATTCTTACTGTCGTCTGCACTTTTTAGTTAACCTTTCTCGTTTCCACATAACATTTTATTAAACAAATGTTTATGTGTGGACTCCATTAATACTGTACTGACGTTTTTTTTTTCACTGAACTTTACTTTTACACCTTAATTCTATACATAGTAATAAATGAACCTACTGACTAATGACATTTTGTCTATTGTTAGTTAGTTTTGAACTACTATTTACAAATAAAATCGTGGCTAAACCTATCGTTTTAATATCATTTTTCGTTATGTTAATGCATAACCATTGTTCTGGTGCATTTTATTTTGCACTGGTGATAATTATTAATAGTCACTTTATTGACTAGTGTTTGGTCTAAGTTTGTTAAGTGTAGAATATCGCCTACACTGAAATTTGGCCTTTATAATGCCTATGGGTTCTCAATTTGGTAAATTACAGAGACATCTTATTGGTATAAGATTCTCTTATATAGTCAGCTCTCTTTTCTGACAGGTATATTTGATGCAGAAATACATCTTAGTTCCTACAATATAGCCATTGTTAACATTGGTTTTGGCCTTCATTATCTACTGTTCATAGTCACATTTATTATCAGAAAAATGCTGATTTTGCTTTCACAGTATTTAACTGCTAATTCGTTTGTTTTTTGTTTATAAATGACATTCGGTTTACATTAACCATTTACTGAATTGACAGTTGAATTTAAATCTATTCTGTCCATTAGTTCGTTTTAGTCTCAGTCTAGTTGTAGTGTCAAACAGCTATTGCGTTACTGTTTCCCATGGCACTTCTGCTTTATTCTTCTCTCTTGGTTTCTTCTTTCTTGTTTATTTTGACTAGTCTATACCTATTTACATGTTTATCTTGTTTTATGAAATCTAATAACATACACTTAGGTTAGGTGACATCTTGTGATGTTACATAATACACCCTCTTTAAAATTGATCATTTGAAAATTTTATATTTTGTAAAATTATCAATTCATGTCAGTTTCTTAGTATACTTCAATAAAGATATTTTGTCTTGTATTCCTAGATTTTTTAAACATATTATTGGTGTCTTACTCTAGGTTGGCTTTTTATACAATAGTACAATTCTTAATTTACTAGTAATTTCAAGCTGCGTACTCTCTAAATCATTTAACTATAATGGATCTTGTTTCTCAAGTTAATTATTCCCTGTTTTATTTACATTCTACTTTCTCACTACATATCTTTGCATTCGTGATCATTTGATGGTTATAATAATTTATACCTCGCAGATTCTTTTATAATATTCCTTGATATAATAAAACAATATAATTCCCTAACTGTAGTAGAGGTTCTGGAATCAGGGTGGCTCACTATGGCTAACATCCTCTGCCGTTCCTCCCTACACATTCTCAGATTCAGAGGCATTACTCTTCTCTGTCTGAGTAAAAATAAACATTGCACCTGGCAATAGTTGCACTATCACAACTCAAAAAAAATATCACATATCATTTGTATTCAATAATATAATATATTCCCTATAATATACAAGGTATCAGAGGTTTTCATTTAGATCACATTTCTATCTTTATACTTGCTAACATACTTTCTTTTTTACAGGTAATTACTTCCTTTAGACTTGGTGTTTTTTAGCTATGCCTTTATCAGCTATATAGTTACTTATTTACTAGTTAACAATTTGTTATGGTTCATTTAAATATTTTTTAAGATTATACACTTGTTTGGATGCTTATAATACTTAGGCATCTGTTTGTTCTATCTAGAGTTCACAATATATTTCTGTTTTCACTATAGTCTATTAAATCTTTCTTAACGAGTTATATTCCTCCTGAACTATCAGGCTTACATTGTTTATATACTAAATGGTTTACTTTTTTTTTCTGATGTTCTCTGACATATTCTTATGATGTATCAAATTTGATAATTGACAAACATTGTTCTTTCCTTTCATTTCATTATAACAATAGTTATTCTTACAATTAATATTCTTTGTTATATTTCTTCTCTACTCCTTCAAGTGATGGTGGTTTTCACTTATTCTGGATGATTTTATACACTATATACTATGCTGTAATTACAATTTTATTTAACAATATTCTAATATCTAATATCTAATTTCATAGACATGCTTGGGGTTTTCATGGTTTGTTTCACAAATATTAATTTCTCTTTCCTTACATTCCATAATAATGTCCTTCTTTTTATTTTACACACTTTGTTATACTGCCTCTCTACTCCTTCAAAGGTTAGTTGGGTGAACCTTTATTCTGGACGATTTTATACACTATATACTATGCTGTAATTACAATTTTATTTAACAATATTCTAATATCTAATATCTAATTTCACAGACATGCTTGGGGTTTTCATGGTTTGTTTCACAAATATTAATTTTTCTTTCCTTAATTCCATAATAATGTCCTTCTTTTTATTTTACACACTTTGTTATACTGCCTCTCTACTCCTTCAAAGGTTAGTTGGGTGAACCTTTATTCTGGACGATTTTATACACTTTATACTTGAGTTTTATGAGAGGTATACTATAATCATTTTATTAACATTATGTCATATAGAATATTCATCTGGATACATATTTTTTCTAGGTATAGTACAGTAATTGCATTTTCTTATTAAATCATTTGATTGACCTTATCTAATATTCTATCCCCTAGGGTAATAGGTTTTGTACATTTTCATCATTAACAAATCGTTTGGTTTACATCTTAAACCTACACACTTTTGTAACTTGGTAAGGTAGATTGACTAGTTATAGCTAATTGGTTACCTTCAATATTTTTGGTAATTTAACAACAAATGAGTTTGTTTATAGTAGTGGTTTTTTTTTTTTTTTTATAATATAGATCTTTTACTTTTTTATAACATAAACGTTTGGGTGAGGAATGTTGCTTCCTATTACATATTATCTCTCCTTAACCTTCATCATTTCTTATCCGTCGATATTCATGGGGTTATTTGTGCTCTTCCACTCTATTCCTATCATGCGGTTCTTCCACTTGGCGGCTACCAGATAGTCATTGGCGCCCCGTTTCCTTGCCTTCTTCCTCTCATCATCTTTGGTATTATTGTGTTCATTGTACTCTGGGCCTGGGCTATTATTGATGTCTGGCCCTCCTTCTAATCCTGATTGACCTTTGTTCATTTCCTGGTTGGATTTTTCCTTCGCTTGGTCCCTCTTCTTCCGCATTTCCCTTATTCTTTGGGCGTACCTTTCAATAAGCTGGTCCAGTCGTTCTTGATCATTTTCCTTCTCCCTGTGAAGCCTCTTTCTTCTAGGAGTATTCACCTTAAATACCTCGTTGTTTATGACCTTCTCCGCCATAACATAGTCAATGGCATGTAACGTTGTTTTAATCGTTCCGTCATCTGGGTCATTACTTAAATGGTTTAATGATCGGTTATGTACTAAGGAATCGATTGATTTTGTTTGACGTATTTTATTTGGTGGTACATTTAATTTAATCGGATTCTTATTTAATTTTTTACCCACGGGTTTATGGTGGTTTATTTTTAATATTTTCATGGAGTCTTGTTTATACTTCTTACCATTGGTCCTTGCTCTATGACGAATAATTGGGTTGTCTACGAAGTTAATTAATCCACTCCTAGTCATTTCTAATATTTCCTTTGTAATCCTTGTTTTCTTAGAGCGTATTATTCTTTTTATCTTTGTCTCTTTCTCTCCTGTCTTCTTAATTATCTTGTTCCTTACATTTTTAATGATAGTTTCTTTATGCTGAGTGTTCTCTTCATTCCTATGGTGTGTATCCTCAGGCACCAATGCTTTCGAGTCTTCTTTATCCTCAGTTTGGTTATCAGTGTCTGCGAATTGTAGACTTACTTCTTCCATGGCTTCATCATTTGGTACTTCTTCTATCTCTGAGTCATTGTCGTCCTTTCCTTCTTCATTATTCTCCGGCTCTGGATTCATTTGTTCCATGTTGTTGTCTTCGGATACCTTCCGTTCTTCTCCCCACTTCCGGTTATTCATGTCATCCATTTTTTGGCTAATTTTCATTAATGTGGTGTTCAATTCTTCTCTAATGGCTTGGCAGTTATTGTCGATTTTATTGTTCAGTGCGTCCATAGACTTATGAGTATTGTCAATCCTTTTATTTAGGTCCTCCTTCAGTGATTCCATATTCTTACTAAGTGATTCCATATTTTTATTCATTGATCGACTATCTTCCTTCACCTGTCCGAATTGTTCCATCATCATTCTCATCATTTGATCCCATTTTGCCTCTTCGGATGGTCTGTTTGGTTGTGGGAGTTCTTCAGACCGTCTGGGTTGGTTGTCAACAGTCACTTCTATCTCTGGTGCTACGTGAGGTGTTTCGTCGTTACTAGTTTCGATGTTATTGATTGTAATAACCTCCATCTCGTCTGTGGGTTGCGCTTCGTATGTATCTACCTCCCGTTGCATCTCTCCTACCCTACTGTCCTTATATCTTGTATCGTACTGATGGGTGTGCGGCATGTTAATTTTTTCGTGTCTACCGGGCTAATATAAAATATAAAAAATATATTTATTTAATATTTTTTAAGCCACACTAGTTGGTGCGCCAACTTGTAATCCTATTAATAATGTGTGTGTGTTTCGTGGTTACTTCTGCCACCCGTTGGATGCGTCAATTTATAACGTATTATTCTTCTTCGGGGTGTTATCTTAAAAGTTATTATTATGTTTATTATTATTATCGAATTTACGTTACGTTTAATTAACTTGAACCAAAATAAATAAAAGAGTGGTTATTGTTTAAATTTAAATTTGTGGTTAAAGTATTAAAAGTCTCATTAAAACAAAAGTCATCTATGGGTGAAGTGTTCCTTGGAGATAACTCAATGTTGAGAATGGTTGTTTCTACTTGAAGGTGACCAATGTAGTAAAATATTTTACCATACAACATTCAAGTTACTCACAGTGTTTACAATGGTTTGAATACTCTTGTTTTTAAAGAATTCCCTTGTATTAAACAAAAAATAATAAAGTTGGTTATTTTTTAAATGTTAGATTATCTTAAATTAAAACATGAAATATGGCAGTTGATTACTTGATAGTAGATCTCGTCTGGTTGAAACTGGTTGTAGAAACTTCTTCTGATTGCAGGTAGTCTGAGTAAGTCAAGTCCTGTAAAGTCTGGACAATATCATAAACAAACATATACTTTTATGTACCTGATTGCGTTTACTTGAAGCTCACTAAACTGTCAACTCAGCTTACATTCATCAACTCCCTTTAGTTGCAAGGTTATGTCACCTTGTTTATTAAATTAATGGGCGCCACACAGATTTATTCAGGGAAAATCCCGTGTAAAACCCGTTCATAAAAATTAATAGATGAATTGAAAATTTAAAATAGTTGAATACCACTTTTTGGCTATGTTATTCCAATGTGTCAAACACAACAGAAGGTTGTTTAAGTTTAATAAAAGAAACTATTTAATTATTCAGAAAAAATAAAATAAATCAAATCAGGTGATGCTGTTAATAATGGGTTTATTTGCACCCTTCTAGTGAATTCAAAAAATACACATAATATAACATATAACGTTGTACAATGAAAACTTAATTATTATATGCCTCATACGGCTGGCTCAGAACATGAGTTATAAATTTGGTTAAGTCAAGATACTATTTATTGTAATATAAAATTATTATAATTGTTAATATTAGTATTATTATTGTTATTATCGTTATTATTATTATCTCAGTAGTGAATTCTTTGAGACACGAAAGAAAACAATTATGCCTACACAGTATCCAATGATACAATTGATCAAAAAAGTTGAAGTTACTTTGACCAAGTAATTAAAATAAAAAAAACGATCTATTGTAAGATCGTGCGTTTCTTTAACGCTTGCTTTTCTAATGACAATATTATTCAATTGAGGACCCTTACCACTAACATATAGCTTACTTACTAATAACAAATTTGAATAAAAAATTGAAACGTGGTGTAATCGTAGATACTGTTTTTGTGTTTTGCGTCAGTACAGGTTATGGTAGCAAAATACAAGTTATTGCGCTCAGATCAAGTATAATAATGATTGCACTTTTACCTTCGTGGTTTTAATTATTTTAATTAAAACCTTTTATCACTTAAGTAATCGGATTATAGAGATTACTTTCTTTCAGCACTAATTCGCACAAGAACAGAAATTCGATCCTCTTCTGATAAAAATGGATCGTGAATACTGACAATAAATTCTTTTCTGTTCGTTATTCCCGCACAAAATTAAAATAAACTGCACTTGAACACTGTAGATAATTGATGATGCACTTGAAGTAAAGTTTCCCGTTGTTAACTATTGGTTCCAGAGTACAAGGTAACTGACGCTATGTTATAAGATGAAACATGACGGAGACGAGCGTACGTCTGTTCAGCTCGTTAGATGATAAAGGTCTCCCTCAAAATTCGCCGGTCTGTCTTTTTATACCCACCTGTTGGATTGGGCTTAGGTAAAATTATCATTTTATAACTAATTTTCCTATTGGTCCAGACAGGTAAGACGAAAAATGACGTATCACTTTTTGGCGGTTGGTAACGGTTTTCCAACCGTCGAATGTTGAGATGATTGACAGGTCGCGTCTGTTGTCATTGTTATTATTATTGGTACAAGATTCCTGATATACATTTATAAAATGATGCTAACAGTTGTCATACACTTAATACCGTCACGATTGAGTTGATATTATTATCAAATTAAAGATTGTTTTGTTTCCTTTAAATTGATATCACTCGATCTCGGATTATCTTCACCTTAACCGACATTGTTAGGAAATCAATGTTCGGGTACACTATTCTTACTGTCGTCTGCTCTTTATGAGTCGCCGATTTTACACTTTTTAGTTAACCTTTCTCGTTTCCACATAACATTTTATTAAACAAATGTTTATGTGTGGACTCCATTAATACTGTACTGACGTTTTTTTTTTCACTGAACTTTACTTTTACACCTTAATTCTATACATAGTAATAAATGAACCTACTGACTAATGACATTTTGTCTATTGTTAGTTAGTTTTGAACTACTATTTACAAATAAAATCGTGGCTAAACCTATCGTTTTAATATCATTTTTCGTTATGTTAATGCATAACCATTGTTCTGGTGCATTTTATTTTGCACTGGTGATAATTATTAATAGTCACTTTATTGACTAGTGTTTGGTCTAAGTTTGTTAAGTGTAGAATATCACCTACACTGAAATTTGGCCTTTATAATGCCTATGGGTTCTCAATTTGGTAAATTACAGAGACATCTTATTGGTATAAGATTCTCTTATATAGTCAGCTCTCTTTTCTGACAGGTATATTTGATGCAGAAATACATCTTAGTTCCTACAATATAGCCATTGTTAACATTGGTTTTGGCCTTCATTATCTACTGTTCATAGTCACATTTATTATCAGAAAATGCTGATTTTGCTTTCACAGTATTTAACTGCTAATTCGTTTGTTTTTTGTTTATAAATGACATTCGGTTTACATTAACCATTTACTGAATTGACAGTTGAATTTAAATCTATTCTGTCCATTAGTTCGTTTTAGTCTCAGTCTAGTTGTAGTGTCAAACAGCTATTGCGTTACTGTTTCCCATGGCACTTCTGCTTTATTCTTCTCTCTTGGTTTCTTCTTTCTTGTTTATTTTGACTAGTCTATACCTATTTACATGTTTATCTTGTTTTATGAAATCTAATAACATACACTTAGGTTAGGTGACATCTTGTGATGTTACAATTATTATTATTAATTTAAGTCACAAGTTGACAAAAAAGGTATTTCAGATTGACTGTTGAAAAAGTCCAGCAATCAAAATGAACTGTGCAGGGATGATGTTCCTCTGGTCTCAGAAAAAATGAGTAGTAATGGAAGAAACCAGCTACTAAAAAGTTAGGGAAAAAATTATATAAAAGGGAGAACACACTAATGGAAATAAATAAAAACAGATCCAAATAAAATGGAATGAATCAAGTAAGAAGAGAAATAAGAATGAAGAAACAAACAAGAAAGAAAAGGAAAAAATAATATATAACTGACAATTTCATAAAAAACTATGCTAGTGTTTAATCAAAATGATCAATTTTGAAGGAGAGGCATTATGTTACAACACAAATAAGCAACCCCAATACCAGGGATGAAAAAGATGATTCTGAATATAAAATAATACTGCATATAAAATAAAATGTTTAATATAAATAAAATATAAAGACAATGACACGACAAACGACGACTTGACCTAACCCAAGTGACTGACCCAACAAAAGGAAACAAAAGAAGAAGGGAACCACAAAAAACAAACAAGAATAAAACCAAAGAAGAAAGTGATTAACAAAACCAAATGAGGAAGGGAAAAAACCGAAACCAAACAAAAATGAAACAAATTAAAAGAATTGAATGACTCAATGCAACATATTAAAATGAACCCAAGGGAGAAGGTGGAAAACCAAGGTATTAACCAAATACAATGAAAATGAAGAAGGAGGGAAATGAAAAAGAAACAAACCCAAGATAAAGGGAAATAAATAAAAATGAAAACAAATGATAAGACACAAACAAGTAATAAAGAATATGAGCAGAAGAAATAATACACTCAAATGTAATATTGGAAAAAAGACCAATAATTAACCTATGAAAAAAAGTAAATATTATTATCAATTAATGGATAAAAAAGTAAATAACAATTGAAAGAAACCCAATTAAACTATGTTAAATATAAAAAAGCAAACTAACCCACAAATTAGAGTTAGATGTAATGATAAAATATAAAGACATAAAATTGTTAATATTATTGAGATTTGTAATGACAAGAGATAGTACGGTAGTGAGATAGTAATTAGAGGAATTACCCATTTAGAAACACTTAAAAAACAAAAACATTTGTGAAGTGCAAAATGAAAGTGTAAAAACCCCAAAGTATAGTGATAAAGAAAAAACACTAATTAAATTATAATAAACTATAAATAATTTAAAAGTGAAGGTGATGATTAAATGAGAATAGTGTAAAATAAAGAATGTTAATATAGTGAAAAATAGTGAATGATAAAAGCATAAACACTTAATAAATCCAAAGGAAACACTAAATGATTAAAAGTGAAGAATAGTAGTAATTAAGAATAGTAATAAGTATAAACAGTTAATTAAAGTATAATGAACGCTGAAAAGTGATGAAGACAGTATTTAGTTAAGAAAGAGTATTATTGTTAAATTTAATTGAATGCAGTTATAATTAAAAGGGAGAATACCCTGAAAGAGAAAACAGATAGTGTTAACGTGGAGGGAAGTAAAGATTGTTTAAAAATTAAGGAGTTTAAAACCAATCAATAAACACCCATGTTATAATGGATCGTTATTAAAGTAAGTTCATAAAAAGTGATGTTGTTTATCACACAAAAAATGATATAAAATGACATGAATTGTAAACAAATATTAGCAAATAAAATCAAATAATTATTTAAGCAAGTTTATGAATGGCTGGCTGGAAGAATTATACAGACCATAGGCCTAGATGTTGTATTTAATAAGATCAAAAAATAGTAAATAATAGCCACATTGTTATTATTGGCAAATTAAATAAGTAAAAAAGTTAAGAAATGTATGACTAGAAAACGAGGAAACCAGATAGTAAACAATTATGTATAAAATAATAGTGACAAAATAGTAACACATAAACAGACCCAAAACACAACACAACCAATTATAATAACAAAATAAAGACCATTAGGCTAAAATAAGATGTAATTTGAATGAAATAAGTCAAATACCATAATGGCTACTTAGGCCTATGAAAATGCCTAACTGTCAAAAACAAACAACTACAAATTGTAATAAGTTAACTAAGAAATTAGCAAATCCGAGGCGAATGACTCACCAAGGATAAATTGTAAATCATTTTTAAGACAAAATATTATAATAAGTATTGGAATTCAAAAAGAAATGTAAATAACAAGTATTAAAATAATTGTAAAAACATAAAACCTAAAATAACCCAAACTTGTGGGGTATCAAATTAATCTATGAAAGGAAATACATACTATAGTGACAATATTTAATACTTAGGAAGGAAGATAGAGGAATAACAGCAATCAGAAGATATACTAGGATTTTGAAAAGAATTCAAATTTTGATAACAATGGATTTATATCAATCTAAGCCAATCAGAATTCATCGGTAACCATAGAAACGAACGTTGGTGGCGAAAATTACCGTTGAATATCGTTACTCGTAAAGCGTCACTCTACCAGGACAGAAGCCGAATTTTGGAAGACCAATTTTTAATTAAATAATGTAAAACAGTGAACGAAATTCAAAACCATGACTGAATAAGAAGCAGACGAACCATTGGAGCAGTCAACTAAAGGCCAAGAACCATATTAACAGAAAAATATGACCACATCCTATATGAAAAGGACGCCTGACCTACTTAAGTCCCAAGATTAATGAAAATAGAAACTATTGCAGCCCAATCCTCTTCCGACCCAATGAATGAAAACACCAAGTCATGCTGATGTGTTAAGTACCATTGAATTACCTTATTTCCAAAAATAAAATCACTCTAAATTTTACTAAAAGTAATTTGATATCTCACTATAAACCGAATATTCTCTTTCAAAGATTAATTAAGCAAAATAAACACACTGAAAATTTGTTAACATAAAATGTAACCTATTATTTGAATACGAACGTTCGAAACACATTTAACGACACTACAGAACAGATTGTAACCACACACCTTATTATTTATGTACACTTAGAGTAAGGTAAAGTACTTTTATTATAATCATAGGAATTCTTTGTCTTGTAATCAAAAGAATCCCCCGATTTTGGAACAAAATTAATTATAATAACTACATGTTCAGCTGCCATGCTGATGTGAATATATCGTTCCATAATCGATTCGTCATCCTGAGAGACATTGTTTCATGTAAAAAGTCGGTGCAAATTTAATAATCAACCAACATAATTTAATTGTTTAACTGAAAATTTTACTTACCAAACATTAAAATAACTAGTACAGGGAGTAACCGTTGTTATTATTTCATAGGGAGTGTATTGTATTACTTGTGTTGGTTTACGAAAGCTAGATTTATCAGCGCTCAAGTTGCAATTCGTACAACTACCTACTCAATCCAGAAGGCTGAACGAGCGGGAATTATTTGAACGCCCCGACCGTCATAGCTGATAACACCCTAGTAAGATACAGATTAATAAGTTTAATTGTTTTAATAAAGAATTTGGCGCCACCCGGGATTAACACACCCCTATATAAGAACAGGTAAGGTTACTGCTGTGCTGTACTGGTAATTACCGCAATGCTACGGACATCGATAGCGCAAAATAGATGTAACGACCCCAGTGCGAGACGAACGCACTAATACTAACACTACACAAATATAAAACTGGTACACATTTTACAGAGACACACCAGTTATAACGTTACAATATGTAACACGTGTATCAATTTAATACATACATTAAACAGCAAAAAATAAATTTTTATTTTTAAACTTTATACCTTGTCCTCAAATTTGATCTCTTCCATTTGTCAGATGATGGATAAATTGATCTTGTTAACACCTGAAACAAATGAAAACAAGTTGGCAGTCAATGAAGACTAAATCTACATCACTCACAATTTAGCACAAGAATAACATCTGATTAAGGACACTTTTAGATTAAATGCACATATCTTTATTAATAAATAATGTATTCCCATTCTCAGACCTCAGTTTAACCAATGAGGATGCTATATCTTAGTTGGGCAAGGTACCTACTTCATTTCATTCAATAAAGTGTTCTTGGTTGAAAGGTGATACTGAGACCACTTATGTAGAGGAAAAGTCACATTACTTCTGCACATGTAATTGGAATGAGCTAACGTACAGAAGAGCATTCAACCTACAGTGCTAACTATAGGTACTGATGATTCCTGGAAATTGTTTTCCCCATAAAAGTACACTTTTCTTTGAAGCCATACAAACATGTGTCCACAATTTTTTTTATCACTTTGTCATACCATGTTACTTATTTTGACACAGACTTTGTTTTTAATTTAAATTCCTATTTACCTTTTGATATAATTTTAGAATTATTTTGAGAAGGAAACAACAATTGCTTATCAACTGAATGCTAAAATTTTTATGAAACCTCAGAGTCAAAATGTTTGCAGAAGTCATACAGTATACTCTGTTTCACATAACTTCCAAATTAACAGCTGTGGGAATACACTGCAATACTGCTAGCAAACTGTTGTTTACAATGGAAGTTTGAAGCGTTTGACAGATTTAAAGAGCTGAAATATTTGTTCTGCTTTATCTAGTCTGAAGACGCGTTTCATCTTATTTATAGCTTTCAGGGTGCAGTAAATTGAATCTGGTCTTAAACAGAAAATCTTTGACAAATAATATTAGTAATCGTGTACACATTATAATTTTTAATGACTTGAAATACCATAATGAACAATGGAACAATATTTCATAGTTTGTAAACTGCATATAAAAAGGAGAACTGGGACTGATTGAATTCATGATCTGCTGAGACCACTTTGAAGAGTTTTCCAGTAACATGAAGGGTAACATTAATGATACTCATGTCACTGATATAATTTCTGACAGCCTAATAACACATTACTAAAACAAACCACATACAAAAACAGCTAACAGATCCAAAACCTGATGTGCTATATCACTGAAAAGAGACATTTCTGTAAGCTGATAAGAATTGGCAACATTTATTTGTTGGTATGGGAAGGACATCTTAACATCAGCTATGCATGCCAAAAGTGAAAGAGCACCAAATCTGAATTTCTTGTGCATTCGCGAGTGCCAATACTGATGTTATATGAAAGATATTGTAGGATTAAAAACAAAATTATATTTTATATTTTGTTATTTCTTTGAAAAATGCCTCTCAATTTTCAGAATTTAACATAGGTAGTGAAAATAGGGATATCCACCTTGCAATCATATTATGTTTATGTTGAACTGTTTGTTTATAATAAATGGCTCTGCATGGCCAAATAATAATATTCAGTAGCTGGTTAACATACACATTTATGTAATAGATTTTTAGTTTACTTTGTGCATTTTAATAATAACTAATGTCATGTATTGGCTTAATACAATACAGTACTGACCAAACCAGAAATATTATATACAATCCGTTTTGAAAATAAATTTCTTACAAGAAACTATAAAACTACTTTATGCCCCATCCTCCACAAAGCTATTTCATGCACAACATAACATGGCTCCGTTACTGTTACTGTTCAAGCTGAACTGCACTGCCTTTACATTAAACACAGTGACTTAAGTAAAATTGGGTATTACATACATAAAACACATACTGACAATAATGTCTAAACAAAAAGTGTTCAGAATCTGAAAGTTTTATTTTGTTTTGGAAGTCTATAAAAAGTTTTATTTGCTTTAGTTCAGTTCAATACAAATTATATAATAAATCGTTTAAATAATAATACACTGAGCATTATAATTTTCATAATTCATTATTTCATATTTATGGTTATTAGTTACCTTATGGTAGTAGTCAGTTATGCAGGCAAGGTGAGGTTATGTTTGCCCAGGTGTGGGTTATGCAAGCTATAGTAATATTACATTTAGTCTTGAACTTGTCCTGTACGTTGTATAACAATATTTACAAACAATATTTGACTATGCCATTACTTTCAGTACATTTATAACGCACTCTTATACTGGTTAAAACCACATACATTAAATTAGTGCTACCTTTAGAGCTATCAACCTCCAAGCTTAGTCTAGACATTGTGTTGTGTTTACAGCATATGCAGGCCTGAAAAAAGTCTGTCATTTATATATGCTGATGTGAAAGTTGGAATTATTAATTCAGACATTAAAACGGAAATAAAATGTAAACAGGAAACCTTGGTAACTTTTTACTGTAACGGAAGATATTTTAACGTACAATCGAGTAATTCTTCTAGCTTGTGGATAAATGTCATAAACACAAACGAAGAACCACATCCGAATTGAATTAATTTTTGATGAGTCTGCATTATATTACAAATGAAATTATCCGTAATTATACTTCATACCCGTCAATGACTATTATCGTTACTTCCACCATAGCGAATAGAAGAGATTCTTCTATCTCTTCTACTCGCTATGTTTCCACCTTAACCTAACGTCCAGTTGTCTTTAAATAAGTAAATTACCTTATACCTTCGTAAGTATACTACGGCTGCTATAAATTAGTTTCACTAACATAAACTATTCTATACACGGTTGCAGGTAATAAACTTTTCGAAAGCACGGTAACAATAATTAATTGATGAATTTGTAAATACAAACTACGCTATCCACCATATTAAC
The DNA here is from genome assembly GCA_034769895.1 of Magicicada septendecula. Lineage (NCBI taxonomy): Eukaryota > Metazoa > Arthropoda > Insecta > Hemiptera > Cicadidae > Magicicada > Magicicada septendecula. Next base: position 435,352,224 of record CM068372.1, on the reverse strand, counting down.
ACATTATTCAACTAAATATCACTATAGTATTGACGACTCGGAACACTAAGTTTTTTATAAGTAAAAACGTAAAGTTTTACCTTACAGCCTCTACCGGCTTTCACCTTTAGAAGGCTTCATCAGAGGCTGCCATAGGTTAAGTATCTATAAAAGTGAGTATTCGCACTCGCCATCTTTGTTTCGAGACTGACATACAAAATATTATGGTGGCACTTGTGTATACATGGGACGCAGTATAAGTTTATTTTCGATATTACATAAACTATTATAGTTTTTCGTGCCAAAAATATAATTTCAAAGTGTGAAATTATGTCCCACGTCCTTAAATATATGGAAATAGTAGTTTTCATATTAAAACTTACTGATTCAGACCATAGTAAGAGGAGAATAATTTTGTCTAAAAAACACCAAATACCGTACCAATCGTTACCACTTACCACTTTGTTAGGTATATATTCTCAGATTTTACTTTCATTCCTGTTTATAATAGATGGCTGTTGAATTAATGTTTACTAAACTTCGTTTGTCCAAAAGTCCAAATAAAGTTACTAAAACTATTTGTAATAAACACGAACTTACATTTTTAACTTACTTACTATTAAGTTTATATTCAGGTTTTTTGCTTAACATTTAGTTAAAATTAATAATAAAAAGTTTAGCTTAACATTTTATTAAAATTAACAATAATGTATTTTTCATTGCACTAGACATTTTATAGTCAAAAGTATTTTTCTCGGTTAGTAGGAAGGGTTAAACTTTGTTAGTTCAGGCAAAAAATTTGCAAGTTACAACTTCTCACGGCCATATCTTGAAAACAACTCGTGGATTAAAACCCGGCCAAAACGCATTTTGTTTGTTATTTCGTATAGAATAATTTTGGTCCTATTCATTTTTACTATAAACTCAAACGTTGTTTAGTTATTCGCTAAAAATTACGCTAAAATCCTGTTTTTTGGGGTAAAAATCGAAAATGTTGATTTGGAATAACTCGAAAACAACGCATTTTTCAAAACAGGTGCGTAGTGACTTTTTTGCTTAGAATTTGATTCTCTATTGGATCCTGGGTTAATTTTTTTTTATCAATCACCCTTGAAAAATGGGTGGTTCTCACCCCCAAATGAAAAGCGTACAGTTTAACTTTGTTCTACAGTGCATATAGAACATACATATCAAATTTCGTGAAATTCCATCGACAGTCAAAATTTTGTTACGTCAAAAGCTGCGCTTACTGGACTAGAATTTCTTCGTGCTGATTTTGTTCTCGACTTTGTTTACGATCTGCGTGTATGTTTCGCGCTTGGCTATCGCGCAGCTGATTTTCGAAAAACGGGTAAATGTGCAATTTTTGTGCATTAAAACTACAGAATGTGCAATTTTATGCAGTAACCCCCAAAACGTGCAATTTTGTGCAAAATAAAATGTATGTTAAAATGACCTACACGTCCCGATTCGGATAAATAACTTGTCACTGGCCGTTTACGAACTAGCAAAAAAAAGATGCAATTGCAAGTGAATCCGGGCTTTAGTTATAGAATAACATTATATTTATAATTAATGGATTAAAAAAATAAACCACCTTGTACAGTGATCTGCGTGGAACTGGGCCGATCCTAGGAGGTGGATTTGGTACGTCAAACAAAGTCGGTATGGCATTAGGCTTCAGTTTTTTCCAACAATCTACTCGTGCCTGTTCAAACTGTGAACTTTCAAAATGAACCTAAAAGTGCAAAGGTGTATTACATTTTTAGTCGTTATGATTAACATTCACAAACTTTTAAGGAATAAACCATTAAATTTACCTCACACAGACGCATTCCCTTGCTTAGTATAAATTTGTCTCGTCTCATATTTTGAATCCATTTTGCACATCGAATAGGGTCTGCCGGAAATTTGAATGTTCTAAAATTAGTTTCTGTTCGATTTCTGAAATTTACAGCACAACAACCAGTCATTATGATTATGAGATGTAGTACAACAATCTGCAAAACATACTAACTTACATAACATTAATAATATCTCTAACACCAGTATTTATAACCTTGTTTTCACTGACAAGATGAGATGATGATTATACATATTCGTGTGGAATACATAAATCAAATTAGTACACTAAGGTTATAACCCTGATATGTAAAAATATTAATATTTACATACATAATTTACATTAAATAATGCAACGCACAGCGTGCTTACATTGCTCCCGCCACATTACATTTAAAAGTCTCGGAGCAAAGATGGCGGGTGCGAATACCTATATTATAGAGCTCTACCATAGGTAGCGTTGTCCGTCTTGTTGTTGGCGACGGGATAGTTTTTCGAAAGATCGAAGCTGTGTGTGTGTGTGGTGAGATGTGTTCGAATAATGCGTGCGATTTGAATTGTGTCTGTTCGTTTAGGATGTCGTTTTTATTTGTTTTTGTGTGTTTGTATATTTCTAATTGTTCTAGAGTGTCTAGTTTTCGGCCTTTTGTGTGTACGTGTAGAATGTTCATGTTATTTTCGATGTTTTTATATGTGTGGTTTGCTTCAATGAGGTGGTTTGCAAAGGTAGATTCTGTAGTGGTGTGGAGTGCTTTTGTGTGTTCAATGTATCTCTGTTTGAAGCTACGTCCTGTCTGGCCTATGTAGAATTTATTGCAATTTAGCTTGTATACACCGGGTAGATCGAATTTCTTTTGTGCTTTGGGCATGCGTTTTGATAGTGTGTGTTCTGTTTTGTTAGTAGTTTTGTAAGCGATTCTGTATCCTGCTTTTTTGAATTTGTGGGCAATTTTTTCAGTTTGTTTGTTGATGTATGTTAGTGTTATGAATTTGTTGTTTTCTCTCTTTGTCTGTTTGTTTTGTGTTTTGTGTAGGAGTTTACTGACTATTGTTCTGTCATAACCGTTAGATTCTGCTAGATATTTTATCGTGTTTAGTTCGTCTTTGTAGTCTATTCATCTAAGGGGATGTTGTTAAGTCTATGTATCATGGTTCTAAAAGCAGCTAGTTTGTGTTGTATTGGGTGATTGGAGGTGTTGTGTATTAGTGTGTCAGTTGTAGTTGGTTTTCTGTATATACTGAATTTGTGCCTGTGTTCTAGTTTTGTGATGGAGAGGTCTAAGAAGTTTATGGTATTGTTGTGTTCGTATTCAGCAGTGAAGGTTATGTTTTTATGTATTTTGTTTATGTGCGTTAGTAACTGTTCATATTGTCTTTTGTTTCCCCTGTATAGTATTAGAATGTCATCAACGTATCTGTGCCAATATAGTATTTTATGTGAGTGTCTGTCATTGTTTGTGAGTATTTTTGTTTTTTCTAAGTGTTGGAGGAAGACTTCTGCTAGAATGCTGGATATGGGGGAGCCCATGGGTAGGCCATCATTCTGTGTGTAGTATTTATTGTTATAAGTAAAGTAGTTTTGTTTTGTGATAATGTTCAGAGTTTCTGTTATTTCATTGATAAGTTCCTCTGGTGTGTTGTTCTGTTTGAGTTTGTTTTGTAGGATGGTGATTGTTTCAGAGATTGGGATGTTTGTGTACAGGTTTTTAATGTCAAAGGAGGCTAATGTGGCATTATGGGGGATGTGTATGTCTTTTATTTTTGTTACTAGGTCAGTGTTGTTTTTTACTGCAATGTTGTTGTCTGTTTGTGTGTGTTGTCTAATAATTTTGTCTAGATATTTTGCCAGTTTGTGTGCAGGGGCATTACGGTAGTTGATAATGGGGCAGATCGGAATGTCTTCTTTATGGATTTTGGGAAGCGCTTGGAGTGTAGGTGCTGATGGTCGGATTTGTTTCATGTAGGGCTTTTGTTTATGTGTCATAATGTGTTTGGCTTTGTTGACTATTTGTTTTACTGAGTTTTGGTATCTGTCGGTGGGGTCGTGTTTTAGTTCTGTGATGTTGTTCTGTTCCATGAAGTTTTGTACTTTTTTGTGTAGGTTGTCTGTGGGGATAATTACAGTCGTGTTGCCTTTGTCAGCTTTTACAAATGTGATGTTGTGTTTGTGTGCCTTTTCCCTGAGTTTGATGGCTGTGTGTATTTCTGAGTTGTGGTTGTTGCTGTCTGGTGTCTTATGTACTCCTATTGTGTTGTTTATATTATGTCTTAATGTGTCTTGATGTTCTGGTGCTGTGTTTTGTATATTTGTTTCTGTGTCAATCATGAGCTTTGTTAGTGTTTGGTTGTTATGTTTGTAATGTATGTTATGTTTTAGGCCTTTATCAAGGAGTGTTAGTTCGTTTTTTGTGAGTGTGACATTCGTGAGGTTTACTGTACGTGGGTAGAATTTGTGCGAGGGAATTATATCTGTTTTGATTGGTGTCAGGTTTTTTTATTTTTCTGTCGTGTTTTGTCTGTATGTTATGTATTTGTTTTTTTGTCCATTCATTTGTGTGATGTATTAGTTCAGTCATGTAATTGTGTCCGTATGTGTTGGCGATTTGTAGGTGTAGTGTTAGTGTGGTGTGGAGTGCCTTTGTGTGTTCAATGTGTCTCTGTTTGAAGCTACGTCCTGTCTGGCCTATGTAGAATTTATTGCAATTTGAGCAATTAAGCTTGTATTCACCGGGTAGATCGAATTTGTTTTGTGCTTTGTGCATGCGTTTTGATAGTGTGTGTTCTGTTTTGTTAGTAGTTTTGTAAGCGATTCTGTATCCTGCTTTATTGAATTTGTGGCAATTTTTTCAGTTTGTTTGTTGATGTATGTTAGTGTTATGAATTTGTTGTTTTCTGTCTTTTTCTGTTGTTTGTTTTGTGTAGGAGTTTACTGACTATTGTTCTGTCATATCCGTTAGATTCTGCTAGATATTTTATCGTTAAAATTATCAGCACTTTCAAATTAGCAGAAAGTTTTCACCTGAAATATCTAGCTGTCGTATATGTGAGAGATATTATTTAATATTGGAATTATATTGCCAAATACAGTTAGACAACACGTTGATTAGAAAAGACTTTATTCACCAAACTATCCTTCATAGAATACATACATCCGTTATAACAATAATAATACGCACATGCGTATTGTACATACATTGTTTAACCATATTTAAATTGTACATATGATATATTTGACATTCCCCCTCAATTTAAATACCCATATAATTTAAATACCCTTAATTTACATTTGGAACAGTTTTGGTATGAGTACAGTTGATAAATATACTTAAATAAAAAAAATAAATGCAAAGTTGAAAATTTTTGGTATCTGAAAACTATTTTATGTTGAGTTTTTCAAAAAACTTTGCAAACTTTATATTATTTAAGGATTTTGTGAAAATATCAGCTACATTATCTTGGGTTTTTATGTACTCTAATTCAATAAGTTTTTTGTGTATAAGATCCTTAATATAGTGATATTTAATGTCTATATGTCTAGTACGTCTGCTATTCTCATAGCTTTCACACATGTTATGTGCACTTTGGTTGTCTAAATAAATTAAAGGAATTAAGACATTGCACTTCAAGTCCACAAGTATGCGTTGAAAGTATACCACATCCATCGCTGCCATTGCACATGCTATGTATTCCGCTTCAGCTGTTGACTGGGATACGCATGTTTGTTTCTTTGTAAACCAGGATACAGGGTTGTTACAGTGATATATTATACATCCACTTGTACTCTTTCTGCTGGTGATGTCTCCTGCCCAATCTGCATCTGAATATGTGATTAATCCAGTATCTTAATTTCATCAAAGGTAACATCCCTTGAGATTATAATTTCACTTGTTTTGGGTACCCATAGTCTATACCCATTTTTAGCATAGCCTACCATAATGCATTCAACTGATCTTGTTTCTAGCTTGTCTGCTGGAACAGGCAGTTTATATGCCCAAGCCTTTGAACCAAAAACCCTCAACTTGTCATAATTCAACCTTACCTAGGTAGACTTCAGCAGGTACCTTATTTTCCTTCAGGGCAACTGTTGGAGAGCGGTTCAATTGGTATGCAGCACAACGTACTGCTTCACCCCACAAGAACTTAGGCAAATTTGTTTCAGCGAATAGTGTTTGTACTCTACTCATTAGAGTGAAATTGATTCTTTCGCTAACTCCATTCTGCTGCTGTATATGTGGCAAAGTGTATTCGTTGACTATTCCTTTTTGTATACAGAAATTTTAAACACATGTGATGAGTACTCTCCACCACAATCTGACCTGATTCTTGAAGAGTAATATCCTCTGGCCTTTAACTCTTGGACATAATTCATAATATTTCTTTCTGCTTCATTTTTGTGTTTTAAAAGGAACACCTGGGTAAAATGTGAATAGTCATCGATAATTGTTTGATAATATTTTTCACCTTTCATGGTGTATATTTTTAAAAAAACCAGCCAAGTCGCTGTGAATGAGTTCTCCAATTCTGTTTGACCTTGGTAGGGGTACATCCTTAAAAGGCTTTCGTTTTGCTTTACCTTGGTTACAGGGACTGCATACTCCAAAATTGTGTGGAAAATTTAGTGATCCAAGACCTTGAGCATTGAGATGTCCAAGTCTTCGGTGCCGTAGTAGACCCTTACTTAATGAAATGCAACAAGTTTCATTCATCGAAGGGTGTGCTATTGAAAATTGAGCCACATACAAATTTCCTTCGGATTCACATTTCGTTTGCAATTTGTTATTTGAGATAGTAACTTATTTTCCACCACTACTGAATTGAACATCAAATCCCTTTGAACTTATTCTTTTCACTGACAAGAGATTGTAGGGAAACTCAGGTACAATAATAGCAGGTATCTTTATGAAAACATAACTGTTATTTTTATTGTTCAACACTTTCAAGCGAATTATACCTCATTTTATACCTTTTATAGTGCTACCATTTGCTATTTTTATTTCCATTTTATTCTCCATTTCTTCAACATTTTCCATAAGCTTTTCCAAATTTTCTGATACCCAATGATTTGTGGCACCACTATCTAAAATGAATTTAATGGATCGAGTATTTCCTAGTAATTCTGAGTATAAAGCGCCATTTTTCTCAATATTTTCAGCGGAAAAGAAATCAAATTCTTCTTCTTGATCATCTTCGCTCTGTGCAACATTTGACGTATGTCTTGTCGTCTTGCCTCTTCCACGTCCTCGAGAGTTTCCTCTCCCTCTCTTACCGCGATGTCCATGGCCGCAATATGACGTCTGAGGCGTCTGTTGAGTTTGCACATCCTTGTTTGATGGACACTCATTTTTGAAATGTCCTTTGCCTCTACATGTGTGACATATTACATTTTCGTACCTCATCTGTGAGCTATTCTTATATTCACCTGGAGAGTAGAAAGAGCAGTTTCCGTCGTTATCGACCTTATCACCTGCATTGAAGTTCTCTTTGTTTTTGAGTTCAGTATCCAATAACCTTGTTTTTACATCAGAATACGAATATACTGTCGCGTCTTTATTCATTATCGTTTCTATCGATGTAATGATGCTCTCAAAGCTTTCCGGCATTGTCAGAAGAAGGTAACACGTTTTGTCGGTATCATCGGTTGCAACTTTGCTTACGCCATCGAGTTCTTTTATGAGTTTTTCGAATTTAGTGAAATGATCTTGTAATTCGCCATCGACGAATTTCATTTTCAATAGCTTTCGCATTATAAACATCTTAGATAATGCGCTTTTTCTCTGGAAGACATTTTCCAGATTTGCAATCATTTCTTTGGCGCTTTGTGCGCTCTCTGTGTATTCAATATACTTATCTGATATTGACTGTGCGATGATGCGTTGTGCTTTTACGTCTTTAGCTTGGAAACTGGTCAAATCTGCACCTGTGAGTGCTGCGATTTCTGTGTCTGTTTTATCTAATGCTACGAGTGCACCCTCTTTATTCAGAACAAGACGTATTCTATATTTCCAAGTGGAAAAATTATCTGCCTTTAGCAAGGGAAAGGGAACCGTAGATGTAGCCATTTTAGGTTAAGCACGCGAACTATTTCACTTTGAGCCTGTATATGTAAAACTTTTCTGTGTAAATAATTCCGACGTAATTACAACTAACACACGTCTATATATCTCCAAATTACTAGTGTCGGCCCATAACCTGTGAGAGATATTATTTAATATTGGAATTATATTGCCAAATACAGTTAGACAACACGTTGATTAGAAAAGACTTTATTCACCGAACTAACCTTCATAGAATACATACATCCGTTATAACAATAATAATACGCGCATGCGTATTGTACATACATTGTTTAACCATATTTAAATTGTACATATGATATATTTGACAGTATACCATGTCTTGATTTGAATTTTTGCAACCAGCCTGTCGTAGCTTTAAAGGGTGGATCGCCACCGAGTTTTTCGTTTATTATAAGTGCCTTCTCACAGATGATAGGCCCCTATATAAGCACCCTTGCTTCTTTGTTGCACAAACCATGTGTACACTGCACAATCTAAGTTGTCATTTTCAGCTGTTTTCATAATTTTTCTGGAAGTAACACCTTCCAAAGATTCTAGTTTACCATTGTAAGACATTAGCGTAAGTTCATTTTTTTTAATGTCAGTAATCGTTGATTTACCAATGTTAAATTCGGAAGCCAATGCGCTAGCTGTTTCTCCTTTCTTCAGACGATCAATAATTTTAAGTTTATCGTTTATTGACAGCACTACTCTCTTTATCTTTGCAGACATCGAAAGCAGTTAAAGTAAAAAGAACGAACGAATACACTAACATAACTCAGCTTACTAATGCTTGCAAGCTAAACAAGAGCCAGTGTGGAAGACTGATATTGAACGATGTCTTCGGTGACTCACACATTCGATCACAGAGACTTCTGTTGACACAGATTGTTTACCAGCAGCAAATTTGTTTATCGAAGTGTGTTGATGTGTGTTTATCAATTCTTTGTATATCGATTGTAAGGCTGTGTAGCTACAGCGTTTATTTATTTCTCTTATTAAATACCGTACAGTACTGTAATAGTTTAGAGTATACAATTTGTTATGTTCAATGAATATCCAATACGCCTTACGTGTCCAATTCATTACTGTACAGTACAATACATAATTGTACAGTACTGTTTATTGAGTTCAGATAATAGATCGTTCGGTTGATGGATGTTCGGATAATCGATGCTCTACTGTATACACACACATGTATACATACACATGGTAAGATGCAAGACATTAGAACCTATGAATGCATGTGTACTGTATTGACATATAGATAGAACTGTACTCACAGCCCTATTCAACTTTGTTGATCTGATTTTATTTAAGAACAAGTATCTCATTCAAAAATAGTGAGCAAGTTCTGCAGCCTGGGGAGCTCACTAGTCTGCACCTTCATGTGTAGGTCTGTAAAATTAATTTTCTGAAGCTACAGTTACTGTGAACACACACAGGTATTAAGCAAATTTAGTTTCCTAAATTTAAAGACACTAAATATTGAAGAATAATACTGGGTAAGTGTCTGGCAGAAGGTGATTAGAGTCTGGTGGAGAACAGCAGCAGAGAATCGTCCAAAATTCTAAATACTTCTTTAGAAATTCAGGTTCATTGATCGGTTGTACCTCTGTTGGATGATGATGCCGACATGTTACACTATAGACTTTCACCATTGTTAAACATTAATTACACACACAATGCTTCAGCCACTCAGAATCAGTGCGTATGTAGAGTAACACCACAAAACTGATCTATAATAAACAAAAATGATATTACACAACAAATAAAGTAAAATAAAAAAATACATCCATAAATAAAACTTATGAATAATGTCCACAGACTGTAAGAGTTTCCACTCATTTCCACAAATATTCCAGGTGTGAGAGTTCCAGTCTATGGAAGATATAACGACTCTAAAAACCTACAGACTCCTGGCCATATTAGCAAGTTGTGTTTATGCAATTAAATTTCCTTTTTTTTTAATTTTTACAAGACATTTTGTTAAATGTTCTGGTACTTCAAAAGGCAACCACTGATTATGAACAGTCAAAATGTTGTGTTAGTATGTAATTAACATTTTACGTCGAATTAATAGTTTGACTCCAGGATATTTTTGAATTGCAGTGGACAAGACACAAGTCCTGGCAGCAGCAGATACAAAGAGAAACCACTTATTTATTTTTAAACTAGAATGTTAAGATTTGTAAAAATTAATTGGTACTGTAAAGTTAAACAGACATTAAGCAGGGCATAGGTTATAGTGGGGAGAAGGTGGGTTAGCCACATGAGAGGAAAGTGTCTACTAACACAGCTGAAAACATTGGCCTACTCTTTGAATTATGAATAAGAATAAGACACGCTGTATGAGATGAGTAATCTATTTTGAGACGGATTAACTTTTTATACCTAATGTGCCGAAGTTACACTTCTTTAATTAAAGATGAAAGAAAATATTAAAATTTAAGTTTTCCCTGTAAAAGTACTAAAATTTATAAACTAATATCGCTTATAATGACAGCTGAAATAAAGCAGTTATACGGCTTCGTCAATTCACAATTATTTTCTTTTTACTGTTTTTATAACTTTATTTACTTAATTTTCTATTGTCTATGCATTCTTATAATGTTTTCGATTGTTTATTTGTTTATTTTTTATATTTTTACTTTTTTATGTATTTATTAGTTTCTACATTTCATTAGCTACATTTTTAACTATATTACTAAATACTTTACCAAAATAAATTTTAAAGCCCTACCCCACACACACACACACACACACACACACACACACACACACACACACACACACACACACACACACACACACACACACACACACACACACACACACACACACATGTAACTTACTTTTTACTAACTTACCATTACCTAACTTTTTACTATCCAATTATTCTTATAATTTTAAAATTGTTTTGTTATTCTTTTAATGGTTTTTAAAGTTTTTAGAGTTTAGTATGTCTTATATTTAATTCACTACTTTTTTACCAAGTTACTAAGTACTAAAAATTTGGTTGTAGGTAAGTTTTGATTTTGATTACGACACGACCAGACAGTAAAAGTGGATATTTTGTAAGACGAAAAAAACATAAGACACAACAGAAAGAGACAATGTAATAAAGATTTCACAGAGTTACAAAATGTTTAATACTGCCATTATTTTGTAAACAGTGACTTAACGTGTTGTGTCTGTTGCAATGTTTCTCCAAAGTTGAGCCCAGACATCAAAAATCGTATATTTTGGGTGTGTACACTTTATGTATATGTTATGATTCACAAAAAAACATAATAATATATGATTCACATCGCTCTGGCATCTTAATTTGTTTGAATAAGTAACATCAGAAACAGCCTCGCATGTGAAATGATTGTGTGTGTGTGTGTGTGTGTGTGTGTTTAAAGCAGATGCAAACTATACAAAAAGAACAGGAGAGACAATATTATTACAACAATTAGAAAGTAATATAGAGCACAATTATTTAGGCCTACATGCAGTTACAATTATGTAGGTCAGTTCTTCACCCTACTAATATTTGCGTCACTGTTATCACCGTTTGCCTACTATCACTATCACTCAAATCATCTTCATTGCTGTTATCCCGTCTTATATTAATTTCTAAACGATCTGTTACAGTATCCATTATGGTCATATATCATGTAGTCATTTTAAATTTTCATGACGTCACATCTTGATCTCCAATCTGCAGGAAAAATATGATAAAATTCCTCTTTCGCTAAGTTTATGACACTGTCTACAGAAAAATGCATGTTTTTTCTTTTAACTCTCCTTCATGGTTGCCCAAATCAGTTCCGTAGGATTAAAATCCGACTGATAGGGTGAAAGTCGTAAAACGTAATGTCCATGGATTGCCAAGTAGCATCTATTTTAAAAGTTTTGTATGTTGGTTTATTTTCTTTAATTAGTGCATAGAGCTCAGGTTTTAACATATATGGACTACAAGGAATATCATGGTTCTGTAACCAGTTAATCATGTCTGCCTTTTTGTTAATGATGTTAGAGGTGGATTTATTTATACATTATGGTAGGGGGCCATTGTCTGTTACTATTACGCTATACTTATTCAATTGAAATGAAACTAAATGCTTCACTTTTGATGAATACTGATGTTTTTTGAAAAGTACACACACAATAATCTCCACATCGGCTTGGAGAACACTAAGCTATTATTTGTAACGTGACAAATACAGGGGATTTCATTTTATTAAATTTTTTGGGGTTTATAGAAAATATTTGTAAATTTAATTTCCAACTGTGACCAGGCCACGTGTTGTATTGTAAGAACAGTGTTTTAACAAAGGAGTAATAAGTCTTCACAGTTGTGCAATCGCTAATAAGGAATGCACCCAACATCAGTTTCTAAGAACTTTGTGAATGTGTGACAGTGCGCCCGACCGCACCCGACCAGCAGGGGCGCGAAGCGACGCCAGTTTTGTGCAACGCAAAGATGGCTAAGAGAAGAATTTCTGTTCACTTCGTTTACCATGCTGGCGGATGCTAGTTTAAGCCAAACCCTTTTTGTGACATCAGCCAGTGCTGCACGAATATCGCCCATGATCAGCACACAAACACTTGCATGGGTTGAATAGGACATACAAGCGACGAAGAACCATGAGGCCTTGGTTTCCACAAAGAAAGACGAAATCGAGTTGGCCGTGAACAGATAGCCGCTCTGCGCAGTTCGCCTAGACACTTTACCCGGCCAGGTATTGCCCAAAGGGGCTCGTCAAAATTTTATAAGTTCAAATCTTAAAATGTGAGATTCCATTAACAATTTTGTGACAGTGATGTGTGGTCATCGGAGGGACACCAACCTGCATTTTGTTTGTTGGACGTCAATGAAGTTAGATCTGGAATAAATCGAGGTTGTGCGGACGCCTCGTGCCGGCGTGGGGTATGTTTTTTTTTCAATTTATATAGCAATGGGGTACATATTTAAATAACGGGGGTTTTTTAAATAAGAATGTGTGTGTGTGTGAGAGAGAGAGAGAGAGAGAGAGAGAGAGAGAGAGAGAGAGAGCAGATTGGGCGGTCTACATAGTTGTAAGTAAAACAATTTAATTATGATAATATAAAACGTATTACCAAAATGTACGAAAATTTTAAGTTAAGTTGATAAATTTCATTGGAAAACTAACAGTACAACCTTGAAATAATTGATTATTAAAAAATGTTAATTCTCTTCAAATAATGAGTAGAGTTCATTATTACAAAACCCGTAACACATGTTTGCATCTTACGTTCATGTGATCGGATTTTTGGACCCAGATAGAATCTTTGCAGGTAGGTGGAATTGAATTATATATTTGTATTTATGTAAGTGAGTAAGTAAAATCTCAGTGGCGCAGCCGACAGGGACCGTTTTTATGAAAAAAAAATATTTTTAAGTAAAAACCGCACCTACAAAAAAGATGCAAACGTGTGTTTAAAGTTAGCGTAATGAAATAAAAGTGCGTCATTTAGGCAAAATTGGTTATATTGTATATTATATATTTATTATATTATATTTACGCACAAATATCAATTATAAAGAGTAAGAGATGGCAGATAATAATGAAGTCAGCTTCTCTGACAGTCAAACCGAGAGTCAAATAAATACCGACTCAGGTATTCAAACAGAGTCACTATCAATTGATGACCGTAGTGTAGAAGAATCTGTAATTAGTAGGCCGGGAGCGATTTCAACTCCCGTAACGAATAAAACAAAAGAAAAAGAGATGTCCATGAGTGACTTATTTAAACTTATCAGTAAACGATTTGATAGTAATGACGAAAAATTTAATAAGCAGAAAAACGAAATGCAAGAATTTAAAAGTAGTGTAAATGAGAAATTAGATATGCGGAATAACAAATTAAATGAATTAAAAAATAGTTTGAATAAATTAGAACAAAGTACTGAGAGAATGGGAGTGAGTGTAATGAATACAGACAAAAGTAAAACAGATGAAAACTATAATATGTGTAAAAATGTGGTACTAGATAAAGAGTTAACAAATGATGATGATGATGTCGAAAATGATAAAAATAATATTGAGAATGGTAATGTAATTAAAAAGGTAGTATCAGAGAGTGATACAGTGAAAATAAATAGTGAGAGTACTGATGAAGTTATAGAATGTAATAATGAGATGTTGATGTGTGTTTATGAGTTAGAGAGAAAGTGGAAAGATAGTATAGTGGTAGAATGGGGGCAGAGGGTAAATTTTCCCCTTATTTGTTCTGAACCAGAGTGTTCACAAGTGTTGTTTTTGAAGGGCAAGAGTCCCGTGTTAGTAGAAGATTTGAGTTGTTTATTTTTGTTGTATAAGTTTGTACCCTCTGTCTGGAGTAATATTGAAGGTATGAGATGGTGTTATGATGAGAGAGATTTAGATAGAGAATTGTGTGTTGAGAGAGAGATAAAATTATATAATGTAAAGAGAGATCATGATGAGTTGAAAGAGATGTTAAATGATATGAATTACTTGTCTGTTAAAATAAAGAGTGGAGATTATTTTAATGATTTAATTTATAATAGAAAAGTAACTAACCCGATAATGAACAGAATTACTAATGGAGACTTGACAGAAATACTTAATGTTGACTTGGTTCATGATTATTGTGATAAAAGGGATGAATTTGATTTGCCTGGTAGTGACACATAAAATAACCATATGTGTGTCAATAAAATTGAAAAGTGTTATTTGAAACAACAACTAATTTTTGACGATGGAGGGTAGACTATAAAACAATCAATGGACAATTTTAAATATATTGTTTTATGGTTTTGACCTTGCAACCTTGGACATTGAAGTGTGATATAACTGAGTAATCAATGATGAAGAATTGTAAATATATGTGTAGTGCATTTAATGGTGTGTATTGTAGGATGTTAGATAAACAATGTGTATGTAGATAATTGTTGTAATAATAATATTGATATTTTACAATCTAAATAAATAACAACATTAATTTTGAAGACAGTAATTAGCGAATTGTAATTGTTTTCATAGCACTGGAACTTGTATTTTCGATAATTAATTTAATTAAAATAATTTGAAATGTTTTAAATATTTTGATTGATTCAAAGATTATATAATTGAATTTTCTAATGAATTTAAATTATTTTAGGAGAGGTGAATTTGATAATTAATTAATAAATAAATGATAAATTGTTGAATATGAAATAACACTGTGATTAAATGTTTCAGAGGTAACGTGGAGGTATTGGTGTGTATGGTGTATATATTTTGTGTATGTCAGTATGTGAATAATGGACTGTAAGTATAAAAATTTTATGATACAAGTCAGAGATAATAAAGTGTTTACAGATGTTTAATTCAAATGAAAGAATTTTAACTTCAATAATGAAAACAACTTGAGATAATAATGTAAAAAATAATAATAACTGAAATATGATGAAAAATAAATGTTAATAATAAATTTGAAAATTTTAAGGAATCTAATTAGAGAAAGTTGTGTATGATTTAAATGATAATGAAAAATGACGTATTATAACGTTTCATATGAAATTTTAGTGTAGCTATTAATGTGCTATTGCTGGGGTGGCCTGTGCCCCAGTAGATAGTGGAATGGGTTGGGGGTAACAGTGATTGTTACCTCCATCGGAGGCCAACATGGCGAAAATGTACGGCACATTTTTTTTTGTACAAATTCAATTTGTGCCATGATAGACTTTCGTGCCGTACAGAATAATGATGAGTAGAACAAGCATTAAAGTAAAGTTTGATTTCCCCGACTTTTCGGGCGATTACTGCCTTACCAGCACTAATCGTGGTTTTGGCTAGCGGTCAGCTATGGCCATATCAAGTCCCTTGACCATAGCTGACTTGAAATTGGTTGATAATAGAAATTAATAGGGGGGTGAAACTAGGGGAATCCCGGACACTATGGAACAGCGGCTGCCACTCTGTCCGCGTAGGGACAGCATAGCCAGGTGGTAGACCCGTTTTAAGGGCTTATAATTATAAAACGAAGGTATGTCGATACCTAAAATTTTTAAAATGTAAAGCCCAAGCAAGGACATGGAGATGTCCAATTCCTCCAACTATGCAGTCTTTGTGTAGGCAAATGGGCGCTACAGTCCAACATAAAATACAATAGTGTGTGTGGATTGGGAGGTTGCTCAGACGAGCAACGAATTTAAATTTTGTAAATTAAAAATGATAACTAAATTTTGCTCTAATAAAAATGCTTGTATTAAGCTTTGATAAATAGGTGTTCATACGTTCAGTATAATGTGTTCATTCTATATTTTAGAAATGTATTATTTTATTGTGCTAGGTATAAGAATTGATAAAAATATGTGTTTTATGTAATTTGTGTAATTTGGAAATGAGTTGGCAGTGAGGTCGTTCACCCTGCTAAGCAAGTCAGCTGATCAGTAGTAAAATGTCACTGTTAAATGGTCTATTCATGTTCAAGGTAATTAATGTTAAATATAATGTGTTAATGTGTTAAAGATGTTATTTTGAATGATGAGGAAAGTAATTCGATAAAGTTAAGATTTTAAATAATTTGTGAAATTGATAAAAGATAGCTTTTGGGTGATTAGTATTTTGGTGGGACATGTAGATCAGTCCACGTTAAAGTTGAAGTCAAAGTGGTACTAGAGAGAATAATGTTGTTTTGAATTAATGTAAGGTTGTTGTGAGTTAATGTAATAGAATTTGAGAAGTATTGATGTTGACACAGTAGATATGGGGAATATATGTAGAGTATTGATTGATATATTGATGTTTATAAATGATGATGTTATTTTGTTGTAGTTGAAGTGAGGTAATAAGAATGGGATTTGGGGATGGAAATTTTGTAAGAGGGGATAGTGTAATGTAGGAGTCCGCAACAAAAGGGTTGGGATGGGGAGGGACCGTTTGGCGCCGGAAAGGGTTACCTTAGGTAGAATCCAGGAACCAACATAAGGGAATGATTTTTGTGGGAGGGGGGGAAACACTCATCCTAAGTACAAAGGGTTAGAGAGTATTTTTTTTATATATCGAGAGAATGTGGCGAATTGAGTTTAATAGTAAGTTGGGTTTAGAGAGAGTTTGATAGATATTTTGATAGAGATGGGTGTCCTGTTAGTTAAAGTTGTTAGGGGTATTAGAGTCAAAGAGTGAGAAAGATATTATATGAATACATGTCAAGTAGTAAATCAAATGAGTATAAATAATTAGATCACCCAAATTAATGGATAGGAGATTATTAAAGAAAAGAGGTTCATAGTAAAAATATAAAATTTTGATTGAGACCAGTGACAAATTTTGATAAGAGTTTGAAAATAATGTTTATGTGAGTAATTTAAATATCAATTTTATTGTTAATTATAATAATATTTTGTTAATTTTAAATGTTTTATTTTATTATGTTTTTGTGTTTAAAGATAGAATTTTACAGATGTTCAATGTATTTTCAGATGTAACTTGTGCATAATTTATGTAGGTCAAGGTTCTTGACTTGACCCAGTTTTGGATCAGCTGATAGGTGATGTCCTATACTAGACACGTTTAGCAATGAAGTAAAGCCAATTTTGCTTTTAATTAATTAGAATAATTTTAAATAATTTCAGTATTGAAAAAAGGAATATATTTTAATAAATTTAAATTTTTGAATTTAAAATTTTTGAAAAAAAAAAATTTCTTGACTTTGTGCCTGCCATCTAATTGATATTTTTGAACTTTGATGATGTTATTGTTTGTGTGTTATTAGCGTTTTTATTGAATTGTATTGTTAGGGCATAGGTGTAATCACATGTTAGGTTAAGGATGTTCCTATTTTAAGAAATGTTCAATTTGTTTATTTTCTAATAACAAAAGAAACTAATGAAAAGAATTAGTCAATGTGGGTAAAGAATTTGTGTTCTGATTTAAAGTAAATAGCCGTTGATTTTGACTTAAACAAAATTTTAAAACTAAAGATGTTTCAATGTTTATATGATGTAGTATAAGTGTGTGTGTGAGCCCAGTAACTGCTAAAGGCAGCCCCCAAGGGGGAACATATCGGTTGAGGATCTGGCATGATCTGAGCCAGGGATTTGGATTTTTGGGGAAAACATGTTAGAAGGGGAGGTGCGCTGTGGTGCGTATCTGTTCGAATTTTCGGTGTTGGGATCTCGCACAGAGAAGTCCAGTGATCTCGTTCAGATGCGTCCATAGTCGCCGAGCCAGGGGGGTCGTTTACCCATGAAGTATAAGATCTAAAAGGGGGTTGTTGGCACCAGTTCCTCACCGGTCATCTTAAGGGTTTTAGCAATGAGATTTCTTCTGTTTCGGCAGAAGATCTCTCGTTGGGGGGTATTGTAACATGACAAATACAGGGGATTTCATTTTATTAAATTTTTTGGGGTTTATAGAAAATATTTGTAAATTTAATTTCCAACTGTGACCAGGCCACGTGTTGTATTGTAAGAACAGTGTTTTAACAAAGGAGTAATACGTCTTCACAGTTGTGCAATCGCTAACAAGGAATGCACCCAACATCAGTTTCTAAGAACTTTGTGAATGTGTGACAGTGCGCCCGACCGCACCCGACCAGCAGGGGCGCGGAGCGACGCCAGTTTTGTGCAACGCAAAGATGGCTAAGAGAAGAATTTCTGTTCACTTCGTTTACCATGCTGGCGGATGCTAGTTTAAGCCAAACCCTTTTTGTGACATCAGCCAGTGCTGCACGAATATCGCCCATGATCAGCACACAAACACTTGCATGGGTTGAATAGGACATACAAGCGACGAAGAACCATGAGGCCTTGGTTTCCACAAAGAAAGACGAAATCGAGTTGGCCGTGAACAGATAGCCGCTCTGCGCAGTTCGCCTAGAGACTCTACCTGGCCAGGTATTGCCCAAAGGGGCTCGTCAAAATTTTATAAGTTCAAATCATAAAATGTGAGATTCCATTAACAATTTTGTGACAGTGATGTGTGGTCATCGGAGGGACACCAACCTGCATTTTGTTTGTTGGACGTCAATGAAGTTAGATCTGGAATAAATCGAGGTTGTGCGGACGCCTCGTGCCGGCGTGGGGTATATGTTTTTTTTTCAATTTATATAGCAATGGGGTACATATTTAAATAACGGGGGTTTTTTAAATAAGAATGTGTGTGTGTGAGAGAGAGAGAGAGAGAGAGAGAGAGAGAGAGAGAGAGAGAGAGAGAGAGAGCAGATTGGGCGGTCTACATAGTTGTAAGTAAAACAATTTAATTATGATAATATAAAACGTATTACCAAAATGTACGAAAATTTTAAGTTAAGTTGATAAATTTCATTGGAAAACTAACAGTACAACCTTGAAATAATTGATTATTAAAAAATGTTAATTCTCTTCAAATAATGAGTAGAGTTCATTATTACAAAACCCGTAACACATGTTTGCATCTTACGTTCCTGTGATCGGATTTTTGGACCCAGATAGAATCTTTGCAGGTAGGTGGAATTGAATTATATATTTGTATTTATGTAAGTGAGTAAGTAAAATCTCAGTGGCGCAGCCGACAGGGACCGTTTTTATGAAAAAAAAAATATTTTTAAGTAAAAACCGCACCTACAAAAAAGATGCAAACGTGTGTTTAAAGTTAGCGTAATGAAATAAAAGTGCGTCATTTAGGCAAAATTGGTTATATTGTATATTATATATTGATTATATTATATTTACGCACAAATATCAATTATAAAGAGTAAGAGATGGCAGATAATAATGAAGTCAGCTTCTCTGACAGTCAAACCGAGAGTCAAATAAATACCGACTCAGGTATTCAAACAGAGACACTATCAATTGATGACCGTAGTGTAGAAGAATCTGTAATTAGTAGGCCGGGAGCGATTTCAACTCCCGTAACGAATAAAACAAAAGAAAAAGAGATGTCCATGAGTGACTTATTTAAACTTATCAGTAAACGATTTGATAGTAATGACGAAAAATTTAATGAGCAGAAAAACGAAATGCAAGAATTTAAAAGTAGTGTAAATGAGAAATTAGATATGCGGAATAACAAATTACATGAATTAAAAAATAGTTTGAATAAATTAGAACAAAGTACTGAGAGAATGGGAGTGAGTGTAATGAATACAGACAAAAGTAAAACAGATGAAAACTATAATATGTGTAAAAATGTGGTACTAGATAAAGAGTTAACAAATGATGATGATGATGTCGAAAATGATAAAAATAATATTGAGAATGGTAATGTAATTAAAAAGGTAGTATCAGAGAGTGATACAGTGAAAATAAATAGTGAGAGTACTGACGAAGTTATAGAATGTAATAATGAGATGTTGATGTGTGTTTATGAGTTAGAGAGAAAGTGGAAAGATAGTATAGTGGTAGAATGGGGGCAGAGGGTAAATTTTCCCCTTATTTGTTCTGAACCAGAGTGTTCACAAGTGTTGTTTTTGAAGGGCAAGAGTCCCGTGTTAGTAGAAGATTTGAGTTGTTTATTTTTGTTGTATAAGTTTGTACCCTCTGTCTGGAGTAATATTGAAGGTATGAGATGGTGTTATGATGAGAGAGATTTAGATAGAGAATTGTGTGTTGAGAGAGAGATAAAATTATATAATGTAAAGAGAGATCATGATGAGTTGAAAGAGATGTTAAATGATATGAATTACTTGTCTGTTAAAATAAAGAGTGGAGATTATTTTAATGATTTAATTTATAATAGAAAAGTAACTAACCCGATAATGAACAGAATTACTAATGGAGACTTGACAGAAATACTTAATGTTGACTTGGTTCATGATTATTGTGATAAAAGGGATGAATTTGATTTGCCTGGTAGTGACACATAAAATAACCATATGTGTGTCAATAAAATTGAAAAGTGTTATTTGAAACAACAACTAATTTTTGACGATGGAGGGTAGACTATAAAACAATCAATGGACAATTTTAAATATATTGTTTTATGGTTTTGACCTTGCAACCTTGGACATTGAAGTGTGATATAACTGAGTAATCAATGATGAAGAATTGTAAATATATGTGTAGTGCATTTAATGGTGTGTATTGTAGGATGTTAGATAAACAATGTGTATGTAGATAATTGTTGTAATAATAATATTGATATTTTACAATCTAAATAAATAACAACATTAATTTTGAAGACAGTAATTAGCGAATTGTAATTGTTTTCATAGCACTGGAACTTGTATTTTCGATAATTAATTTAATTAAAATAATTTGAAATGTTTTAAATATTTTGATTGATTCAAAGATTATATAATTGAATTTTCTAATGAATTTAAATTATTTTAGGAGAGGTGAATTTGATAATTAATTAATAAATAAATGATAAATTGTTGAATATGAAATAACACTGTGATTAAATGTTTCAGAGGTAACGTGGAGGTATTGGTGTGTATGGTGTATATATTTTGTGTATGTCAGTATGTGAATAATGGACTGTAAGTATAAAAATTTTATGATACAAGTCAGAGATAATAAAGTGTTTACAGATGTTTAATTCAAATGAAAGAATTTTAACTTCAATAATGAAAACAACTTGAGATAATAATGTAAAAAATAATAATAACTGAAATATGATGAAAAATAAATGTTAATAATAAATTTGAAAATTTTAAGGAATCTAATTAGAGAAAGTTGTGTATGATTTAAATGATAATGAAAAATGACGTATTATAACGTTTCATATGAAATTTTAGTGTAGCTATTAATGTGCTATTGCTGGGGTGGCCTGTGCCCCAGTAGATAGTGGAATGGGTTGGGGGTAACAGTGATTGTTACCTCCATCGGAGGCCAACATGGCGAAAATGTACGGCACATTTTTTTTTGTACAAATTCAATTTGTGCCATGATAGACTTTCGTGCCGTACAGAATAATGATGAGTAGAACAAGCATTAAAGTAAAGTTTGATTTCCCCGACTTTTCGGGCGATTACTGCCTTACCAGCACTAATCGTGGTTTTGGCTAGCGGTCAGCTATGGCCATATCAAGTCCCTTGACCATAGCTGACTTGAAATTGGTTGATAATAGAAATTAATAGGGGGGTGAAACTAGGGGAATCCCGGACACTATGGAACAGCGGCTGCCACTCTGTCCGCGTAGGGACAGCATAGCCAGGTGGTAGACCCGTTTTAAGGGCTTATAATTATAAAACGAAGGTATGTCGATACCTAAAATTTTTAAAATGTAAAGCCCAAGCAAGGACATGGAGATGTCCAATTCCTCCAACTATGCAGTCTTTGTGTAGGCAAATGGGCGCTACAGTCCAACATAAAATACAATAGTGTGTGTGGATTGGGAGGTTGCTCAGACGAGCAACGAATTTAAATTTTGTAAATTAAAAATGATAACTAAATTTTGCTCTAATAAAAATGCTTGTATTAAGCTTTGATAAATAGGTGTTCATACGTTCAGTATAATGTGTTCATTCTATATTTTAGAAATGTATTATTTTATTGTGCTAGGTATAAGAATTGATAAAAATATGTGTTTTATGTAATTTGTGTAATTTGGAAATGAGTTGGCAGTGAGGTCGTTCACCCTGCTAAGCAAGTCAGCTGATCAGTAGTAAAATGTCACTGTTAAATGGTCTATTCATGTTCAAGGTAATTAATGTTAAATATAATGTGTTAATGTGTTAAAGATGTTATTTTGAATGATGAGGAAAGTAATTCGATAAAGTTAAGATTTTAAATAATTTGTGAAATTGATAAAAGATAGCTTTTGGGTGATTAGTATTTTGGTGGGACATGTAGATCAGTCCACGTTAAAGTTGAAGTCAAAGTGGTACTAGAGAGAATAATGTTGTTTTGAATTAATGTAAGGTTGTTGTGAGTTAATGTAATAGAATTTGAGAAGTATTGATGTTGACACAGTAGATATGGGGAATATATGTAGAGTATTGATTGATATATTGATGTTTATAAATGATGATGTTATTTTGTTGTAGTTGAAGTGAGGTAATAAGAATGGGATTTGGGGATGGAAATTTTGTAAGAGGGGATAGTGTAATGTAGGAGTCCGCAACAAAAGGGTTGGGATGGGGAGGGACCGTTTGGCGCCGGAAAGGGTTACCTTAGGTAGAATCCAGGAACCAACATAAGGGAATGATTTTTGTGGGAGGGGGGGAAACACTCATCCTAAGTACAAAGGGTTAGAGAGTATTTTTTTTATATATCGAGAGAATGTGGCGAATTGAGTTTAATAGTAAGTTGGGTTTAGAGAGAGTTTGATAGATATTTTGATAGAGATGGGTGTCCTGTTAGTTAAAGTTGTTAGGGGTATTAGAGTCAAAGAGTGAGAAAGATATTATATGAATACATGTCAAGTAGTAAATCAAATGAGTATAAATAATTAGATCACCCAAATTAATGGATAGGAGATTATTAAAGAAAAGAGGTTCATAGTAAAAATATAAAATTTTGATTGAGACCAGTGACAAATTTTGATAAGAGTTTGAAAATAATGTTTATGTGAGTAATTTAAATATCAATTTTATTGTTAATTATAATAATATTTTGTTAATTTTAAATGTTTTATTTTATTATGTTTTTGTGTTTAAAGATAGAATTTTACAGATGTTCAATGTATTTTCAGATGTAACTT
The DNA here is from genome assembly GCA_034769895.1 of Magicicada septendecula. Taxonomy (NCBI): domain Eukaryota; kingdom Metazoa; phylum Arthropoda; class Insecta; order Hemiptera; family Cicadidae; genus Magicicada; species Magicicada septendecula. The sequence continues at coordinate 435,328,763 of CM068372.1, read as the reverse complement.
GTGCATAATTTATGTAGGTCAAGGTTCTTGACTTGACCCAGTTTTGGATCAGCTGATAGGTGATGTCCTATACTAGACACGTTTAGCAATGAAGTAAAGCCAATTTTGCTTTTAATTAATTAGAATAATTTTAAATAATTTCAGTATTGAAAAAAGGAATATATTTTAATAAATTTAAATTTTTGAATTTAAAATTTTTGAAAAAAAAAAATTTCTTGACTTTGTGCCTGCCATCTAATTGATATTTTTGAACTTTGATGATGTTATTGTTTGTGTGTTATTAGCGTTTTTATTGAATTGTATTGTTAGGGCATAGGTGTAATCACATGTTAGGTTAAGGATGTTCCTATTTTAAGAAATGTTCAATTTGTTTATTTTCTAATAACAAAAGAAACTAATGAAAAGAATTAGTCAATGTGGGTAAAGAATTTGTGTTCTGATTTAAAGTAAATAGCCGTTGATTTTGACTTAAACAAAATTTTAAAACTAAAGATGTTTCAATGTTTATATGATGTAGTATAAGTGTGTGTGTGAGCCCAGTAACTGCTAAAGGCAGCCCCCAAGGGGGAACATATCGGTTGAGGATCTGGCATGATCTGAGCCAGGGATTTGGATTTTTGGGGAAAACATGTTAGAAGGGGAGGTGCGCTGTGGTGCGTATCTGTTCGAATTTTCGGTGTTGGGATCTCGCACAGAGAAGTCCAGTGATCTCGTTCAGATGCGTCCATAGTCGCCGAGCCAGGGGGGTCGTTTACCCATGAAGTATAAGATCTAAAAGGGGGTTGTTGGCACCAGTTCCTCACCGGTCATCTTAAGGGTTTTAGCAATGAGATTTCTTCTGTTTCGGCAGAAGATCTCTCGTTGGGGGGTATTGTAACATGACAAATACAGGGGATTTCATTTTATTAAATTTTTTGGGGTTTATAGAAAATATTTGTAAATTTAATTTCCAACTGTGACCAGGCCACGTGTTGTATTGTAAGAACAGTGTTTTAACAAAGGAGTAATACGTCTTCACAGTTGTGCAATCGCTAACAAGGAATGCACCCAACATCAGTTTCTAAGAACTTTGTGAATGTGTGACAGTGCGCCCGACCGCACCCGACCAGCAGGGGCGCGGAGCGACGCCAGTTTTGTGCAACGCAAAGATGGCTAAGAGAAGAATTTCTGTTCACTTCGTTTACCATGCTGGCGGATGCTAGTTTAAGCCAAACCCTTTTTGTGACATCAGCCAGTGCTGCACGAATATCGCCCATGATCAGCACACAAACACTTGCATGGGTTGAATAGGACATACAAGCGACGAAGAACCATGAGGCCTTGGTTTCCACAAAGAAAGACGAAATCGAGTTGGCCGTGAACAGATAGCCGCTCTGCGCAGTTCGCCTAGAGACTCTACCTGGCCAGGTATTGCCCAAAGGGGCTCGTCAAAATTTTATAAGCTCAAATCATAAAATGTGAGATTCCATTAACAATTTTGTGACAGTGATGTGTGGTCATCGGAGGGACACCAACCTGCATTTTGTTTGTTGGACGTCAATGAAGTTAGATCTGGAATAAATCGAGGTTGTGCGGACGCCTCGTGCCGGCGTGGGGTATATGTTTTTTTTTTTTCAATTTATATAGCAATGGGTTACATATTTAAATAACGGGGGTTTTTTAAATAAGAATGTGAGAGAGAGAGAGAGAGAGAGAGAGAGAGAGAGAGCAGACTGGGCGGTCTACATAGTTGTAAGTAAAACAATTTAATTATGATAATATAAAACGTATTACCAAAATGTACGAAAATTTTAAGTTAAGTTGATAAATTTCATTGGAAAACTAACAGTACAACCTTGAAATAATTGATTATTAAAAAATGTTAATTCTCTTCAAATAATGAGTAGAGTTCATTATTACAAAACCCGTAACACATGTTTGCATCTTACGTTCCTGTGATCGGATTTTTGGACCCAGATAGAATCTTTGCAGGTAGGTGGAATTGAATTATATATTTGTATTTATGTAAGTGAGTAAGTAAAATCTCAGTGGCGCAGCTGACAGGGACCGTTTTTATGAAAAAAAAAAATTTAAGTAAAAACCGCACCTACAAAAAAGATGCAAACGTGTGTTTAAGGTTAGCGTAATGAAATAAAAGTGCGTCATTTACACAAAATTGGTTATATTGTATATTATATATTGATTATATTATATTTACGCACAAATATCAATTATAAAGAGTAAGAGATGGCAGATAATAATGAAGTAAGCTTCTCTGACAGTCAAACCGAGAGTCGAATAAATACCGACTCAGGTATTCAAACAGAGTCACTATCAATTGATGACCGTAGTGTAGAAGAATCTGTAATTAGTACGCCGGGAGCGATTTCAACTCCCGTAACGAATAAAACAAAAGAAAAAGAGATGTCCATGAGTGACTTATTTAAACTTATCAGTAAACGATTTGATAGTAATGACGAAAAATTTAATGAGCAGAAAAACGAAATGCAAGAATTTAAAAGTAGTGTAAATGAGAAATTAGATATGCGGAATAACAAATTAAATGAATTAAAAAATAGTTTGAATAAATTAGAACAAAGTATTGAGAGAATGGGAGTGAGTGTAATGAATACAGACAAAAGTAAAACAGATGAAAACTATAATATGTGTAAAAATGTGGTACTAGATAAAGAGTTAACAAATGATGATGATGATGTCGAAAATGATAAAAATAATATTGAGAATGGTAATGTAATTAAAAAGGTAGTATCAGAGAGTGATACAGTGAAAATAAATAGTGAGAGTACTGACGAAGTTATAGAATGTAATAATGAGATGTTGATGTGTGTTTATGAGTTAGAGAGAAAGTGGAAAGATAGTATAGTGGTAGAATGGGGGCAGAGGGTAAATTTTCCCCTTATTTGTTCTGAACCAGAGTGTTCACAAGTGTTGTTTTTGAAGGGCAAGAGTCCCGTGTTAGTAGCAGATTTGAGTTGTTTATTTTTGTTGTATAAGTTTGTACCCTCTGTCTGGAGTAATATTGAAGGTATGAGATGGTGTTATGATGAGAGAGATTTAGATAGAGAATTGTGTGTTGAGAGAGAGATAAAATTATATAATGTAAAGAGAGATCATGATGAGTTGAAAGAGATGTTAAATGATATGAATTACTTGTCTGTTAAAATAAAGAGTGGAGATTATTTTAATGATTTAATTTATAATAGAAAAGTAACTAACCCGATAATGAACAGAATTACTAATGGAGACTTGACAGAAATACTTAATGTTGACTCGGTTCATGATTATTGTGATAAAACGAATGAATTTGATTTGCCTGGTAGTGACACATAAAATAACCATATGTGTGTCAATAAAATTGAAAAGTGTTATTTGAAACAACAACTAATTTTTGACGATGGAGGGTAGACTATAAAACAATCAATGGACAATTTTAAATATATTGTTTTATGGTTTTGACCTTGCAACCTTGGACATTGAAGTGTGATATAACTGAGTAATCAATGATGAAGAATTGTAAATATATGTGTAGTGCATTTAATGGTGTGTATTGTAGGATGTTAGATAAACAATGTGTATGTAGATAATTGTTGTAATAATAATATTGATATTTTACAATCTAAATAAATAACAACATTAATTTTGAAGACAGTAATTAGCGAATTGTAATTGTTTTCATAGCACTGGAACTTGTATTTTCGATAATTAATTTAATTAAAATAATTTGAAATGTTTTAAATATTTTGATTGATTCAAAGATTATATAATTGAATTTTCTAATGAATTTAAATTATTTTAGGATAGGTGAATTTGATAATTAATTAATAAATAAATGATAAATTGTTGAATATGAAATAACACTGTGATTAAATGTTTCAGAGGTAACGTGGAGGTATTGGTGTGTATGGTGTATATATTTTGTGTATGTCAGTATGTGAATAATGGACTGTAAGTATAAAAATTTTATGATACAAGTCAGAGATAATAAAGTGTTTACAGATGTTTAATTCAAATGAAAGAATTTTAACTTCAATAATGAAAACAACTTGAGATAATAATGTAAAAAATAATAATAACTGAAATATGATGAAAAATAAATGTTAATAATAAATTTGAAAATTTTAAGGAATCTAATTAGAGAAAGTTGTGTATGATTTAAATGATAATGAAAAATGACGTATTATAACGTTTCATATGAAATTTTAGTGTAGCTATTAATGTGCTATTGCTGGGGTGGCCTGTGCCCCAGTAGATAGTGGAATGGGTTGGGGGTAACAGTGATTGTTACCTCCATCGGAGGCCAACATGGCGAAAATGTATGGCACATTTTTTTTTGTACAAATTCAATTTGTGCCATGATAGACTTTCGTGCCGTACAGAATAATGATGAGTAGAACAAGCATTAAAGTAAAGTTTGATTTCCCCGACTTTTCGGGCGATTACTGCCTTACCAGCACTAATCGTGGTTTTGGCTAGCGGTCAGCTATGGCCATATCAAGTCCCTTGACCATAGCTGACTTGAAATTGGTTGATAATAGAAATTAATAGGGGGGTGAAACTAGGGGATTCCCGGACACTATGGAACAGCGGCTGCCACTCTGTCCGCGTAGGGACAGCATAGCCAGGTGGTAGACCCGTTTTAAGGGCTTATAATTATAAAACGAAGGTATGTCGATACCTAAAATTTTTAAAATGTAAAGCCCAAGCAAGGACATGGAGATGTCCAATTCCTCCAACTATGCAGTCTTTGTGTAGGCAAATGGGCGCTACAGTCCAACATAAAATACAATAGTGTGTGTGGATTGGGAGGTTGCTCAGACGAGCAACGAATTTAAATTTTGTAAATTAAAAATGATAACTAAATTTTGCTCTAATAAAAATGCTTGTATTACGCTTTGATAAATAGGTGTTCATACGTTCAGTATAATGTGTTCATTCTATATTTTAGAAATGTATTATTTTATTGTGCTAGGTATAAGAATTGATAAAAATATGTGTTTTATGTAATTTGTGTAATTTGGAAATGAGTTGGCAGTGAGGTCGTTCACCCTGCTAAGCAAGTCAGCTGATCAGTAGTAAAATGTCACTGTTAAATGGTCTATTCATGTTCAAGGTAATTAATGTTAAATATAATGTGTTAATGTGTTAAAGATGTTATTTTGAATGATGAGGAAAGTAATTCGATAAAGTTAAGATTTTAAATAATTTGTGAAATTGATAAAAGATAGCTTTTGGGTGATTAGTATTTTGGTGGGACATGTAGATCAGTCCACGTTAAAGTTGAAGTCAAAGTGGTACTAGAGAGAATAATGTTGTTTTGAATTAATGTAAGGTTGTTGTGAGTTAATGTAATAGAATTTGAGAAGTATTGATGTTGACACAGTAGATATGGGGAATATATGTAGAGTATTGATTGATATATTGATGTTTATAAATGATGATGTTATTTTGTTGTAGTTGAAGTGAGGTAATAAGAATGGGATTTGGGGATGGAAATTTTGTAAGAGGGGATAGTGTAATGTAGGAGTCCGCAACAAAAGGGTTGTGACGGGGAGGGACCGTTTGGCGCCGGAAAGGGTTACCTTAGGTAGAATCCAGGAACCAACATAAGGGAATGATTTTTGTGGGAGGGGGGGAAACACTCATCCTAAGTACAAAGGGTTAGAGAGTATTTTTTTTATATATCGAGAGAATGTGGCGAATTGAGTTTAATAGTAAGTTGGGTTTAGAGAGAGTTTGATAGATATTTTGATAGAGATGGGTCCTGTTAGTTAAAGTTGTTAGGGGTATTAGAGTCAAAGAGTGAGAAAGATATTATATGAATACATGTCAAGTAGTAAATCAAATGAGTATAAATAATTAGATCACCCAAATTAATGGATAGGAGATTATTAAAGAAAAGAGGTTCATAGTAAAAATATAAAATTTTGATTGAGACCAGTGACAAATTTTGATAAGAGTTTGAAAATAATGTTTATGTGAGTAATTTAAATATCAATTTTATTGTTAATTATAATAATATTTTGTTAATTTTAAATGTTTTATTTTATTATGTTTTTGTGTTTAAAGATAGAATTTTACAGATGTTCAATGTATTTTCAGATGTAACTTGTGCATAATTTATGTAGGTCAAGGTTCTTGACTTGACCCAGTTTTGGATCAGCTGATAGGTGATGTCCTATACTAGACACGTTTAGCAATGAAGTAAAGCCAATTTTGCTTTTAATTAATTAGAATAATTTAAAATAATTTCAGTATTGAAAAAAGGAATATATTTTAATAAATTTAAATTTTTGAATTTAAAATTTTTGAAAAAAAAAAAATTTCTTGACTTTGTGCCTGCCATCTAATTGATATTTTTGAACTTTGATGATGTTATTGTTTGTGTGTTATTAGCGTTTTTATTGAATTGTATTGTTAGGGCATAGGTGTAATCACATGTTAGGTTAAGGATGTTCCTATTTTAAGAAATGTTCAATTTGTTTATTTTCTAATAACAAAAGAAACTAATGAAAAGAATTAGTCAATGTGGGTAAAGAATTTGTGTTCTGATTTAAAGTAAATAGCCGTTGATTTTGACTTAAACAAAATTTTAAAACTAAAGATGTTTCAATGTTTATATGATGTAGTATAAGTGTGTGTGTGAGCCCAGTAACTGCTAAAGGCAGCCCCCAAGGGGGAACATATCGGTTGAGGATCTGGCATGATCTGAGCCAGGGATTTGGATTTTTGGGGAAAACATGTTAGAAGGGGAGGTGCGCTGTGGTGCGTATCTGTTCGAATTTTCGGTGTTGGGATCTCGCACAGAGAAGTCCAGTGATCTCGTTCAGATGAGTCCATAGTCGCCGAGCCAAGGGGGTCGTTTACCCATGAAGTATAAGATCTAAAAGGGGGTTGTTGGCACCAGTTCCTCACCGGTCATCTTAAGGGTTTTAGCAATGAGATTTCTTCTGTTTCGGCAGAAGATCTCTCGTTGGGGGGTATTGTAACATGACAAATACAGGGGATTTCATTTTATTAAATTTTTTGGGGTTTATAGAAAATATTTGTAAATTTAATTTCCAACTGTGACCAGGCCACGTGTTGTATTGTAAGAACAGTGTTTTAACAAAGGAGTAATACGTCTTCACAGTTGTGCAATCGCTAACAAGGAATGCACCCAACATCAGTTTCTAAGAACTTTGTGAATGTGTGACAGTGCGCCCGACCGCACCCGACCAGCAGGGGCGCGGAGCGACGTCAGTTTTGTGCAACGCAAAGATGGCTAAGAGAAGAATTTCTGTTCACTTCGTTTACCATGCTGGCGGATGCTAGTTTAAGCCAAACCCTTTTTGTGACATCAGCCAGTGCTGCACGAATATCGCCCATGATCAGCACACAAACACTTGCATGGGTTGAATAGGACATACAAGCGACGAAGAACCATGAGGCCTTGGTTTCCACAAAGAAAGACGAAATCGAGTTGGCCGTGAACAGATAGCCGCTCTGCGCAGTTCGCCTAGAGACTCTACCTGGCCAGGTATTGCCCAAAGGGGCTCGTCAAAATTTTATAAGTTCAAATCATAAAATGTGAGATTCCATTAACAATTTTGTGACAGTGATGTGTGGTCATCGGAGGGACACCAACCTGCATTTTGTTTGTTGGACGTCAATGAAGTTAGATCTGGAATAAATCGAGGTTGTGCGGACGCCTCGAGCCGGCGTGGGGTATATGTTTTTTTTTTTCAATTTATATAGCAATGGGTTACATATTTAAATAACGGGGGTTTTTTAAATAAGAATGTGAGAGAGAGAGAGAGAGAGAGAGAGAGAGAGAGCAGACTGGGCGGTCTACATAGTTGTAAGTAAAACAATTTAATTATGATAATATAAAACGTATTACCAAAATGTACGAAAATTTTAAGTTAAGTTGATAAATTTCATTGGAAAACTAACAGTACAACCTTGAAATAATTGATTACTAAAAAATGTTAATTCTCTTCAAATAATGAGTAGAGTTCATTATTACAAAACCCGTAACACATGTTTGCATCTTACGTTCCTGTGATCGGATTTTTGGACCCAGATAGAATCTTTGCAGGTAGGTGGAATTGAATTATATATTTGTATTTATGTAAGTGAGTAAGCAAAATCTCAGTGGCGCAGCCGACAGGGACCGTTTTTATGAAAAAAAAAAATTTAAGTAAAAACCGCACCTACAAAAAAGATGCAAACGTGTGTTTAAGGTTAGCGTAATGAAATAAAAGTGCGTCATTTACGCAAAATTGGTTATATTGTATATTATATATTGATTATATTATATTTACGCACAAATATCAATTATAAAGAGTAAGAGATGGCAGATAATAATGAAGTAAGCTTCTCTGACAGTCAAACCGAGAGTCGAATAAATACCGACTCAGGTATTCAAACAGAGTCACTATCAATTGATGACCGTAGTGTAGAAGAATCTGTAATTAGTACGCCGGGAGCGATTTCAACTCCCGTAACGAATAAAACAAAAGAAAAAGAGATGTCCATGAGTGACTTATTTAAACTTATCAGTAAACGATTTGATAGTAATGACGAAAAATTTAATGAGCAGAAAAACGAAATGCAAGAATTTAAAAGTAGTGTAAATGAGAAATTAGATATGCGGAATAACAAATTAAATGAATTAAAAAATAGTTTGAATAAATTAGAACAAAGTATTGAGAGAATGGGAGTGAGTGTAATGAATACAGACAAAAGTAAAACAGATGAAAACTATAATATGTGTAAAAATGTGGTACTAGATAAAGAGTTAACAAATGATGATGATGATGTCGAAAATGATAAAAATAATATTGAGAATGGTAATGTAATTAAAAAGGTAGTATCAGAGAGTGATACAGTGAAAATAAATAGTGAGAGTACTGACGAAGTTATAGAATGTAATAATGAGATGTTGATGTGTGTTTATGAGTTAGAGAGAAAGTGGAAAGATAGTATAGTGGTAGAATGGGGGCAGAGGGTAAATTTTCCCCTTATTTGTTCTGAACCAGAGTGTTCACAAGTGTTGTTTTTGAAGGGCAAGAGTCCCGTGTTAGTAGCAGATTTGAGTTGTTTATTTTTGTTGTATAAGTTTGTACCCTCTGTCTGGAGTAATATTGAAGGTATGAGATGGTGTTATGATGAGAGAGATTTAGATAGAGAATTGTGTGTTGAGAGAGAGATAAAATTATATAATGTAAAGAGAGATCATGATGAGTTGAAAGAGATGTTAAATGATATGAATTACTTGTCTGTTAAAATAAAGAGTGGAAATTATTTTAATGATTTAATTTATAATAGAAAAGTAACTAACCCGATAATGAACAGAATTACTAATGGAGACTTGACAGAAATACTTAATGTTGACTCGGTTCATGATTATTGTGATAAAACGAATGAATTTGATTTGCCTGGTAGTGACACATAAAATAACCATATGTGTGTCAATAAAATTGAAAAGTGTTATTTGAAACAACAACTAATTTTTGACGATGGAGGGTAGACTATAAAACAATCAATGGACAATTTTAAATATATTGTTTTATGGTTTTGACCTTGCAACCTTGGACATTGAAGTGTGATATAACTGAGTAATCAATGATGAAGAATTGTAAATATATGTGTAGTGCATTTAATGGTGTGTATTGTAGGATGTTAGATAAACAATGTGTATGTAGATAATTGTTGTAATAATAATATTGATATTTTACAATCTAAATAACTAACAACATTAATTTTGAAGACAGTAATTAGCGAATTGTAATTGTTTTCATAGCACTGGAACTTGTATTTTCGATAATTAATTTAATTAAAATAATTTGAAATGTTTTAAATATTTTGATTGATTCAAAGATTATATAATTGAATTTTCTAATGAATTTAAATTATTTTAGGAGAGGTGAATTTGATAATTAATTAATAAATAAATGATAAATTGTTGAATATGAAATAACACTGTGATTAAATGTTTCAGAGGTAACGTGGAGGTATTGGTGTGTATGGTGTATATATTTTGTGTATGTCAGTATGTGAATAATGGACTGTAAGTATAAAAATTTTATGATACAAGTCAGAGATAATAAAGTGTTTACAGATGTTTAATTCAAATGAAAGAATTTTAACTTCAATAATGAAAACAACTTGAGATAATAATGTAAAAAATAATAATAACTGAAATATGATGAAAAATAAATGTTAATAATAAATTTGAAAATTTTAAGGAATCTAATTAGAGAAAGTTGTGTATGATTTAAATGATAATGAAAAATGACGTATTATAACGTTTCATATGAAATTTTAGTGTAGCTATTAATGTGCTATTGCTGGGGTGGCCTGTGCCCCAGTAGATAGTGGAATGGGTTGGGGGTAACAGTGAGTGTTACCTCCATCAGAGGCCAACATGGCGAAAATGTACGGCACATTTTTTTTTGTACAAATTCAATTTGTGCCATGATAGACTTTCGAGCCGTACAGAATAATGATGAGTAGAACAAGCATTAAAGTAAAGTTTGATTTCCCCGACTTTTCGGGCGATTACTGCCTTACCAGCACTAATCGTGGTTTTGGCTAGCGGTCAGCTATGGCCATATCAAGTCCCTTGACCATAGCTGACTTGAAATTGGTTGATAATAGAAATTAATAGGGGGGTGAAACTAGGGGAATCCCGGACACTATGGAACAGCGGCTGCCACTCTGTCCGCGTAGGGACAGCATAGCCAGGTGGTAGACCCGTTTTAAGGGCTTATAATTATAAAACGAAGGTATGTCGATACCTAAAATTTTTAAAATGTAAAGCCCAAGCAAGGACATGGAGATGTCCAATTCCTCCAACTATGCAGTCTTTGTGTAGGCAAATGGGCGCTACAGTCCAACATAAAATACAATAGTGTGTGTGGATTGGGAGGTTGCTCAGACGAGCAACGAATTTAAATTTTGTAAATTAAAAATGATAACTAAATTTTGCTCTAATAAAAATGCTTGTATTACGCTTTGATAAATAGGTGTTCATACGTTCAGTATAATGTGTTCATTCTATATTTTAGAAATGTATTATTTTATTGTGCTAGGTATAAGAATTGATAAAAATATGTGTTTTATGTAATTTGTGTAATTTGGAAATGAGTTGGCAGTGAGGTCGTTCACCCTGCTAAGCAAGTCAGCTGATCAGTAGTAAAATGTCACTGTTAAATGGTCTATTCATGTTCAAGGTAATTAATGTTAAATATAATGTGTTAATGTGTTAAAGATGTTATTTTGAATGATGAGGAAAGTAATTCGATAAAGTTAAGATTTTAAATAATTTGTGAAATTGATAAAAGATAGCTTTTGGGTGATTAGTATTTTGGTGGGACATGTAGATCAGTCCACGTTAAAGTTGAAGTCAAAGTGGTACTAGAGAGAATAATGTTGTTTTGAATTAATGTAAGGTTGTTGTGAGTTAATGTAATAGAATTTGAGAAGTATTGATGTTGACACAGTAGATATGGGGAATATATGTAGAGTATTGATTGATATATTGATGTTTATAAATGATGATGTTATTTTGTTGTAGTTGAAGTGAGGTAATAAGAATGGGATTTGGGGATGGAAATTTTATAAGAGGGGATAGTGTAATGTAGGAGTCCGCAACAAAAGGGTTGGGACGGGGAGGGACCGTTTGGCGCCGGAAAGGGTTACCTTAGGTAGAATCCAGGAATCAAAATAAGGGAATGAGCTTTTGGTGGAGGGGGGAAACACTCATCGTAAGTACAAAGGGTTAGAGAGTATTTTTTTTATATATCGAGAGAATGTGGCGAATTGAGTTTAATAGTAAGTTGGGTTTAGAGAGAGTTTGATAGATATTTTGATAGAGATGGGTGTCCTGTTAGTTAAAGTTGTTAGGGATATTAGAGTCAAAGAGTGAGAAAGATATTATATGAATACATGTCAAGTAGTAAATCAAATGAGTATAAATAATTAGATCACCCAAATTAATGGATAGGAGATTATTAAAGAAAAGAGGCTCATAGTAAAAATATAAAATTTTGATTGAGACCAGTGACAAATTTTGATAAGAGTTTGAAAATAATGTTTATGTGAGTAATTTAAATATCAATTTTATTGTTAATTATAATAATATTTTGTTAATTTTAAATGTTTTATTTTATTATGTTTTTGTGTTTAAAGATAGAATTTAACAGATGTTCAATGTATTTTCAGATGTAACTTGTGCATAATTTATGTAGGTCAAGGTTCTTGACTTGACCCAGTTTTGGATCAGCTGATAGGTGATGTCCTATACTAGACACGTTTAGCAATGAAGTAAAGCCAATTTTGCTTTTAATTAATTAGAATAATTTAAAATAATTTCAGTATTGAAAAAAGGAATATATTTTAATAAATTTAAATTTTTGAATTTAAAATTTTTGAAAAAAAAAAATTTCTTGACTTTGTGCCTGCCATCTAATTGATATTTTTGAACTTTGATGATGTTATTGTTTGTGTGTTATTAGCGTTTTTATTGAATTGTATTGTTAGGGCATAGGTGTAATCACATGTTAGGTTAAGGATGTTCCTATTTTAAGAAATGTTCAATTTGTTTATTTTCTAATAACAAAAAAAAATTAATGAAAAGAATTAGTCAATGTGGGTAAAGAATTTGTGTTCTGATTTAAAGTAAATAGCCGTTGATTTTGACTTAAACAAAATTTTAAAACTAAAGATGTTTCAATGTTTATATGATGTAGTATAAGTGTGTGTGTGAGCCCAGTAACTGCTAAAGGCAGCCCCCAAGGGGAAACATATCGGTTGAGGATCTGGCATGATCTGAGCCAGGGATTTGGATTTTTGGGGAAAACATGTTAGAAGGGGAGGTGCGCTGTGGTGCGTATCTGTTCGATTTTTCGGTGTTGGGATCTCGCACAGAGAAGTCCAGTGATCTCGTTCAGATGCGTCCATAGTCGCCGAGCCAGGGGGGTCGTTTACCCATGAAGTATAAGATCTAAAAGGGGGTTGTTGCCACCAGTTCCTCACTGGTCCTCTTAAGGGTTTTAGCAATGAGATTTCTTCTGTTTCGGCAGAAGATCTCTCATTGGGGGGGTATTGTAACGTGACAAATACAGGGGATTTCATTTTATTAAATTTTTTGGGGTTTATAGAAAATATTTGTAAATTTAATTTCCAACTGTGACCAGGCCACGTGTTGTATTGTAAGAACAGTGTTTTAACAAAGGAGTAATACGTCTTCACAGTTGTGCAATCGCTAACAAGGAATGCACCCAACATCAGTTTGTAAGAACTTTGTGAATGTGTGACAGTGCGCCCGACCAGCAGGGGCGCGGAGCGACGCCAGTTTTGTGCAACGCAAAGATGGCTAAGAGAATTTCTGTTCACTTCGTTTAGCATGCTGGCGGATGCTAGTTTAAGCCAAACCCTTTTTGTGACATCAGCCAGTGCTGCACGAATATCGCCCATGATCAGCACACAAACACTTCATGGGTTGAATAGGACATACAAGCGACGAAGAACCATGAGGCCTTGGTTTCCACAAAGAAAGACGAAATCGAGTTGGCCGTGAACAGGTAGCCGCTCTGCGCAGTTCGCCTAGAGACTCTACCTGGCCAGGTATTGCCCAAAGGGGCTCGTCAAAATTTTATAAGTTCAAATATTAAAATGTGAGATTCCATTAACAATTTTGTGATAGTGATGTGTGGTCATCGTAGGGACACCAACCTGTATTTTGTTTGTTGGACGTCAATGAAGTTAGATCTGGAATAAATCGAGGTTGTGCGGACGCCTCGTGCCGGCGTGGGGTATATGTTTTTTTTTTCAATTTATATAGCAGTGGGGTACATATTTAAATAACGGGGGTTTTTTAAATAAGAATGTGTGAGAGAGAGAGAGCGAGAGAGAGAGAGAGAGAGAGAGAGAGCAGACTGGGCGGTCTACATAGTTGTAAGTAAAACAATTTAATTATGATAATATAAAACGTATTACCAAAATGTACGAAAATTTTAAGTTAAGTTAATAAATTTCATTGGAAAACTAACAGTACAACCTTGAAATAATTGATTATTAAAAAATGTTAATTCTCTTCAAATAATGAGTAGAGTTCATTATTACAAAACCCGTAACACATGTTTGCATCTTACGTTCCTGTGATCGGATTTTTGGACCCAGATAGAATCTTTGCAGGTAGGTGGAATTGAATTATATATTTGTATTTATGTAAGTGAGTAAGTAAAATCTCAGTGGCGCAGCCGACAGGGACCGTTTTTATGAAAAAAAAAAAAAAATTTTAAGTAAAAACCGCACCTACAAAAAAGATGCAAAAGTGTGTTTAAGGTTAGCGTAATGAAATAAAAGTGCGTCATTTACGCAAAATTGGTTATATTGTATATTATATATTGATTATATTATATTTACGCACAAATATCAATTATAAAGAGTAAGAGATGGCAGATAATAATGAAGTCAGCTTCTCTGACAGTCAAACCGAGAGTCGAATAAATACTGACTCAGGTATTCAAACAGAGTCACTATCAATTGATGACCGTAGTGTAGAAGAATCTGTAATTAGTACGCCAGGAGCGATTTCAACTCCCGTAACGAATAAAACAAAAGAAAAAGAGATGTCCATGAGTGACTTATTTAAACTTATCAGTAAACGATTTGATAGTAATGACGAAAAATTTAATGAGCAGAAAAACGAAATGCAAGAATTTAAAAGTAGTGTAAATGAGAAATTAGATATGCTGAATAACAAATTAAATGAATTAAAAAATAGTTTGAATAAATTAGAACAAAGTACTGAGAGAATGGGAGTGAGTGTAATGAATACAGACAAAAGTAAAACAGATGAAAACTATAATATGTGTAAAAATGTGGTACTAGATAAAGAGTTAACAAATAATGATGATGATGTCGAAAATGATAAAAATAATATTGAGAATGGTAAAGTAATTAAAAAGGTAGTATCAGAGAGTGATACAGTGAAAATAAATAGTGAGAGTACTGACGAAGTTATAGAATGTAATAATGAGATGTTGATGTGTGTTTATGAGTTAGAGAGAAAGTGGAAAATAGTATAGTGGTAGAATGGGGGCAGAGGGTAAATTTTCCCCTTATTTGTTCTGAACCAGAGTGTTCACAAGTGTTGTTTTTGAAGGGCAAGAGTCCCGTGTTAGTAGCAGATTTGAGTTGTTTATTTTTGTTGTATAAGTTTGTACCCTCTGTCTGGAGTAATATTGAAGGTATGAGATGGTGTTATGATGAGAGAGATTTAGATAGAGAATTGTGTGTTGAGAGAGAGATAAAATTATATAATGTAAAGAGAGATCATGATGAGTTGAAAGAGATGTTAAATGATATGAATTACTTGTCTGTTAAAATAAAGAGTGGAGATTATTTCAATGATTTAATTTATAATAGAAAAGTAACTAACCCGATAATGAACAGAATTACTAATGGAGACTTGACAGAAATACTTAATGTTGACTTGGTTCATGATTATTGTGATAAAACGGATGAATTTGATTTGCATGGTAGTGACACACAAAATAACCATATGTGTGTCAATAAAATTGAAAAGTGTTATTTGAAACAACAACTAATTTTTGACGATGGAGGGTAGACTATAAAACAATCAATGGACAATTTTAAATATATTGTTTTATGGTTTTGACCTTGCAACCTTGGACATTGAAGTGTGATATAACTGAGTAATCAATGACGAAGAATTGTAAATATATGTGTAGTGCATTTAATGGTGTGTATTGTAGGATGTTAGATAAACAATGTGTATGTAGATAATTGTTGTAATAATAATATTGATATTTTACAATCTAAAATAACAACATTAATTTTGAAGACAGTAATTAGCGAGTTGTAATTGTTTTGATAGCACTGGAACTTGTATTTTCGATAATTAATTTAATTAAAAAATTTGAAATGTTTTAAATATTTTGATTGATTCAAAGATTATATAATTGAATTTTCTAATGAATTTAAATTATTTTAGGAGAGGTAAATTTGATAATTAATTAATAAATAAATGATAAATTGTTGAATATGAAATAACACTGTGATTAAATGTTTCAGAGGTAACGTGGAGGTATTGGTGTGTATGGTGTATATATTTTGTGTATGTCAGTATGTGAATAATGGACTGTAAGTATAAAAATTTTATGATACAAGTCAGAGATAATAAAGTGTTTACAGATGTTTAATTCAGATGAAAGAATTTTAACTTCAATAATGAAAACAACTTGAGATAATAATGTAAAAAATAATAATAACTGAAATATGATGAAAAATAAATGTTAATAATAAATTTGAAAATTTTAAGGAATCTAATTAGAGAAAGTTGTGTATGATTTAAATGATAATGAAAAATGACGTATTATAACGTTTCATATGAAATTTTAGTGTAGCTATTAATGTGCTATTGCTGGGGTGGCCTGTGCCCCAGTAGATAGTGGAATGGGTTGGGGGTAACAGTGAGTGTTACCTCCATCGGAGGCCAACATGGCGAAAATGTACGGCACATTTTTTTTTGTACAAATTCAATTTGTGCCATGATAGACTTTCGTGCCGTACAGAATAATGATGAGTAGAACAAGCATTAAAGTAAAGTTTGATTTCCCCGACTTTTCGGGCGATTACTGCCTTACCAGCACTAATCGTGGTTTTGGCTAGCGGTCAGCTATGGCCATATCAAGTCCCTTGACCATAGCTGACTTGAAATTGGTTGATAATAGAAATTAATAGGGGGGTGAAACTAGGGGAATCCCGGACACTATGGAACAGCGGCTGCCACTCTGTCCGCGTAGGGACAGCATAGCCAGGTGGTAGACCCGTTTTGAGGGCTTATAATTATAAAACGAAGGTATGTCGATACCTAAAATTTTTAAAATGTAAAGCCCAAGCAAGGACATGGAGATGTCCAATTCCTCCAACTATGCAGTCTTTGTGTAGGCAAATGGGCGCTACAGTCCAACATAAAATACAATAGTGTGTGTGGATTGGGAGGTTGCTCAGACGAGCAATGAATTTAAATTTTGTAAATTAAAAATGATAACTAAATTTTGCTCTAATAAAAATGCTTGTATTACGCTTTTGATAAATAGGTGTTCATACGTTCAGTATAATGTGTTCATTCTATATTTTAGAAATGTATTATTTTATTGTGCTAGGTATAAGAATTGATAAAAATATGTGTTTTATGTAATTTGTGTAATTTGGAAATGAGTTGGCAGTGAGGTCGTGCACCCTGCTAAGCAAGTCAGCTGATCAGTAGTAAAATGTCACTGTTAAATGGTCTATTCATGTTCAAGGTAATTAATGTTAAATATAATGTGTTAAAGATGTTATTTTGAATGATGAGGAAAGTAATTCGATAAAGTTAAGATTTTAAATAATTTGTGAAATTGATAAAAGATAGCTTTTGGGTGATTAGTATTTTGGTGGGACATGTAGATCAGTCCACGTTAAAGTTGAAGTCAAAGTGGTACTAGAGAGAATAATGTTGTTTTGAATTAATGTAAGGTTGTTGTGACTTAATGTAATAGAATTTGAGAAGTATTGATGTTGACACAGTAGATATGGGGAATATATGTAGAGTATTGATTGATATATTGATGTTTATAAATGATGATGTTATTTTGTTGTAGTTGAAGTGAGGTAATAAGAATGGGATTTGGGGATGGAAATTTTATAAGAGGGGATAGTGTAATGTAGGAGTCCGCAACAAAAGGGTTGGGACGGGGAGGGACCGTTTGGCGCCGGAAAGGGTTACCTTAGGTAGAATCCAGGAATTAAAATAAGGGAATGAGCTTTTGGGGGAGGGGGAAACACTCATCATAAGTACAAAGGGTTAGAGAGTATTTTTTTTATATATCGAGAGAATGTGGCGAATTGAGTTTAATAGTAAGTTGGGTTTAGAGAGAGTTTGATAGATATTTTGATAGAGATGGGTGTCCTGTTAGTTAAAGTTGTTAGGGATATTAGAGTCAAAGAGTGAGAAAGATATTATATGAATACATGTCAAGTAGTAAATCAAATGAGTATAAATAATTAGATCACCCAAATTAATGGATAGGAGATTATTAAAGAAAAGAGGTTCATAGTAAAAATATAAAATTTTGATTGAGACCAGTGACAAATTTTGATAAGAGTTTGAAAATAATGTTTATGTGAGTAATTTAAATATCAATTTTATTGTTAATTATAATAATATTTTGTTAATTTTAAATGTTTTATTTTATTATGTTTTTGTGTTTAAAGATAGAATTTTACAGATGTTCAATGTATTTTCAGATGTAACTTGTGCATAATTTATGTAGGTCAAGGTTCTTGACTTGACCCAGTTTTGGATCAGCTGATAGGTGATGTCCTATACTAGACACGTTTAGCAATGAAGTAAAGCCAATTTTGCTTTTAATTAATTAGAATAATTTTAAATAATTTCAGTATTGAAAAAAGGAATATATTTTAATAAATTTAAATTATTGAATTTAAAATTTTTGAAAAAAAAAATTTCTTGACTTTGTGCCTGCCATCTAATTGATATTTTTGAACTTTTATGATGTTATTGTTTGTGTGTTATTAGCGTTTTTATTGAATTGTATTTTTAGGGCATAGGTGTAATCACATGTTAGGTTAAGGATGTTCCTATTTTAAGAAATGTTCAATTTGTTTATTTTCTAATAACAAAAAAAAATTAATGAAAAGAATTAGTCAATGTGGGTAAAGAATTTGTGTTCTGATTTAAAGTAAATAGCCGTTGATTTTGACTTAAACAAAATTTTAAAACTAAAGATGTTTCAATGTTTATATGATGTAGTATAAGTGTGTGTGTGAGCCCAGTAACTGCTAAAGGCAGCCCCCAAGGGGAAACATATCGGTTGAGGATCTGGCATGATCTGAGCCAGGGATTTGGATTTTTGGGGAAAACATGTTAGAAGGGGAGGTGCGCTGTGGTGCGTATCTGTTCGATTTTTCGGTGTTGGGATCTCGCACAGAGAAGTCCAGTGATCTCGTTCAGATGCGTCCATAGTCGCCGAGCCAGGGGGGTCGTTTACCCATGAAGTATAAGATCTAAAAGGGGGTTGTTGGCACCAGTTCCTCACTGGTCCTCTTAAGGGTTTTAGCAATGAGATTTCTTCTGTTTCGGCAGAAGATCTCTCATTGGGGGGGTATTGTAACGTGACAAATACAGGGGATTTCATTTTATTAAATTTTTTGGGGTTTATAGAAAATATTTGTAAATTTAATTTCCAACTGTGACCAGGCCACGTGTTGTATTGTAAGAACAGTGTTTTAACAAAGGAGTAATACGTCTTCACAGTTGTGCAATCGCTAACAAGGAATGCACCCAACATCAGTTTCTAAGAACTTTGTGAATGTGTGACAGTGCGCCCGACCAGCAGGGGCGCGGAGCGACGCCAGTTTTGTGCAACGCAAAGATGGCTAAGAGAATTTCTGTTCACTTCGTTTACCATGCTGGCGGATGCTAGTTTAAGCCAAACCCTTTTTGTGACATCAGCCAGTGCTGCACGAATATCGCCCATGATCAGCACACAAACACTTCATGGGTTGAATAGGACATACAAGCGACGAAGAACCATGAGGCCTTGGTTTCCACCAAGAAAGACGAAATCGAGTTGGCCGTGAACAGGTAGCCGCTCTGCGCAGTTCGCCTAGAGACTCTACCTGGCCAGGTATTGCCCAAAGGGGCTCGTCAAAATTTTATAAGTTCAAATATTAAAATGTGAGATTCCATTAACAATTTTGTGATAGTGATGTGTGGTCATCGTAGGGACACCAACCTGCATTTTGTTTGTTGGACGTCAATGAAGTTAGATCTGGAATAAATCGAGGTTGTGCGGACGCCTCGTGCCGGCGTGGGGTATATGTTTTTTTTTTCAATTTATATAGCAGTGGGGTACATATTTAAATAACGGGGGTTTTTTAAATAAGAATGTGTGAGAGAGAGAGAGCGAGAGAGAGAGAGAGCAGACTGGGCGGTCTACATAGTTGTAAGTAAAACAATTTAATTATGATAATATAAAACGTATTACCAAAATGTACGAAAATTTTAAGTTAAGTTGATAAATTTCATTGGAAAACTAACAGTACAACCTTGAAATAATTGATTATTAAAAAATGTTAATTCTCTTCAAATAATGAGTAGAGTTCATTATTACAAAACCCGTAACACATGTTTGCATCTTACGTTCCTGTGATCGGATTTTTGGACCCAGATAGAATCTTTGCAGGTAGGTGGAATTGAATTATATATTTGTATTTATGTAAGTGAGTAAGTAAAATCTCAGTGGCGCAGCCGACAGGGACCGTTTTTATGAAAAAAAAAAAAAAAATTTTAAGTAAAAACCGCACCTACAAAAAAGATGCAAAAGTGTGTTTAAGGTTAGCGTAATGAAATAAAAGTGCGTCATTTACGCAAAATTGGTTATATTGTATATTATATATTGATTATATTATATTTACGCACAAATATCAATTATAAAGAGTAAGAGATGGCAGATAATAATGAAGTCAGCTTCTCTGACAGTCAAACCGAGAGTCGAATAAATACTGACTCAGGTATTCAAACAGAGTCACTATCAATTGATGACCGTAGTGTAGAAGAATCTGTAATTAGTACGCCAGGAGCGATTTCAACTCCCGTAACGAATAAAACAAAAGAAAAAGAGATGTCCATGAGTGACTTATTTAATCTTATCAGTAAACGATTTGATAGTAATGACGAAAAATTTAATGAGCAGAAAAACGAAATGCAAGAATTTAAAAGTAGTGTAAATGAGAAATTAGATATGCGAAATAACAAATTAAATGAATTAAAAAATAGTTTGAATAAATTAGAACAAAGTACTGAGAGAATGGGAGTGAGTGTAATGAATACAGACAAAAGTAAAACAGATGAAAACTATAATATGTGTAAAAATGTGGTACTAGATAAAGAGTTAACAAATAATGATGATGATGTCGAAAATGATAAAAATAATATTGAGAATGGTAAAGTAATTAAAAAGGTAGTATCAGAGAGTGATACAGTCAAAAAAATAGTGAGAGTACTGACGAAGTTATAGAATGTAATAATGAGATGTTGATGTGTGTTTATGAGTTAGAGAGAAAGTGGAAAATAGTATAGTGGTAGAATGGGGGCAGAGGGTAAATTTTCCCCTTATTTGTTCTGAACCAGAGTGTTCACAAGTGTTGTTTTTGAAGGGCAAGAGTCCCGTGTTAGTAGCAGATTTGAGTTGTTTATTTTTGTTGTATAAGTTTGTACCCTCTGTCTGGAGTAATATTGAAGGTATGAGATGGTGTTATGATGAGAGATATTTAGATAGAGAATTGTGTGTTGAGAGAGAGATAAAATTATATAATGTAAAGAGAGATCATGATGAGTTGAAAGAGATGTTAAATGATATGAATTACTTGTCTGTTAAAATAAAGAGTGGAGATTATTTTAATGATTTAATTTATAATAGAAAAGTAACTAACCCGATAATGAACAGAATTACTAATGGAGACTTGACAGAAATACTTAATGTTGACTTGGTTCATGATTATTGTGATAAAACGGATGAATTTGATTTGCATGGTAGTGACACATAAAATAACCATATGTGTGTCAATAAAATTGAAAAGTGTTATTTGAAACAACAACTAATTTTTGACGATGGAGGGTAGACTATAAAACAATCAATGGACAATTTTAAATATATTGTTTTATGGTTTTGACCTTGCAACCTTGGACATTGAAGTGTGATATAACTGAGTAATCAATGACGAAGAATTGTAAATATATGTGTAGTGCATTTAATGGTGTGTATTGTAGGATGTTAGATAAACAATGTGTATGTAGATAATTGTTGTAATAATAATATTGATATTTTACAATCTAAAATAACAACATTAATTTTGAAGACAGTAATTAGCGAGTTGTAATTGTTTTGATAGCACTGAAACTTGTATTTTCGATAATTAATTTAATTAAAAAATTTGAAATGTTTTAAATATTTTGATTGATTCAAAGATTATATAATTGAATTTTCTAATGAATTTAAATTATTTTAGGAGAGGTGAATTTGATAATTAATTAATAAATAAATGATAAATTGTTGAATATGAAATAACACTGTGATTAAATGTTTCAGAGGTAACGTGGAGGTATTGGTGTGTATGGTGTATATATTTTGTGTATGTCAGTATGTGAATAATGGACTGTAAGTATAAAAATTGTATGATACAAGTCAGAGATAATAAAGTGTTTACAGATGTTTAATTCAAATGAAAGAATTTTAACTTCAATAATGAAAACAACTTGAGATAATAATGTAAAAAATAATAATAACTGAAATATGATGAAAAATAAATGTTAATAATAAATTTGAAAATTTTAAGGAATCTAATTAGAGAAAGTTGTGTATGATTTAAATGATAATGAAAAATGACGTATTATAACGTTTCATATGAAATTTTAGTGTAGCTATTAATGTGCTATTGCTGGGGTGGCCTGTGCCCCAGTAGATAGTGGAATGGGTTGGGGGTAACAGTGAGTGTTACCTCCATCGGAGGCCAACATGGCGAAAATGTACGGCACATTTTTTTTTGTACAAATTCAATTTGTGCCATGATAGACTTTCGTGCCGTACAGAATAATGATGAGTAGAACAAGCATTAAAGTAAAGTTTGATTTCCCCGACTTTTCGGGCGATTACTGCCTTACCAGCACTAATCGTGGTTTTGGCTACCGGTCAGCTATGGCCATATCAAGTCCCTTGACCATAGCTGACTTGAAATTGGTTGATAATAGAAATTAATAGGGGGGTGAAACTAGGGGAATCCCGGACACTATGGAACAGCGGCTGCCACTCTGTCCGCGTAGGGACAGCATAGCCAGGTGGTAGACCCGTTTTAAGGGCTTATAATTATAAAACGAAGGTATGTCGATACCTAAAATTTTTAAAATGTAAAGCCCAAGCAAGGACATGGAGATGTCCAATTCCTCCAACTATGCAGTCTTTGTGTAGGCAAATGGGCGCTACAGTCAAACATAAAATACAATAGTGTGTGTGGATTGGGAGGTTGCTCAGACGAGCAACGAATTTAAATTTTGTAAATTAAAAATGATAACTAAATTTTGCTCTAATAAAAATGCTTGTATTACGCTTTGATAAATAGGTGTTCATACGTTCAGTATAATGTGTTCATTCTATATTTTAGAAATGTATTATTTTATTGTGCTAGGTATAAGAATTGATAAAAATATGTGTTTTATGTAATTTGTGTAATTTGGAAATGAGTTGGCAGTGAGGTCGTTCACCCTGCTAAGCAAGTCAGCTGATCAGTAGTAAAATGTCACTGTTAAATGGTCTATTCATGTTCAAGGTAATTAATGTTAAATATAATGTGTTAATGTGTTAAAGATGTTATTTTGAATGATGAGGAAAGTAATTCGATAAAGTTAAGATTTTAAATAATTTGTGAAATTGATAAAAGATAGCTTTTGGGTGATTAGTATTTTGGTGGGACATGTAGATCAGTCCACGTTAAAGTTGAAGTCAAAGTGGTACTAGAGAGAATAATGTTGTTTTGAATTAATGTAAGGTTGTTGTGACTTAATGTAATAGAATTTGAGAAGTATTGATGTTGACACAGTAGATATGGGGAATATATGTAGAGTATTGATTGATATATTGATGTTTATAAATGATGATGTTATTTTGTTGTAGTTGAAGTGAGGTAATAAGAATGGGATTTGGGGATGGAAATTTTATAAGAGGGGATAGTGTAATGTAGGAGTCCGCAACAAAAGGGTTGGGACGGGGAGGGACCGTTTGGCGCCGGAAAGGGTTACCTTAGGTAGAATCCAGGAATTAAAATAAGGGAATGAGCTTTTGGGGGAGGGGGAAACACTCATCATAAGTACAAAGGGTTAGAGAGTATTTTTTTTATATATCGAGAGAATGTGGCGAATTGAGTTTAATAGTAAGTTGGGTTTAGAGAGAGTTTGATAGATATTTTGATAGAGATGGGTGTCCTGTTAGTTAAAGTTGTTAGGGATATTAGAGTCAAAGAGTGAGAAAGATATTATATGAATACATGTCAAGTAGTAAATCAAATGAGTATAAATAATTAGATCACCCAAATTAATGGATAGGAGATTATTAAAGAAAAGAGGTTCATAGTAAAAATATAAAATTTTGATTGAGACCAGTGACAAATTTTGATAAGAGTTTGAAAATAATGTTTATGTGAGTAATTTAAATATCAATTTTATTGTTAATTATAATAATATTTTGTTAATTTTAAATGTTTTATTTTATTATGTTTTTGTGTTTAAAGATAGAATTTTACAGATGTTCAATGTATTTTCAGATGTAACTTGTGCATAATTTATGTAGGTCAAGGTTCTTGACTTGACCCAGTTTTGGATCAGCTGATAGGTGATGTCCTATACTAGACACGTTTAGCAATGAAGTAAAGCCAATTTTGCTTTTAATTAATTAGAATAATTTTAAATAATTTCAGTATTGAAAAAAGGAATATATTTTAATAAATTTAAATTATTGAATTTAAAATTTTTGAAAAAAAAAATTTCTTGACTTTGTGCCTGCCATCTAATTGATATTTTTGAACTTTTATGATGTTATTGTTTGTGTGTTATTAGCGTTTTTATTGAATTGTATTTTTAGGGCATAGGTGTAATCACATGTTAGGTTAAGGATGTTCCTATTTTAAGAAATGTTCAATTTGTTTATTTTCTAATAACAAAAAAAAATTAATGAAAAGAATTAGTCAATGTGGGTAAAGAATTTGTGTTCTGATTTAAAGTAAATAGCCGTTGATTTTGACTTAAACAAAATTTTAAAACTAAAGATGTTTCAATGTTTATATGATGTAGTATAAGTGTGTGTGTGAGCCCAGTAACTGCTAAAGGCAGCCCCCAAGGGGAAACATATCGGTTGAGGATCTGGCATGATCTGAGCCAGGGATTTGGATTTTTGGGGAAAACATGTTAGAAGGGGAGGTGCGCTGTGGTGCGTATCTGTTCGATTTTTCGGTGTTGGGATCTCGCACAGAGAAGTCCAGTGATCTCGTTCAGATGCGTCCATAGTCGCCGAGCCAGGGGGGTCGTTTACCCATGAAGTATAAGATCTAAAAGGGGGTTGTTGGCACCAGTTCCTCACCGGTCCTCTTAAGGGTTTTAGCAATGAGATTTCTTCTGTTTCGGCAGAAGATCTCTCATTGGGGGGGTATTGTAACGTGACAAATACAGGGGATTTCATTTTATTAAATTTTTTGGGGTTTATAGAAAATATTTGTAAATTTAATTTCCAACTGTGACCAGGCCACGTGTTGTATTGTAAGAACAGTGTTTTAACAAAGGAGTAATACGTCTTCACAGTTGTGCAATCGCTAACAAGGAATGCACCCAACATCAGTTTCTAAGAACTTTGTGAATGTGTGACAGTGCGCCCGACCAGCAGGGGCGCGGAGCGACGCCAGTTTTGTGCAATGCAAAGATGGCTAAGAGAATTTCTGTTCACTTCGTTTACCATGCTGGCGGATGCTAGTTTAAGCCAAACCCTTTTTGTGACATCAGCCAGTGCTGCACGAATATCGCCCATGATCAGCACACAAACACTTCATGGGTTGAATAGGACATACAAGCGACGAAGAACCATGAGGCCTTGGTTTCCACCAAGAAAGACGAAATCGAGTTGGCCGTGAACAGGTAGCCGCTCTGCGCAGTTCGCCTAGAGACTCTACCTGGCCAGGTATTGCCCAAAGGGGCTCGTCAAAATTTTATAAGTTCAAATATTAAAATGTGAGATTCCATTAACAATTTTGTGATAGTGATGTGTGGTCATCGTAGGGACACCAACCTGCATTTTGTTTGTTGGACGTCAATGAAGTTAGATCTGGAATAAATCGAGGTTGTGCGGACGCCTCGTGCCGGCGTGGGGTATATGTTTTTTTTTTCAATTTATATAGCAGTGGGGTACATATTTAAATAACGGGGGTTTTTTAAATAAGAATGTGTGAGAGAGAGAGAGCGAGAGAGAGAGAGAGCAGACTGGGCGGTCTACATAGTTGTAAGTAAAACAATTTAATTATGATAATATAAAACGTATTACCAAAATGTACGAAAATTTTAAGTTAAGTTGATAAATTTCATTGGAAAACTAACAGTACAACCTTGAAATAATTGATTATTAAAAAATGTTAATTCTCTTCAAATAATGAGTAGAGTTCATTATTACAAAACCCGTAACACATGTTTGCATCTTACGTTCCTGTGATCGGATTTTTGGACCCAGATAGAATCTTTGCAGGTAGGTGGAATTGAATTATATATTTGTATTTATGTAAGTGAGTAAGTAAAATCTCAGTGGCGCAGCCGACAGGGACCGTTTTTATGAAAAAAAAAAAAAAAATTTTAAGTAAAAACCGCACCTACAAAAAAGATGCAAAAGTGTGTTTAAGGTTAGCGTAATGAAATAAAAGTGCGTCATTTACGCAAAATTGGTTATATTGTATATTATATATTGATTATATTATATTTACGCACAAATATCAATTATAAAGAGTAAGAGATGGCAGATAATAATGAAGTCAGCTTCTCTGACAGTCAAACCGAGAGTCGAATAAATACTGACTCAGGTATTCAAACAGAGTCACTATCAATTGATGACCGTAGTGTAGAAGAATCTGTAATTAGTACGCCAGGAGCGATTTCAACTCCCGTAACGAATAAAACAAAAGAAAAAGAGATGTCCATGAGTGACTTATTTAATCTTATCAGTAAACGATTTGATAGTAATGACGAAAAATTTAATGAGCAGAAAAACGAAATGCAAGAATTTAAAAGTAGTGTAAATGAGAAATTAGATATGCGAAATAACAAATTAAATGAATTAAAAAATAGTTTGAATAAATTAGAACAAAGTACTGAGAGAATGGGAGTGAGTGTAATGAATACAGACAAAAGTAAAACAGATGAAAACTATAATATGTGTAAAAATGTGGTACTAGATAAAGAGTTAACAAATAATGATGATGATGTCGAAAATGATAAAAATAATATTGAGAATGGTAAAGTAATTAAAAAGGTAGTATCAGAGAGTGATACAGTCAAAAAAATAGTGAGAGTACTGACGAAGTTATAGAATGTAATAATGAGATGTTGATGTGTGTTTATGAGTTAGAGAGAAAGTGGAAAATAGTATAGTGGTAGAATGGGGGCAGAGGGTAAATTTTCCCCTTATTTGTTCTGAACCAGAGTGTTCACAAGTGTTGTTTTTGAAGGGCAAGAGTCCCGTGTTAGTAGCAGATTTGAGTTGTTTATTTTTGTTGTATAAGTTTGTACCCTCTGTCTGGAGTAATATTGAAGGTATGAGATGGTGTTATGATGAGAGATATTTAGATAGAGAATTGTGTGTTGAGAGAGAGATAAAATTATATAATGTAAAGAGAGATCATGATGAGTTGAAAGAGATGTTAAATGATATGAATTACTTGTCTGTTAAAATAAAGAGTGGAGATTATTTTAATGATTTAATTTATAATAGAAAAGTAACTAACCCGATAATGAACAGAATTACTAATGGAGACTTGACAGAAATACTTAATGTTGACTTGGTTCATGATTATTGTGATAAAACGGATGAATTTGATTTGCATGGTAGTGACACATAAAATAACCATATGTGTGTCAATAAAATTGAAAAGTGTTATTTGAAACAACAACTAATTTTTGACGATGGAGGGTAGACTATAAAACAATCAATGGACAATTTTAAATATATTGTTTTATGGTTTTGACCTTGCAACCTTGGACATTGAAGTGTGATATAACTGAGTAATCAATGACGAAGAATTGTAAATATATGTGTAGTGCATTTAATGGTGTGTATTGTAGGATGTTAGATAAACAATGTGTATGTAGATAATTGTTGTAATAATAATATTGATATTTTACAATCTAAAATAACAACATTAATTTTGAAGACAGTAATTAGCGAGTTGTAATTGTTTTGATAGCACTGAAACTTGTATTTTCGATAATTAATTTAATTAAAAAATTTGAAATGTTTTAAATATTTTGATTGATTCAAAGATTATATAATTGAATTTTCTAATGAATTTAAATTATTTTAGGAGAGGTGAATTTGATAATTAATTAATAAATAAATGATAAATTGTTGAATATGAAATAACACTGTGATTAAATGTTTCAGAGGTAACGTGGAGGTATTGGTGTGTATGGTGTATATATTTTGTGTATGTCAGTATGTGAATAATGGACTGTAAGTATAAAAATTGTATGATACAAGTCAGAGATAATAAAGTGTTTACAGATGTTTAATTCAAATGAAAGAATTTTAACTTCAATAATGAAAACAACTTGAGATAATAATGTAAAAAATAATAATAACTGAAATATGATGAAAAATAAATGTTAATAATAAATTTGAAAATTTTAAGGAATCTAATTAGAGAAAGTTGTGTATGATTTAAATGATAATGAAAAATGACGTATTATAACGTTTCATATGAAATTTTAGTGTAGCTATTAATGTGCTATTGCTGGGGTGGCCTGTGCCCCAGTAGATAGTGGAATGGGTTGGGGGTAACAGTGAGTGTTACCTCCATCGGAGGCCAACATGGCGAAAATGTACGGCACATTTTTTTTTGTACAAATTCAATTTGTGCCATGATAGACTTTCGTGCCGTACAGAATAATGATGAGTAGAACAAGCATTAAAGTAAAGTTTGATTTCCCCGACTTTTCGGGCGATTACTGCCTTACCAGCACTAATCGTGGTTTTGGCTACCGGTCAGCTATGGCCATATCAAGTCCCTTGACCATAGCTGACTTGAAATTGGTTGATAATAGAAATTAATAGGGGGGTGAAACTAGGGGAATCCCGGACACTATGGAACAGCGGCTGCCACTCTGTCCGCGTAGGGACAGCATAGCCAGGTGGTAGACCCGTTTTAAGGGCTTATAATTATAAAACGAAGGTATGTCGATACCTAAAATTTTTAAAATGTAAAGCCCAAGCAAGGACATGGAGATGTCCAATTCCTCCAACTATGCAGTCTTTGTGTAGGCAAATGGGCGCTACAGTCAAACATAAAATACAATAGTGTGTGTGGATTGGGAGGTTGCTCAGACGAGCAACGAATTTAAATTTTGTAAATTAAAAATGATAACTAAATTTTGCTCTAATAAAAATGCTTGTATTACGCTTTGATAAATAGGTGTTCATACGTTCAGTATAATGTGTTCATTCTATATTTTAGAAATGTATTATTTTATTGTGCTAGGTATAAGAATTGATAAAAATATGTGTTTTATGTAATTTGTGTAATTTGGAAATGAGTTGGCAGTGAGGTCGTTCACCCTGCTAAGCAAGTCAGCTGATCAGTAGTAAAATGTCACTGTTAAATGGTCTATTCATGTTCAAGGTAATTAATGTTAAATATAATGTGTTAATGTGTTAAAGATGTTATTTTGAATGATGAGGAAAGTAATTCGATAAAGTTAAGATTTTAAATAATTTGTGAAATTGATAAAAGATAGCTTTTGGGTGATTAGTATTTTGGTGGGACATGTAGATCAGTCCACGTTAAAGTTGAAGTCAAAGTGGTACTAGAGAGAATAATGTTGTTTTGAATTAATGTAAGGTTGTTGTGACTTAATGTAATAGAATTTGAGAAGTATTGATGTTGACACAGTAGATATGGGGAATATATGTAGAGTATTGATTGATATATTGATGTTTATAAATGATGATGTTATTTTGTTGTAGTTGAAGTGAGGTAATAAGAATGGGATTTGGGGATGGAAATTTTATAAGAGGGGATAGTGTAATGTAGGAGTCCGCAACAAAAGGGTTGGGACGGGGAGGGACCGTTTGGCGCCGGAAAGGGTTACCTTAGGTAGAATCCAGGAATTAAAATAAGGGAATGAGCTTTTGGGGGAGGGGGAAACACTCATCATAAGTACAAAGGGTTAGAGAGTATTTTTTTTATATATCGAGAGAATGTGGCGAATTGAGTTTAATAGTAAGTTGGGTTTAGAGAGAGTTTGATAGATATTTTGATAGAGATGGGTGTCCTGTTAGTTAAAGTTGTTAGGGATATTAGAGTCAAAGAGTGAGAAAGATATTATATGAATACATGTCAAGTAGTAAATCAAATGAGTATAAATAATTAGATCACCCAAATTAATGGATAGGAGATTATTAAAGAAAAGAGGTTCATAGTAAAAATATAAAATTTTGATTGAGACCAGTGACAAATTTTGATAAGAGTTTGAAAATAATGTTTATGTGAGTAATTTAAATATCAATTTTATTGTTAATTATAATAATATTTTGTTAATTTTAAATGTTTTATTTTATTATGTTTTTGTGTTTAAAGATAGAATTTTACAGATGTTCAATGTATTTTCAGATGTAACTTGTGCATAATTTATGTAGGTCAAGGTTCTTGACTTGACCCAGTTTTGGATCAGCTGATAGGTGATGTCCTATACTAGACACGTTTAGCAATGAAGTAAAGCCAATTTTGCTTTTAATTAATTAGAATAATTTTAAATAATTTCAGTATTGAAAAAAGGAATATATTTTAATAAATTTAAATTATTGAATTTAAAATTTTTGAAAAAAAAAATTTCTTGACTTTGTGCCTGCCATCTAATTGATATTTTTGAACTTTTATGATGTTATTGTTTGTGTGTTATTAGCGTTTTTATTGAATTGTATTTTTAGGGCATAGGTGTAATCACATGTTAGGTTAAGGATGTTCCTATTTTAAGAAATGTTCAATTTGTTTATTTTCTAATAACAAAAAAAAATTAATGAAAAGAATTAGTCAATGTGGGTAAAGAATTTGTGTTCTGATTTAAAGTAAATAGCCGTTGATTTTGACTTAAACAAAATTTTAAAACTAAAGATGTTTCAATGTTTATATGATGTAGTATAAGTGTGTGTGTGAGCCCAGTAACTGCTAAAGGCAGCCCCCAAGGGGAAACATATCGGTTGAGGATCTGGCATGATCTGAGCCAGGGATTTGGATTTTTGGGGAAAACATGTTAGAAGGGGAGGTGCGCTGTGGTGCGTATCTGTTCGATTTTTCGGTGTTGGGATCTCGCACAGAGAAGTCCAGTGATCTCGTTCAGATGCGTCCATAGTCGCCGAGCCAGGGGGGTCGTTTACCCATGAAGTATAAGATCTAAAAGGGGGTTGTTGGCACCAGTTCCTCACCGGTCCTCTTAAGGGTTTTAGCAATGAGATTTCTTCTGTTTCGGCAGAAGATCTCTCATTGGGGGGGTATTGTAACGTGACAAATACAGGGGATTTCATTTTATTAAATTTTTTGGGGTTTATAGAAAATATTTGTAAATTTAATTTCCAACTGTGACCAGGCCACGTGTTGTATTGTAAGAACAGTGTTTTAACAAAGGAGTAATACGTCTTCACAGTTGTGCAATCGCTAACAAGGAATGCACCCAACATCAGTTTCTAAGAACTTTGTGAATGTGTGACAGTGCGCCCGACCAGCAGGGGCGCGGAGCGACGCCAGTTTTGTGCAATGCAAAGATGGCTAAGAGAATTTCTGTTCACTTCGTTTACCATGCTGGCGGATGCTAGTTTAAGCCAAACCCTTTTTGTGACATCAGCCAGTGCTGCACGAATATCGCCCATGATCAGCACACAAACACTTCATGGGTTGAATAGGACATACAAGCGACGAAGAACCATGAGGCCTTGGTTTCCACAAAGAAAGACGAAATCGAGTTGGCCGTGAACAGGTAGCCGCTCTGCGCAGTTCGCCTAGAGACTCTACCTGGCCAGGTATTGCCCAAAGGGGCTCGTAAAAATTTTATAAGTTCAAATATTAAAATGTGAGATTCCATTAACAATTTTGTGATAGTGATGTGTGGTCATCGTAGGGACACCAACCTGCATTTTGTTTGTTGGACGTCAATGAAGTTAGATCTTGAATAAATCGAGGTTGTGCGGACGCCTCGTGCCGGCGTGGGGTATATGTTTTTTTTTTCAATTTATATAGCAGTGGGGTACATATTTAAATAACGGGGGTTTTTTAAATAAGAATGTGTGTGAGAGAGAGAGCGAGAGAGAGAGAGAGCAGACTGGGCGGTCTACATAGTTGTAAGTAAAACAATTTAATTATGATAATATAAAACGTATTAACAAAATGTACGAAAATTTTAAGTTAAGTTGATAAATTTCATTGGAAAACTAACAGTACAACCTTGAAATAATTGATTATTAAAAAATGTTAATTCTCTTCAAATAATGAGTAGAGTTCATTATTACAAAACCCGTAACACATGTTTGCATCTTACGTTCCTGTGATCGGATTTTTGGACCCAGATAGAATCTTTGCAGGTAGGTGGAATTGAATTATATATTTGTATTTATGTAAGTGAGTAAGTAAAATCTGAGTGGCGCAGCCGACAGGGACCGTTTTTATGAAAAAAAAAAAATTTAAGTAAAAACCGCACCTACAAAAAAGATGCAAACGTGTGTTTAAGGTTAGCGTAATGAAATAAAAGTGCGTCATTTACGCAAAATTGGTTATATTGTATATTATATATTGATTATATTATATTTACGCACAAATATCAATTATAAAGAGTAAGAGATGGCAGATAATAATGAAGTAAGCTTCTCTGACAGTCAAACCGAGAGTCGAATAAATACCGACTCAGGTATTCAAACAGAGTCACTATCAATTGATGACCGTAGTGTAGAAGAATCTGTAATTAGTATGCCGGGAGCGATTTCAACTCCCGTAACGAATAAAACAAAAGAAAAAGAGATGTCCATGAGTGACTTATTTAAACTTCTCAGTAAACGATTTGATAGTAATGACGAAAAATTTAATGAACAGAAAAACGAAATGCAAGAATTTAAAAGTAGTGTAAATGAGAAATTAGATATGCGGAATAACAAATTAAATGAATTAAAAAATAGTTTGAATAAATTAGAACAAAGTATTGAGAGAATGGGAGTGAGTGTAATGAATACAGACAAAAGTAAAACAGATGAAAACTATAATATGTGTAAAAATGTGGTACTAGATAAAGAGTTAACAAATGATGATGATGATGTCGAAAATGATAAAAATAATATTGAGAATGGTAATGTAATTAAAAAGGTAGTATCAGAGAGTGATACAGTGAAAATAAATAGTGAGAGTACTGACGAAGTTATAGAATGTAATAATGAGATGTTGATGTGTGTTTATGAGTTAGAGAGAAAGTGGAAAGATAGTATAGTGGTAGAATGGGGGCAGAGGGTAAATTTTCCCCTTATTTGTTCTGAACCAGAGTGTTCACAAGTGTTGTTTTTGAAGGGCAAGAGTCCCGTGTTAGTAGAAGATTTGAGTTGTTTATTTTTGTTGTATAAGTTTGTACCCTCTGTCTGGAGTAATATTGAAGGTATGAGATGGTGTTATGATGAGAGAGATTTAGATAGAGAATTGTGTGTTGAGAGAGAGATAAAATTATATAATGTAAAGAGAGATCATGATGAGTTGAAAGAGATGTTAAATGATATTAATTACTTGTCTGTTAAAATAAAGAGTGGAGATTATTTTAATGATTTAATTTATAATAGAAAAGTAACTAACCCGATAATGAACAGAATTACTAATGGAGACTTGACAGAAATACTTAATGTTGACTTGGTTCATGATTATTGTGATAAAACGGATGAATTTGATTTGCATGGTAGTGACACACAAAATAACCATATGTGTGTCAATAAAATTGAAAAGTGTTATTTGAAACAACAACTAATTTTTGACGATGGAGGGTAGACTATAAAACAATCAATGGACAATTTTAAATATATTGTTTTATGGTTTTGACCTTGCAACATTGGACATTGAAGTGTGATATAACTGAGTAATCAATGATGAAGAATTGTAAATATATGTGTAGTGCATTTAATGGTGTGTATTGTAGGATGTTAGATAAACAATGTGTATGTAGATAATTGTTGTAATAATAATATTGATATTTTACAATCTAAATAAATAACAACATTAATTTTGAAGACAGTAATTAGCGAATTGTAATTGTTTTCATAGCACTGGAACTTGTATTTTCGATAATTAATTTAATTAAAATAATTTGAAATGTTTTAAATATTTTGATTGATTCAAAGATTATATAAGTGAATTTTCTAATGAATTTAAATTATTTTAGGAGAGGTGAATTTGATAATTAATTAATAAATAAATGATAAATTGTTGAATATGAAATAACACTGTGATTAAATGTTTCAGAGGTAACGTGGAGGTATTGGTGTGTATGGTGTATATATTTTGTGTATGTCAGTATGTAAATAATGGACTGTAAGTATAAAAATTTTATGATACAAGTCAGAGATAATAAAGTGTTTACAGATGTTTAATTCAAATGAAAGAATTTTAACTTCAATAATGAAAACAACTTGAGATAATAATGTAAAAAATAATAATAACTGAAATATGATGAAAAATAAATGTTAATAATAAATTTGAAAATTTTAAGGAATCTAATTAGAGAAAGTTGTGTATGATTTAAATGATAATGAAAAATGACGTATTATAACGTTTCATATGAAATTTTAGTGTAGCTATTAATGTGCTATTGCTGGGGTGGCCTGTGCCCCAGTAGATAGTGGAATGGGTTGGGGGTAACAGTGAGTGTTACCTCCATCGGAGGCCAACATGGCGAAAATGTACGGCACATTTTTTTTTTGTACAAATTCAATTTGTGCCATGATAGACTTTCGTGCCGTACAGAATAATGATGAGTAGAACAGGCATTAAAGTAAAGTTTGATTTCCCCGACTTTTCGGGCGATTACTGCCTTAACCAGCACTAATCGTGGTTTTGGCTAGCGGTCAGCTATGGCCATATCAAGTCCCTTGACCATAGCTGACTTGAAATTGGTTGATAATAGAAATTAATAGGGGGGTGAAACTAGGGGAATCCCGGACACTATGGAACAGCGGCTGCCACTCTGTCCGTGTAGGGACAGCATAGCCAGGTGGTAGACCCATTTTAAGGGCTTATAATTATAAAACGAAGGTATGTCGATACCTAAAATTTTTAAAATGTAAAGCCCAAGCAAGGACATGGAGATGTCCAATTCCTCCAACTATGCAGTCTTTGTGTAGGCAAATGGGCGCTACAGTCCAACATAAAATACAATAGTGTGTGTGGATTGGGAGGTTGCTCAGACGAGCAACGAATTTAAATTTTGTAAATTAAAAATGATAACTAAATTTTGCTCTAATAAAAATGCTTGTATTACGCTTTGATAAATAGGTGTTCATACGTTCAGTATAATGTGTTCATTCTATATTTTAGAAATGTATTATTTTATTGTGCTAGGTATAAGAATTGATAAAAATATGTGTTTTATGTAATTTGTGTAATTTGGAAATGAGTTGGCAGTGAGGTCGTTCACCCTGCTAAGCAAGTCAGCTGATCAGTAGTAAAATGTCACTGTTAAATGGTCTATTCATGTTCAAGGTAATTAATGTTAAATATAATGTGTTAATGTGTTAAAGATGTTATTTTGAATGATGAGGAAAGTAATTCGATAAAGTTAAGATTTTAAATAATTTGTGAAAGTTAATAAAAGATAGCTTTTGGGTGATTAGTATTTTGGTGGGACATGTAGATCAGTCCACGTTAAAGTTGAAGTCAAAGTGGTACTAGAGAGAATAATGTTGTTTTGAATTAATGTAAGGTTGTTGTGAGTTAATGTAATAGAATTTGAGAAGTATTGATGTTGACACAGTAGATATGGGGAATATATGTAGAGTATTGAATGATATATTGATGTTTATAAATGATGATGTTATTTTGTTGTAGTTGAAGTGAAGTAATAAGAATGGGATTTGGGGATGGAAATTTTGTAAGAGGGGATAGTGTAATGTAGGAGTCCGCAACAAAAGGGTTGGGATGGGGAGGGACCGTTTGGCGCCGGCAAGGGTTACCTTAGGTAGAATCCAGGAACCAACATAAGGGAATGAGCTTTTGGGGGAGGGGGGAAACACTCATCATAAGTACAAAGGGTTAGAGAGTATTTTTTTTATATATCGAGAGAATGTGGCGAATTGAGTTTAATAGTAAGTTGGGTTTAGAGAGAGTTTGATAGATATTTTGATAGAGATGGGTGTCCTGTTAGTTAAAGTTGTTAGGGATATTAGAGTCAAAGAGTGAGAAAGATATTATATGAATACATGTCAAGTAGTAAATCAAATGAGTATAAATAATTAGATCACCCAAATTAATGGATAGGAGATTATTAAAGAAAAGAGGTTCATAGTAAAAATATAAAATTTTGATTGAGACCAGTGACAAATTTTGATAAGAGTTTGAAAATAATGTTTATGTGAGTAATTTAAATATCAATTTTATTGTTAATTATAATAATATTTTGTTAATTTTAAATGTTTTATTTTATTATGTTTTTGTGTTTAAAGATAGAATTTAACAGATGTTCAATGTATTTTCAGATGTAACTTGTGCATAATTTATGTAGGTCAAGGTTCTTGACTTGACCCAGTTTTGGATCAGCTGATAGGTGATGTCCTATACTAGACACGTTTAGCAATGAAGTAAAGCCAATTTTGCTTTTAATTAATTAGAATAATTTTAAATAATTTCAGTATTGAAAAAAGGAATATATTTTAATAAATTTAAATTTTTGAATTTAAAATTTTTGAAAAAAAAATTTCTTGACTTTGTGCCTGCCACCTAATTGATATTTTTGAACTTTGATGATGTTATTGTTTGTGTGTTATTAGCGTTTTTATTGAATTGTATTGTTAGGGCATAGGTATAATCACATGTTAGGTTAAGGATGTTCCTATTTTAAGAAATGTTCAATTTGTTTATTTTCTAATAACAAAAAAAACTAATGAAAAGAATTAGTCAATGTGGGTAAAGAATTTGTGTTCTGATTTAAAGTAAATAGCCGTTGATTTTGACTTAAACAAAATTTTAAAACTAAAGATGTTTCAATGTTTATATGATGTAGTATAAGTGTGTGTGTGAGCCCAGTAACTGCTAAAGGCAGCCCCCAAGGGGGAACATATCGGTTGAGGATCTGGCATGATCTGAGCCAGGGATTTGGATTTTTGGGGAAAACATGTTAGAAGGGGAGGTGCGCTGTGGTGCGTATCTGTTCGATTTTTCGGTGTTGGGATCTCGCACAGAGAAGTCCAGTGATCTCGTTCAGATGCGTCCATAGTCGCCGAGCCAGGGGGGTCGTTTACCCATGAAGTATAAGATCTAAAAGGGGGTTGTTGGCACAAGTTCCTCACCGGTCCTCTTAAGGGTTTTAGCAATGAGATTTCTTCTGTTTCGGCAGAATATCTCTCATTGGGGGGGGGTATTGTAACGTGACAAATACAGGGGATTTCATTTTATTAAATTTTTTGGGGTTTATAGAAAATATTTGTAAATTTAATTTCCAACTGTGACCAGGCCACGTGTTGTATTGTAAGAACAGTGTTTTAACAAAGGAGTAATACGTCTTCACAGTTGTGCAATCGCTAACAAGGAATGCACCCAACATCAGTTTCTAAGAACTTTGTGAATGTGTGACAGTGCGCCCGACCAGCAGGGGCGCGGAGCGACGCCAGTTTTGTGCAACGCAAAGATGGCTAAGAGAATTTCTGTTCACTTCGTTTACCATGCTGGCGGATGCTAGTTTAAGCCAAACCCTTTTTGTGACATCAGCCAGTGCTGCACGAATATCGCCCATGATCAGCACACAAACACTTCATGGGTTGAATAGGACATACAAGCGACGAAGAACCATGAGGCCTTGGTTTCCACCAAGAAAGACGAAATCGAGTTGGCCGTGAACAGGTAGCCGCTCTGCGCAGTTCGCCTAGAGACTCTACCTGGCCAGGTATTGCCCAAAGGGGCTCGTCAAAATTTTATAAGTTCAAATATTAAAATGTGAGATTCCATTAACAATTTTGTGATAGTGATGTGTGGTCATCGTAGGGACACCAACCTGCATTTTGTTTGTTGGACGTCAATGAAGTTAGATCTGGAATAAATCGAGGTTGTGCGGAC
This sequence comes from Magicicada septendecula, assembly GCA_034769895.1. Taxonomy (NCBI): domain Eukaryota; kingdom Metazoa; phylum Arthropoda; class Insecta; order Hemiptera; family Cicadidae; genus Magicicada; species Magicicada septendecula. The sequence continues at coordinate 435,290,612 of CM068372.1, read as the reverse complement.
GCCTCGTGCCGGCGTGGGGTATATGTTTTTTTTTTCAATTTATATAGCAATGGGGTACATATTTAAATAACGGGGGTTTTTTAAATAAGAATGTGAGAGAGAGAGAGAGAGCAGACTGGGCGGTCTACATAGTTGTAAGTAAAACAATTTAATTATGATAATATAAAACGTATTACCAAAATGTACGAAAATTTTAAGTTAAGTTTTTTAAATACCGGGGGTTTTTTAAATAAGAATGTGAGAGAGAGAGAGCACACTGGGCGGTCTACATAGTTGTAAGTAAAACAATTTAATTATGATAATATAAAACGTATTACCAAAATGTACGAAAATTTTAAGTTAAGTTGATAAATTTCATTGGAAAACTAACAGTACAACCTTGAAATAATTGATTATTAAAAAATGTTAATTCTCTTCAAATAATGAGTAGAGTACATTATTACAAAACCCGTAACACATGTTTGCATCTTACGTTCGTGTGATCGGATTTTTGGACCCAGATAGAATCTTTGCAGGTAGGTGGAATTGAATTATGTATTTGTATTTATGTAAGTGAGTAAGTAAAATCTCATATTCTCTGTTGATGCATGCGCATTACATAACCTGCACTTTTAGCATGAAAACAGTTGATTATGTCTACTGAATCTTACTGTACTTGTGCAGTTACGTGCCCAACCACTGATACAGTATCACTTTTTATCGATGTCAATATGTTTTATGTTGTCATCAAAATAAGGAAAACAGACAGGGTGTTCAGTAGATGCGATGGTAAAGACTATAATAAAATAAACAATTTAGACCACGACACTATTACATCTAATAGCAATTAGATTAGATAAAATTTAGATAAAAAGTGTTGTATTATTTAATGTAGTTAAGCAGAAGGTAATGAAAGTGGTTTCAGTTCAATTCGTCTGGACCTATGTGTCAAAATCCTGAGCCTATTGTACAAGTTGTAGGCTGTGTTCTCATAGGTCAATGGGGTTACGTAAGTAGGTATTGATTTTATTTGTTTATTATTTTTCTTGAGGTGGAAGGTTTTCAACTAAAGCAAAACCACCTTTCCTAATCTTAATCTTGAATATTTAAAATGGATTGCTCCCATTTGTCCAAATTCAGTGCATGTAATATGTGGTAACATCTGCTGTTGTTTTTTATGTGTGGAGGTTATGTATATCGACTGGTTGTGGTTTTATTTATTACTTTTATGAGTGGCAGTGTTTTATTAATACACCAAAAACCAACTTTCCTAAGCCTTTAGGAATTAATCTGGCAAATCAGGATCTAGATGGAATGTACCAATTGTAAGGGAGTGGGGAATGCACAAGTACAAAAAATTAAAGTTTAATTTAAACTTATCATTGGAACCCCTCTTTCCTTTTTATGCTGTATATAAAAAATTTTTTTGTATTTTATTTTGTTTTTTGTATTTATATTTTTTTTTTTGAAAGAGAAGCCACAAGTTATTTAAAACTAGGCCGGAGCCTAGAGAAGCCAAAAATGCGCTGGGTCCAGTATGACGGGACTTGCAATGAAACTCGGCTGTAATTTAACAATAACTTTTATTTTTCCCCCATAATTCGTTACATATAATATGCTGCAAATCACATAAGTATCACATGGCTAGGGCAATAGCCCTCAAAATACATAATAAACAAATAATTTTCATATCCTTAATCGTGTCAAGACAATATCTCTCTCTATCCCTCTAAACATATATATATATATATATATATATATATATATATATCAGGTACCATTCTGTAATTATGTAACTTCCCCCCCTTTGTTACTAACACTTAACATTGACAACACGTACAGAAACATAAAGACACATACACTCATAATTATATACACATATTATAAACACCTAATACCCTTGGAATACCCATGCTCAACAGGCAGTGTTTCTACAAAGCCCCAAGACCGGCAATCATAAATGTTCGCCCTTCAGTCACCGTCATTCATTACTTCCCATTAATTTAAATAATTAAGAAAAACCCCCGAAAGGATGATAATCACTCATAAACCATAAGAGAGACCGGACCGCCCATATGTATAGATGGCATCTGATAATTGGCCCACCATGAGCATATGAAATTCTTTAAGTTTCTTAGACATCACATAAATGAGAAAAATCCTCATCACCTGATTTTAAGCATTTGGTATGAGTTTACAAAACGTTAATTTTGTTTCAAAATCCAGATGGATACATGTATCAGTATATGCTTTTACAAGGTCAAAAAAAATTAATCAGTATATGCTTTTACAAGGTCAAAAAAAATTAATCAGTATATGCCCAGAAAAATATGAAAGTTCTTTTCTGTTAAAGCCGGATGGCTGTGTATAAATGAGTTTATAATAACTGACTGTTGTATCCTAGCAGATGTGGGAGCGCGCCAGCCTGTACTTAACCATGTGTCTAGTTTTCGGCCTTTTGTGTGTACGTGTAGAATGTTCATGTTATTGTCGATGTTTTTATATGTGTGGTTTGCTTCAATGAGGTGGTTTGCAAAGGTGGATTCTGTAGTGGTGTGGAGTGCCTTTGTGTGTTCAATGTATCTCTGTTTGAAGCTGCGTCCTGTCTGGCCTATGTAGAATTTATTCCAATTTGAGCAATTTAGCTTGTATACACCGGGTAGATCGATACTAAACACGATAAAATATCTAGCAGAATCCAACGGATATGACAGAACAATAGTCAGTAAACTCCTACACAAAACACAAAACAAACAACTGACAAAGACAGAAAACAACAAATTCATAACACTAACATACATCAACAAACAAACTGAAAAAATTGCCCACAAATTCAAAAAAGCAGGATACAGAATCGCTTACAAAACTACTAACAAAACAGAACACACACTATCAAAACGCATGCACAAAGCACAAAACAAATTCGATCTACCCAGTGTATACTAAATACTCCCATAAGCATGTATGCAAAAGTGAATGATCGCCATATTAACTGTGTAGTAGGGTTGTCATAAACCGGTCGGTTAAACCGAATAACCGGTTATTATGAACGGTTTAACCGGTTAAAATCGGTTATTTTTCCCGTAGGTTTTTAACCGGTTATTTTTTGTTACATCCAATAACCGATAAAAAACCGGCTCTAAATAGAAAGCGGAAAAAAACTTATAGGTAATTTTAATTTAAAGTAAAAATAACCGGTTACATCGTTTAAAATAACTGGTAGAGGTTACTGACTTCGATAAGTTATAATCGAGTTTACCACTTGGTGTAAATCGAGTATCAACTATCAAGATCAAGTAACAACTGGGGTGGGCGTGGGAGTGACTGTTCACTGTTCACTAGGCGTGTCAGTTATTAATAAAAAACGGTTATCCGTGAAATCGTTATTCAAATAACCGCCAGAATGGGTTTTTTGATTTTTTTTAAGTTTAATTCGCAAAAATAATGTAACTCTTAAGTATTATACAATAAACTGGCAATACATTATACAATAATCCGCTCGGTTATTTTCAAAAAAGGTAATGACATTAATCAATCGTACTATTCTGGAAAATTGTCACAGTCCGGAAAATGGTAAATAAATTTAAAAAACAACATTTTTAACTCTATTTACAATCTCTATTAACTTTATTTACAAAAAGCAAACTCGATTGACTATCGATGATAGTAGACTGTAGGCCTACTCTGTAGACGTCACTCGTCACCGTAAATAACCAAATATCCAACCAACTAGTGATTCGTTTGATTCGCTAAATAGTGATTTCGTTCAATTTCGGACGGTTATTGGAGTTTTGAACAAGTAACCGGTTGTAACTGAAGAGAATAAAACGAAAATTACCGGTTAACATAAAGAAAGAAAAAACCGGCTACAGTTATAATCGAGCGGTTATTGACATCCCTAGTTTACATACAGAGGTTACCAAAATCGGTTATAACCGGTCCGGTTTTTGAATAAACCGGTTATTGAGGCTCGGTTAAAACATGAGCAGTTATAACCGGGCATAAAATAACCGGTTAACCGAAAACCGGTTATTTTCTGAGAGTTGACATCCCTACTGTGTAGACGGTGAGAAATGACATTTAACCTATCTTGCTTACACAGTCGTTTATATGCGATAACGGCTTCACTGATATCACTGTATACTATTTTTCGAATTGTTTCACTACAGTTTTGGATCACAAACACCACAATTCACAATAGCACCACTAACCTTTTACTTTTCAACATATTTTACGGTTTAATTCACGCGTTATGTAGTGGCGGGTCGTTCGCGAACGACTTAGCCAGAAAGAACTACTCCGTCACGTGAACTATTGACTACAGTCGTTCGCGCCGCTGAACAGTAGTTCGCTCGTAGTTCGCGTTAGCCACGCTCCTATCGGCCATTTATAAAACTAATCAGCGGTTTTTGGATTTGTAAAAGTCTATCAGTTCCGATGAACTGGAACAGAGTGAGAGAACAGACTATTTGAAACTTTTGTTTTATTGTCTGATTCATTGTTTGATTTATTGTTTGATTGTTCTTTCGACAAATTTTGGGATAAGTGTGATAAAAATAAAATATCAGAGAATATCGTATTCTGGGATTGGGAGAAGTCGATTTACAAATTACATAACTGAAAAGAATTTTTGTTACTTTAGATGTGTTATATTATTTATTACGATTCTTAAATGAGACATAGGTATCACGATTCTGGCCGAAGGCGACATGAATAAATTTCTTTTCTTAAAATCTTTATGTTGAAACACCAAAAAATATTGGGAGGGCGCGCATGCATAGTAAAAATAAGCATGTCATTGTCAATTTACATTTAAAGATTCGTATTTTGCGTGTTACTTTTTTATTATTGTTAAATGGTAATTTTACGATTATTTCAAAGGCGATGCATTTTTTATTTGTTTTCGTGTGTTTATACGACATCCTAAACGAACAGACACAATTCAAATCGCACGCATTATTCGAACATATCTCACCCCACACACACAACATCGATCTTTCGAAATTCGATTCCGTCGCCCACAACAGGACGGACAGCGCTACCAGCGGCAACCTCTGAAGAAGCTTTTTAAAAGTGAAAACCGGTTCAGGTTGAAAGGTAAAACTTTATGTTTTTACTCATAAAAAACTTTGTGTTCCGAGTCGTTAATGAAATAGTTGTATATATAAATCATTTGCTAATAGTAAATAAATAATACATTCAAAACAGGCAGACACGCCCCCATACCCCCCACAAGTTAATACTTAATTTTTACTTCAAACTTAAGTGATTAAATTACAATAATAATTTTTTATGCTTGTATTCATTTAAGATTAATCACACTGAAGTAAATTCTCTGTTGTTAGTCACTTATGTATGAAACTACCAAACTTTTAGATTACTTGACCTGTCGAAATGAAGTTTTGGTTTAATTCTATCGTCCAGCTGTGCCTCCGTTTATTTGTAACGCATTTTCGGGCTAACATCTGGATGATTGTAATAAAATTTAATATGAAGGTACAATATTTTACCATTGATCGATGTGTACACAATTTTTCATAAAATATTCTTCTGAGGGTTGAAATATACAGAAATTGTAATAAAGTACCCTGACATGAAAATACAGGTATCAAATTATAAGGAATAATTTTGTTATACCGTTAAATAATTAATTTATAATTTATATATGTGTAATTTTTACATTAAATTGTCTAGGATTTGTAAACATAAACAGAAACTATACGTATATTGTATACAAATTTTAAATAATAGCAATTACATTATACATATATAAAAAATTCAAGTAAATAGAATAATACAAAATGCAGTATAATACAAAATTATTGGAAAGTTATACTAAAGTCTTCTAGTATTTCTAGTCTTATAGTATTTAGTATTTCTTTCTATACAACATTTCGTGTATGGTGAGGATTTTGTGGTGGCAAAAGAACTTTTAAGCTGCTTCGTCTTTTTACTCTAGAAAATGCTACGTACAACATTCCACGCATAAAAACTGATATAAGTAAGAAGATACCAACGAATTCAAATGTTTGTCCTTGAGCTTTGTGGATGGTGATAGCAAAAGCAGGTCTTACGGGGAACTGATGCCGTTGCATAGTACATCCAAGTTTCACAAGAGCATTATTATTGTATTTTTTTTTAAGTTTCAGTTCATGTGGTGGTAGATCAGCCATTTCGACGGAATTCAGGAATTCAGAAGTAAATTCGATACCTCCTTCTGGTAGATCTTTGACAGAATCATAACTTTTGTAAACCTTGTACTCTCTAGGAAGCTTTTTATTTCTACATTAATTTTATTAACATCTTTATTTAATGGTGCTAGTATAGCCCTCTCCGTCATATCTTCATATCTGTTATTAGCCAGACAGTCTCCGAATACTTCTTCAATAAGATTGCCGTTTGAAAGAATACCCTCTGGTAGATCAATCTCATCCATAGCACTTACTGGCAAATCTCCATTGACAACTTTTAATAAATATTCGGCAAAGTCTCTTTCCTTTAGATCCACACGCATATTTTCTGTCAGTGAAAAGAAGTTAAAATGGCGCCAAAGACTGCTTTTCTTAATCGAAAGGTCTACCAACTCACTGCGGTTAGCACGAGGTTGAGCGTTTTACTCTGTAATAAAACGTACCTTTCTGTTCTAAGTCACAAAGAAGCAACAGCAACAGTTTCAAAAAACTCATAAATTATTATTAACTTTAGCTTACTAAAAACCTTTTTCGAACGTATACAAACCCTTGAATTTTTTGTCCATGACGTGTCCGTATATTAATACTTACCTCAGAGAACACGGAAAACGCAAGAGCGTACAGGGAACACGTTATAAATTGAATACATAATACGTTATTGCTCGCTTAATATTATTAAATAGAGTATAAAATTATTGCTCGTCTCAACCCTTATTTTGTTTATTTACATTTATTGCAACAGCTATTTATTCTTCTTCATATATAATGTTGTGATGTTATAGGCCTACAACTTGTTTCTTGTAACATTCTTGTAGCAAGTAGTGTACACTACTTCAGAAGAAACAAATTGTATAACATCACAACATTATATAATTGCTGCAAGAAACTTCGAGTTAACTATATAGAAAATGATGATTCTTCATATTGTTACGACGGTCTACTCTATCATCGTAGGTAGGCCTACAGTGGAAACAAAATAAGTACAAGACACCAATTAATCACTAATCACACCTTTAATTTTTACAGTAAAACAGTTCGTAATTACCAACACAGTCTACTACAACAAATCAAATCAAAATGGTTCACACGCAATAAAATGTCACTAATATTAACACAATTGTATTAGGCTACAATAAATTGTAATTATACCGCCCGATTATAAAACGCAACACTTCACTAATAACTGCTTGAACATACACAGTAATCTCGCTTATAATTCTCGAACCGCTCTGTAAATATCTCGCACTAAAACTGAAAACTAAGGCCGCTACCGCCATGTATTTATAGTCCCGCTCACACACCAGAAGCTTCAAAACTGCGTCTTATCTCTCGTGTGAACTACGTAATTAACTGCAGCCTTGACACAGGCCGAGCGCCCGAGCGAAGCCCGGCACAGTCGAGAAGATTCTCGCAAAATGCGTCTAGCAGCACGTACGACACACGCTTACATTCTGGATCTCTCTGGACCGTTCGATAAACACGTAGATTGTTCTGTGACGTCGTAACAATATATAAACATATCGATACTGCGCCGTTTGCATTTATCGACGGTTTCTGTAATTTATTTGTCTGTATGATAAGAAAGCTGGTTATAAATTACAGTTGCCTAGCAATAATTAATTGTTTAAAGACATTTTTTTTCAATTATTGTATCGGTACTGGTCCGCGATATTTTAAAATAAAGACCCTCAGACCAAGTCTGAAATAAAGAGGGTCTAACCAGCTTTCTTACCGTACAGACAAATAAATTCCAGAAACCGTCAATAAATGCAAACGGCGCAGTATCGAGTCCAATCTATTCCTGGTGTCAAAATACCCTTAAATACCAACTTCCGAGAAAATCGTTAGAGCCGTTTTCGAGGCAAAAAAAAACATAGCTACAATTTTATTGCTCGCTTAATAGTATAGGATAAAAATTTTAGAAAAAGACTATTTCCACACATTAAACTAGTGAACTAGCTCAATATGCCAGTTCGCTGGTGTGAACGACCTAGCTATGAGAAGTTTGTATGGATGAACTACTTTTCCCACCTTGTAGTCAAACGCCAAAACCCGCGAATTTATGAATAAGGCTGACGCCTCATTGGTCGAAACAAAAAACGAGCGCTTTAAAAAACCGTTAAGTTCAAAATTTTGCATATTCTCAGTTGTAATTGGTTTATCGCGAGTGGGTATGTGTCCGTTAAGAGGAAAAAAGCGCCAACACTTCAGTCGCGTGGTGTCATTCCGTTGATTCGGTTGTTGTAGTCATTACGTTGAGTTTCTGAGTAGTAAAATGGCAAGTTCGGTTACCGCAAGTTCTAGTAGTAGTAATAGTGCTAGTGATCTTCGTGTAGTGCGGTGCGGTGGCTGTGATGTCGGACTGTTTTATTTTGCTAGTTTGGGGGATGAGGAGTTAATAAAACAAGTCCTCAAGCACGACGGCTGCGGGAAAACCAGGAAATCTCAGATTCTAAAACGCTCTTGGTGAGTTCAGTAATACAGGAAAACGAAAAAACAGAAGGAAGAGGTGTGAGTCAGTGAATGTGTGTCTGAAAGAGAAGGTGTAAGTGTGAGTCCTGCATGCTCGCCGGGCCCTGGTCCGCATGCAGATAGAAGAGACAGGAAAGAACAGGAGAAAGAGAAGCCGGCCGGCTCTGAGTACTGACCACCAAGGCCTCCCAAATCTAATAACTGAGATCCAGGAACCCAAATAGTGTTCCCCCCCTTTTTATAGGACAAACTGTCATCCCTAACTCATGCCCTATGGCAAAACTTTAGCTTTGAAATGTGAGTGGTTACTCTTTCAACATCCCCTCCGGGATCACCCAATTTCACTGTGACGGGTGACACAAACCGAAGAATGCGGTATGGTCCCGACCAACGATAACATAGTTTAGCGGCCCTCCTATCTATGGCTGAGCTGATCGGATGGCTCTGACAGTAGACCAAGTCGCCAATCTTAAATGGGTTCGGAGTTCGCCCCTGATTGTAGCGACTACGGACGCGTTCGTGCGCACGAAGCAAATTCCTCCGGACCTCCCGCCATCTGTCCACAGTCGTGACCTTCGGATCGTTAGGTAGAAGATCCTCAATGTGCCACAAATTGTCCAACGGCAAACTTGGCGAGAAACCAAACATGACTTCAAAGGGTACGGCCTTGTGACTCTCGTGTAGGGCCGTGTTAAATGCCAATTGCAACCACTTCAAATTAAGGTCCCAACAATCCTGTTGTTCAGCATGGTAGGCGATGAGAGCTGAACGGAGATTCCGGTTAAATCTCTCCGCGTGGGACGGTTGAGGGTAGTACGGGGAAGTGGTCACATGCTTGATGCCGTTAGCGAAACACATTCGCCGGAAATCTTTCGAAATGAACTGTGGTCCATTGTCAGAGACAATGGTGGACGGAAAACCGAAATGCTGAAAGACATGGGACTGTAGCATAAGGATGGTTGAGCGAGTGTTTGCCTGTCGTAAGGGCAGTAGCCAGACAAACTTGGAAAAAGCATCCACACAAACAAGTAGGTAAGCGTTACCCGACTTGCTACGAGGGAAAGGTCCCACGTAGTCTATGAATAACTTCTCCATTGGTTTGCTCGCCACATCAGATGACAATAGACCCAATTTAGTGTTTTGAGCAGGCTTACTCAAGCCACAGAGATGACATGCCTTCACACGAGCCGCGATGTCCCTGTCCATGCCCTTCCAGATGAAATGCCTCCTAATACTGGAAATGGTCTTCGAAATTCCCTTATGGCCACCTATTGGGGAATCATGATAGTAACTGAAGACCATTGGCACGAGTTTGCTAGGCAGCACAACCTTCGGGGCACGTCCTTTTCGTTCTCGGCAGCACAGGACGCCCTTGGACAGAAAATATGGAACCTGCACGTTACCCTCTTTTAGGTGTTGGATGATAGGACCCAACTCTTCATCATTTAACTGATGGGGCAACACATCAGTAAAAGCCAAAGGAAAATCCAGCAGAACGGAACAGGGTTGCTCAGAGTTGGCTTCGCTGGGTTGTGAGAACATACGTGACAAGGCGTCTGCAACAACAATTTGTGTTCCCCGGATGTGTTGCACTTTGAATTTAAAGGATGAGATCTTGACCACCCAACGCCCTATTTTACCCAGCTGCCGGGGATGAGCAAGAAGCCAGGAGAGAGCCTGATTATCGGTCTCCAACAGGAACTCAGCGTGTTCCAAGAAACGCCTGAACTTATCTAGAGCGTACACGACAGCAAGACACTCTAGTTCATACACTGAAGACTTCCTTTCTTGTTGGGTCAAGGTTCGGGATATAAATGCCACCGGCTGCCTAGCACCATCGACTTCCTGGGACAGAACCGCCCCGAGCGCAACAGAACTCGCGTCCGTTTGCAAAATAAATTTTTTTGAAAAATCAGGCATCCTCAACACAGGGGGGGAGACGATCGCCTCCTTGAGGGTATCAAAGGCCCGCTGTTGCCTCTCTCCCCACACAAATTTGGTACCCTTCTTTCTGAGTTCGTTTAAAGGTACAGCAATCTCCGCGGCATTAGGGATAAATCTACGATAAAAATTGACCATGCCAACGAATCTGGCAACACCTTTCGCATCCCTAGGGGGAGGAAAATCTCGGATGCCTTGTGTCCTCTCCGGGTCGACCGTCACACCCCCATATGAGACGAGATGCCCCAAAAACGAAATACTCTTTTGTGCAAATTTGACTTTGTCTGGATTGATAGTGAAGCCAGCACTCCTCAATCGGCACATCACCTCTCTCAGGTGACCCAAATGCTCCTCGAACGTTTTGCTATAGACTAAGAGGTCATCAAGATAATTGAAAATGAATTTAAATTTCACATCATGGAATACAGTGTCGAGTAGTCGCGTGAGGGTTTGAGCCCCCACGGCCAGACCCATGGGTACTCTAGTATATTGATAAAGATTCCATGGCACACAGAATGCCGTATAAGGGCGGCTTTCCTTAGACAGGGGAATCTGATGATAAGCGGCATTGAGGTCAAAGATGGTGAAGTACCTGGCCCCACTAAACCAATCGAAAGCGGAATGTAAATCGGGAAGAGGAACTGAATCCACCTCAATATTAGCATTTAGTTTGCGATATTCTATGACCATACGCTGTTTACCCCCAGGCTTGGGCACCAGAAATGCTGGACTTGCATAACTAGAGTTGGAAGGTTCAATGACCCCTTGTTTAAGCAACTCTTGAACCTTCTCTCTAAGAACATCCATCTTTGGAGGAGCGAATTTGTATGGGTGTGAACGTACTACAGCGGAGTCCGTCAAACGGATCTTATACTCCAAAAGATGTGTGAGCCCCAAATTGGGAGTTAATACAGTGGGGAACTGCTCACACAAATGATCCAAAGCATGCTTCTGGGACGGAGTGAGATGGTCTCTTTCTGAATCGGGACACACAACCTCTTGGATACCTCCCTTAGCTCCCTGGTACCCAAGGAAAGGAATGACAACCTCCCGATTGAATTTAAAATAACAGCGGTGCCCTTGTATGTCTAAAACGAGACCACTCTTGGAGATGAAATCGGCACCCACAATGCAGTCGACTCCCAGAGCCGGAGAAACCAAAAATCGCCACACCCATGAAAAACACTCGATTTTAATACTTAGGGAAACCACCCGGGAGATGGGCAGAATTTCCCGCGATGCAGTCCAGCATACCACGGAAGACCGATCCGACCCTAATAGTAAGCCCTGTTGTTCAAGGTCCTCGCATACTCTAGATGAAATTATGGATCGGGCTGATCCAGAGTCAACCAAGGCTCTGAGCTGACCCTTTTTCAACTCGATCGACAGGAAGGGGCATACTGAACTGTAGTTGGGGACAGTTCGCAGGACCTTGGAGCCAGATGATCCGGGATTTACTACCCGCCTGGGGTTAAGTGAAACCGGAACCGAACGGCCTAACGGGGAAGACCACTCCCTACTTATCTTCCCCGAGAGCTTACGTTTTTTGGAAGGTTACCATTTCGGGAAGTCCCTTGACGCCGTCTAGCATCGTGACAATAGCGCGCAACGTGACCGGATCTATGACACCTAGAACAGAATAATTCTCGTACCTCACAGCTCTGAACCGGCGCAGGCCGAGGACCCCAAGACCCGGGCTGCCCGACTCGTCGCTCTAAATCAGGGCGATCTGAACGCCTCCTAGCCTCGTGGGCTCTAATATCGTCATTACCCCGTATAGTGGTTGACTCGGCGCACAGCCGGTCCAAATCAATAAAACTTTGGGGACGGACAGCGAATGTCAAACGTGACCGTTCCTCCGGCGTCACGCCCTCCAAAATAGTGTGAATAACTTCAGACTCAGACAACCCCAGCCTCAGGATCCGGGCCGCGTCCTTAACACTGGAAATGAAATGAGCAAGGGACTCTCCGCTTGCTTGAACTCTATAAAAATGTTTATGTCTTAACCGGTCGTGTAACCTTCCCGGTACGAAAGCGTCCAGGACTTCCCGATGGAAATGGTCAATGCCACCGCCATCCCTAAGGGTACTTGTCACGCGCTCAGCCATAGATCCCCGACAGTACGGGTAAATGAGCTCAAGCAAAGTCCGCTCCGACAGCCCAGGGAAATCGGCCAACTGAAAAAATATGCGCAAGAATCTCAAAAGCGCCTCGGGATCCAGACCATCGACAACTGGGAGACGCTGAATGACATCCGACAGTGGGTTAGGGAGCTTGTGATAGCTCGCTGTAGCCATATCCGAAAAGGCAGGAACATGGGCAGGGGGTTCCACCCTGGCTGCCGTCTCAACAGAAGATGAAGAAGAACCGGAATTCGCATCCACGTGGCGACGCTGGCCGAGAGGAAACTCCCGCAATGCCATCGCCACTTGCTCCCTAAGAGTGACAACATTTTTCTCTAATTCCGAGGTGGTAGCCTGTGATTCAGCATTCTGTAAACGGCATAGAACATGTTGTAAACGTTGGCGTACCCTCTGTCTAGCCGTAGAGGTGGGTGCCGCCGACTGCAGGCCTTCGGCCAAATCGCGCAGTTTTGAAAATTTTTCCGAGCACAGCTCCACCTCGGCTGTGACATCCGTAAGTAATACTCTCCCACTCGGTGCCTCACCGGAGGCAAGAGCCTCGCGGAGTTGCTTCCTTAATGAAACAACAGTCTCCTGCGGCTTCCGTCCCCGGAACCGTACCTCCCACTCGAGCTCATCTTTGACAAACAAGTCCACATTCACAGAAATGGACATGACCGCGCAATCCACACACACACCACGTAAAAGCAATAATTAAAGAGAACGACAGGAAAAACTTGATCATACAAGCGGCTCCAGAATGCTCTAGCGATACGACGAGATGGGTGTCATAAAAGCAGAGAAACAGCCATACAAAATGCCCAGAAGAGAACACGACACAAAACAACCAAACTAACTCACTACATACCATCCACCAAGTACACATAAAATTCGATATAATCGAAAATATACTATCACATCCATGCCCTTGGTCGGACCATAACCGCATTCAAAATACATGGTACTGCAACGCAACGCCCTCAATAAACAATTACCATATAACGGGGTGCTAGAAAACACGTAGTCTAATCCAGGAGACAAATCACAATCAAAATCGACAAGTACTGACGGCCCTCATCACGTCCAGAATCTGGTTGAGCTCCAGGGTATGTGCAAGTGAAATCAACCAGCACACATTCATAAAAAAATCAATCACATTCCTATAACCCCTTTTTCAAAATTCATCTCGCACTCAACATCACAAAATAATCACTTAAACACTAACACATATTAAATTATTTTAAACTTCATCAACCCCTTATTCATTTTATAAAATGTGCTATTTTTTTTTGGTTATTCTTTCTATTAATTCGTTATACTACCATTAAGTTTTCTTGCAACACTTGGATTCTAATTAAAAATAATTTGAAATAATTTGCAAGTCCTAACACCAGCTGACATGTCTGTAGCCACACCAAGTTTCATTTAAGGAAATAACTGTAAGTCCCCAGATTCTAAAATTTCTCAAGTTCCAAAGAAAAGAAAAATAAGGCAGAAATACTACCTACCTAGAATCATAACCACGCTCTGATCTAACATTTGAAACCCCCCTTTTATTTTTCTAAGTTTTTGTAATTTTTTTTTTGAATTTTTGTTTTATTTAATTTAATTTTATTTTTTTTTTTGTAAAAGGGGAGAGACATCGTATTTAGAACTAGGTGGAAAAAAACCTAGAGGAAGCAAAAGTGTGCAAGGCCCAAATACAATTACAGACATGTCCCCCCCAGGTAAATGACAGGACTTGCAAATGAAAAACTCTTTTAACCAACAAGCGTGTGCTTTATTCAACCTGCAAGTTGTTACATAAATGACAAGTTCTTGATTGTGTGAGCACACCATTAAAGGCAGAACTATATATATATGTATATCAATTAATTCATGATGTCACAAAGTAAGTGAATTTGATTAACCTAATTGCAAAATTTCTGCCTGATTATGTATGAGTCAAAGTTAGTAATAATCTCATTCATAAAAGCAATACTGATCCATAAGTGTTGTATAGTATCAAATAGGCTAGCCTGTTGTCTCAGTAAGCACATTTATGGTTTTTCTCCTTTTTAAATCCGTTACATATTCCCCCAGCAAAATATAGTAAAATTACACACACAAACACATATACGACATGAATAACAAAACATCCCTCATTTCAACACTAACCTCCTCATAAACCCATTCCAACTACAGTAAATGAATGCACCCTAATATGTATAGATATGTACAAATATAAATGACAGCGTAAACTGAATATCTCAGCTCCTAAGCATAGATTTGCCTTGGTAGTTCACACCAGAGAATGTAAGTGACCGCCCCGAAACTCAACCAGCTAAACGACCCTGACTTTAATCATTAAGCGCTAAGTATGTGTGTGAAAGAAAATAGTTTCTCATCTAAAGCATCAGACAGCCCCCGTTACGTTATTAAAACTCAGCCATGACCAGATGACATGATAGCACAAGATAATTAACTCCCTAATGGTCTTAATTAGCTGAAAAGTTAGATCTTACAGCAAACTGCGGATGTGTGTGTATGTGTGTAATTTCTTACACATTATACAGTTATAAGATACTTCATTAGGTGTACTGCGGTAATGTTCACACATGCAATAACATAATTGAACATGAGAGTTTGTGCTAGAGTATAATGTTCAGAACTTCACGAGTGAGCTTCTGGCGGCTTCTGTGCATTCACCATGTTGTAGAGAGAGAGAGAGAAATAGATAATCAGAATTTTCCCACCTGGATTGTCCGGTGTACTTAGTCCGTATAGGCGCGGATCAGTGATGTCACAGTCGTGTCACAAGTCCCGGGTGCAGCTTAGCGTTGGAAGAGTCCTAAGTTGTCCTCAACTGACGGCATCGTGGCAATAAGATCGTCTCTGCCATTAGGGTGGACAGATGTACGTCCACCCGACACCCATCTCGCCCTTGTTCGAGCACCTGGACATACAATAGGTTGTAGAGGGTGTCATAAAGAAAATACGCCACATAGGCCGTCCACATTAACTTCCAACACTAAATTTACACATCAACAGCACACACACATCGCCACTAATTCATATTAAACAGTATTAAGCTGCTCAGCTGTGACTTATTTCACTTATGTACCAACTACCTTTTAAGTATTTCGTTGAAATATGACAATTAATTATTACGCATTTCATAACTGTTAATAACACCTAACACAGCTGAGTGTGAGATGCTTTAGTATTTTCTTTATTGAAGTCAATTTAGCCCACAACATTTACACTCATATCAATTTAATTTGGTAATCGCGTTAACGCACACATCGAAAACTGCTCTACACACACACACACACACAAGTATAAATTTATAATAGAGGCTGAAACGTAAAAATATATTTGGGGTTAGAATATTTTCAGAACCCGCTGACTTGTACATACCTGGAGCTACACTTTATCTAGCCAACCATAGTGATAGCCGAGGAAGTCCAAAACAAACGGTATCCGCCAGTCGAGAGCAGATGACTAGGTTGGAGGACAGAACAGAAATGAGGCCGATTCAATGTTTCGGCCTAGCCAAGTAAACTCTGGATGCAGGAATGTACAGAAACATTGGCGCTGCCAGCTGTATTGCGTAGCTGCGCAACATTTGTGTGTCAACAACAAACTACCGTAGCCGTGTGGCCGTGCGTGACGTCAGCGGCGCTCGTTTTTAAAATTCTTATAATACGCTGCCGAAACCAGTACGGCACACCCTCACCCCAAAAGGACAACATGGTTGACCCAAAACAAACAAGTCCTCAAGCACGACGGCTGCGGGAAAACCAGGAAATCTCAGATTCTAAAACGCTCTTGGTGAGTTCAGTAATACAGGAAAACGAAAAAACAGAAGGAAGAGGTGTGAGTCAGTGAATGTGTGTCTGAAAGAGAAGGTGTAAGTGTGAGTCCTGCATGCTCGCCGGGCCCTGGTCCGCATGCAGATAGAAGAGACAGGAAAGAACAGGAGAAAGAGAAGAATCGCCGGCCGGCTCTGAGTACTGACCACCAAGGCCTCCCAAATCTAATAACTGAGATCCAGGAACCCAAATAGTGTTCCCCCCCTTTTTATAGGACAAACTGTCATCCCTAACTCATGCCCTATGGCAAAACTTTAGCTTTGTAATGTGAGTGGTTACTCTTTCAACATCCCCTCCGGGATCACCCAATTTCACTGTGACGGGTGACACAAACCGAAGAATGCGGTATGGTCCCGACCAACGATAACATAGTTTAGCGGCCCTCCTATCTATGGCTGAGCTGATCGGATGGCTCTGACAGTAGACCAAGTCGCCAATCTTAAATGGGTTCGGAGTTCGCCCCTGATTGTAGCGACTACGGACGCGTTCGTGCGCACGAAGCAAATTCCTCCGGACCTCCCGCCATCTGTCCACAGTCGTGACCTTCGGATCGTTAGGTAGAAGATCCTCAATGTGCCACAAATTGTCCAACGGCAAACTTGGCGAGAAACCAAACATGACTTCAAAGGGTACGGCCTTGTGACTCTCGTGTAGGGCCGTGTTAAATGCCAATTGCAACCACTTCAAATTAAGGTCCCAACAATCCTGTTGTTCAGCATGGTAGGCGATGAGAGCTGAACGGAGATTCCGGTTAAATCTCTCCGCGTGGGACGGTTGAGGGTAGTACGGGGAAGTGGTCACATGCTTGATGCCGTTAGCGAAACACATTCGCCGGAAATCTTTCGAAATGAACTGTGGTCCATTGTCAGAGACAATGGTGGACGGAAAACCGAAATGCTGAAAGACATGGGACTGTAGCATAAGGATGGTTGAGCGAGTGTTTGCCTGTCGTAAGGGCAGTAGCCAGACAAACTTGGAAAAAGCATCCACACAAACAAGTAGGTAAGCGTTACCCGACTTGCTACGAGGGAAAGGTCCCACGTAGTCTATGAATAACTTCTCCATTGGTTTGCTCGCCACATCAGATGACAATAGACCCAATTTAGTGTTTTGAGCAGGCTTACTCAAGCCACAGAGATGACATGCCTTCACACGAGCCGCGATGTCCCTGTCCATGCCCTTCCAGATGAAATGCCTCCTAATACTGGAAATGGTCTTCGAAATTCCCTTATGGCCACCTATTGGGGAATCATGATAGTAACTGAAGACCATTGGCACGAGTTTGCTAGGCAGCACAACCTTCGGGGCACGTCCTTTTCGTTCTCGGCAGCACAGGACGCCCTTGGACAGAAAATATGGAACCTGCACGTTACCCTCTTTTAGGTGTTGGATGATAGGACCCAACTCTTCATCATTTAACTGATGGGGCAACACATCAGTAAAAGCCAAAGGAAAATCCAGCAGAACGGAACAGGGTTGCTCAGAGTTGGCTTCGCTGGGTTGTGAGAACATACGTGACAAGGCGTCTGCAACAACAATTTGTGTTCCCCGGATGTGTTGCACTTTGAATTTAAAGGATGAGATCTTGACCACCCAACGCCCTATTTTACCCAGCTGCCGGGGATGAGCAAGAAGCCAGGAGAGAGCCTGATTATCGGTCTCCAACAGGAACTCAGCGTGTTCCAAGAAACGCCTGAACTTATCTAGAGCGTACACGACAGCAAGACACTCTAGTTCATACACTGAAGACTTCCTTTCTTGTTGGGTCAAGGTTCGGGATATAAATGCCACCGGCTGCCTAGCACCATCGACTTCCTGGGACAGAACCGCCCCGAGCGCAACAGAACTCGCGTCCGTTTGCAAAATAAATTTTTTTGAAAAATCAGGCATCCTCAACACAGGGGGGGAGACGATCGCCTCCTTGAGGGTATCAAAGGCCCGCTGTTGCCTCTCTCCCCACACAAATTTGGTACCCTTCTTTCTGAGTTCGTTTAAAGGTACAGCAATCTCCGCGGCATTAGGGATAAATCTACGATAAAAATTGACCATGCCAACGAATCTGGCAACACCTTTCGCATCCCTAGGGGGAGGAAAATCTCGGATGCCTTGTGTCCTCTCCGGGTCGACCGTCACACCCCCATATGAGACGAGATGCCCCAAAAACGAAATACTCTTTTGTGCAAATTTGACTTTGTCTGGATTGATAGTGAAGCCAGCACTCCTCAATCGGCACATCACCTCTCTCAGGTGACCCAAATGCTCCTCGAACGTTTTGCTATAGACTAAGAGGTCATCAAGATAATTGAAAATGAATTTAAATTTCACATCATGGAATACAGTGTCGAGTAGTCGCGTGAGGGTTTGAGCCCCCACGGCCAGACCCATGGGTACTCTAGTATATTGATAAAGATTCCATGGCACACAGAATGCCGTATAAGGGCGGCTTTCCTTAGACAGGGGAATCTGATGATAAGCGGCATTGAGGTCAAAGATGGTGAAGTACCTGGCCCCACTAAACCAATCGAAAGCGGAATGTAAATCGGGAAGAGGAACTGAATCCACCTCAATATTAGCATTTAGTTTGCGATAGTCTATGACCATACGCTGTTTACCCCCAGGCTTGGGCACCAGAAATGCTGGACTTGCATAACTAGAGTTGGAAGGTTCAATGACCCCTTGTTTAAGCAACTCTTGAACCTTCTCTCTAAGAACATCCATCTTTGGAGGAGCGAATTTGTATGGGTGTGAACGTACTACAGCGGAGTCCGTCAAACGGATCTTATACTCCAAAAGATGTGTGAGCCCCAAATTGGGAGTTAATACAGTGGGGAACTGCTCACACAAATGATCCAAAGCATGCTTCTGGGACGGAGTGAGATGGTCTCTTTCTGAATCGGGACACACAACCTCTTGGATACCTCCCTTAGCTCCCTGGTACCCAAGGAAAGGAATGACAACCTCCCGATTGAATTTAAAATAACAGTGGTGCCCTTGTATGTCTAAAACGAGACCACTCTTGGAGATGAAATCGGCACCCACAATGCAGTCGACTCCCAGAGCCGGAGAAACCAAAAATCGCCACACCCATGAAAAACACTCGATTTTAATACTTAGGGAAACCACCCGGGAGATGGGCAGAATTTCCCGCGATGCAGTCCAGCATACCACGGAAGACCGATCCGACCCTAATAGTAAGCCCTGTTGTTCAAGGTCCTCGCATACTCTAGATGAAATTATGCATCGGGCTGATCCAGAGTCAACCAAGGCTCTGAGCTGACCCTTTTTCAACTCGATCGACAGGAAGGGGCATACTGAACTGTAGTTGGGGACAGTTCGCAGGACCTTGGAGCCAGATAATCCGGGATTTACTACCCGCCTGGGGTTAAGTGAAACCGGAACCAAACGGCCTAACGGGGAAGACCACTCCCTACTTATCTTCCCCGAGAGCTTACGTTTTTTGGAAGGTTACCATTTCGGGAAGTCCCTTGACGCCGTCTAGCATCGTGACAATAGCGCGCAACGTGACCGGATCTATGACACCTAGAACAGAATAATTCTCGTACCTCACAGCTCTGAACCGGCGCAGGCCGAGGACCCCAAGACCCGGGCTGCCCGACTCGTCGCTCTAAATCAGGGCGATCTGAACGCCTCCTAGCCTCGTGGGCTCTAATATCGTCATTACCCCGTATAGTGGTTGACTCGGCGCACAGCCGGTCCAAATCAATAAAACTTTGGGGACGGACAGCGAATGTCAAACGTGACCGTTCCTCCGGCGTCACGCCCTCCAAAATAGTGTGAATAACTTCAGACTCAGACAACCCCAGCCTCAGGATCCGGGCCGCGTCCTTAACACTGGAAATGAAATGAGCAAGGGACTCTCCGCTTGCTTGAACTCTATAAAAATGTTTATGTCTTAACCGGTCGTGTAACCTTCCCGGTACGAAAGCGTCCAGGACTTCCCGATGGAAATGGTCAATGCCACCGCCATCCCTAAGGGTACTTGTCACGCGCTCAGCCATAGATCCCCGACAGTACGGGTAAATGAGCTCAAGCAAAGTCCGCTCCGACAGCCCAGGGAAATCGGCCAACTGAAAAAATATGCGCAAGAATCTCAAAAGCGCCTCGGGATCCAGACCATCGACAACTGGGAGACGCTGAATGACATCCGACAGTGGGTTAGGGAGCTTGTGATAGCTCGCTGTAGCCATATCCGAAAAGGCAGGAACATGGGCAGGGGGTTCCACCCTGGCTGCCGTCTCAACAGAAGATGAAGAAGAACCGGAATTCGCATCCACGTGGCGACGCTGGCCGAGAGGAAACTCCCGCAATGCCATCGCCACTTGCTCCCTAAGAGTGACAACATTTTTCTCTAATTCCGAGGTGGTAGCCTGTGATTCAGCATTCTGTAAACGGCATAGAACATGTTGTAAACGTTGGCGTACCCTCTGTCTAGCCGTAGAGGTGGGTGCCGCCGACTGCAGGCCTTCGGCCAAATCGCGCAGTTTTGAAAATTTTTCCGAGCACAGCTCCACCTCGGCTGTGACATCCGTAAGTAATACTCTCCCACTCGGTGCCTCACCGGAGGCAAGAGCCTCGCGGAGTTGCTTCCTTAATGAAACAACAGTCTCCTGCGGCTTCCGTCCCCGGAACCGTACCTCCCACTCGAGCTCATCTTTGACAAACAAGTCCACATTCACAGAAATGGACATGACCGCGCAATCCACACACACACCACGTAAAAGCAATAATTAAAGAGAACGACAGGAAAAACTTGATCATACAAGCGGCTCCAGAATGCTCTAGCGATACGACGAGATGGGTGTCATAAAAGCAGAGAAACAGCCATACAAAATGCCCAGAAGAGAACACGACACAAAACAACCAAACTAACTCACTACATACCATCCACCAAGTACACATAAAATTCGATATAATCGAAAATATACTATCACATCCATGCCCTTGGTCGGACCATAACCGCATTCAAAATACATGGTACTGCAACGCAACGCCCTCAATAAACAATTACCATATAACGGGGTGCTAGAAAACACGTAGTCTAATCCAGGAGACAAATCACAATCAAAATCGACAAGTACTGACGGCCCTCATCACGTCCAGAATCTGGTTGAGCTCCAGGGTATGTGCAAGTGAAATCAACCAGCACACATTCATAAAAAAATCAATCACATTCCTATAACCCCTTTTTCAAAATTCATCTCGCACTCAACATCACAAAATAATCACTTAAACACTAACACATATTAAATTATTTTAAACTTCATCAACCCCTTATTCATTTTATAAAATGTGCTATTTTTTTTTGGTTATTCTTTCTATTAATTCGTTATACTACCATTAAGTTTTCTTGCAACACTTGGATTCTAATTAAAAATAATTTGAAATAATTTGCAAGTCCTAACACCAGCTGACATGTCTGTAGCCACACCAAGTTTCATTTAAGGAAATAACTGTAAGTCCCCAGATTCTAAAATTTCTCAAGTTCCAAAGAAAAGAAAAATAAGGCAGAAATACTACCTACCTAGAATCATAACCACGCTCTGATCTAACATTTGAAACCCCCCTTTTATTTTTCTAAGTTTTTGTAATTTTTTTTTTGAATTTTTGTTTTATTTAATTTTACTTTTTTTTTTTGTAAAAGGGGAGAGACATCATATTTAGAACTAGGTGAAAAAAAACCTAGAGGAAGCAAAAGTGTGCAAGGCCCAAATACAATTACAGACATGTCCCCCCCAGGTGAATGACAGGACTTGCAAATGAAAAACTCTTTTAACCAACAAGCGTGTGCTTTATTCAACCTGCAAGTTGTTACATAAATGACAAGTTCTTGATTGTGTGAGCACACCATTAAAGGCAGAATTATATATATATGTATATCAATTAATTCATGATGTCACAAAGTAAGTGAATTTGATTAACCTAATTGCAAAATTTCTGCCTGATTATGTATGAGTCAAAGTTAGTAATAATCTCATTCATAAAAGCAATACTGATCCATAAGTGTTGTATAGTATCAAATAGGCTTGCCTGTTGTCTCAGTAAGCACATTTATGGTTTTTCTCCTTTTTAAATCCGTTACATATTCCCCCAGCAAAATATAGTAAAATTACACACACAAACACATATACGACATGAATAACAAAACATCCCTCATTTCAACACTAACCTCCTCATAAACCCATTCCAACTACAGTAAATGAATGCACCCTAATATGTATAGATATGTACAAATATAAATGACAGCGTAAACTGAATATCTCAGCTCCTAAGCATAGATTTGCCTTGGTAGTTCACACCAGAGAATGTAAGTGACCGCCCCGAAACTCAACCAGCTAAACGACCCTGACTTTAATCATTAAGCGCTAAGTATGTGTGTGAAAGAAAATAGTTTCTCATCTAAAGCATCAGACAGCCCCCGTTACGTTATTAAAACTCAGCCATGACCAGATGACATGATAGCACAAGATAATTAACTCCCTAATGGTCTTAATTAGCTGAAAAGTTAGATCTTACAGCAAACTGCGGATGTGTGTGTATGTGTGTAATTTCTTACACATTATACAGTTATAAGATACTTCATTAGGTGTACTGCGGTAATGTTCACACATGCAATAACATAATTGAACATGAGAGTTTGTGCTAGAGTATAATGTTCAGAACTTCACGAGTGAGCTTCTGGCGGCTTCTGTGCATTCACCATGTTGTAGAGAGAGAGAGAAATAGATAATCAGAATTTTCCCACCTGGATTGTCCGGTGTACTTAGTCCGTATAGGCGCGGATCAGTGATGTCACAGTCGTGTCACAAGTCCCGGGTGCAGCTTAGCGTTGGAAGAGTCCTAAGTTGTCCTCGACTGACGGCATCGTGGCAATAAGATCGTCTCTGCCATTAGGGTGGACAGATGTACGTCCACCCGACACCCATCTCGCCCTTGTTCGAGCACCTGGACATACAATAGGTTGTAGAGGGTGTCATAAAGAAAATACGCCACATAGGCCGTCCACATTAACTTCCAACACTAACTTTACACATCAACAGCACACACACATCGCCACTAATTCATATTAAACAGTATTAAGCTGCTCAGCTGTGACTTATTTCAGTTATGTACCAACTACCTTTTAAGTATTTCGTTGAAATATGACAATTAATTATTACGCATTTCATAACTGTTAATAACACCAAACACAGCTGAATGCGAGATGCTTTAGTATTTTCTTTATTGAAGTCAATTTAGCCCACAACATTTACACTCATATCAATTTAATTTGGTAATCGCGTTAACGCACACATCGAAAACTGCTCTACACACACAAGTATAAATTTATAATAGAGGCTGAAACGTAAAAATATATTTGGGGTTAGAATATTTTCAGAACCCGCTGACTTGTACATACCTGGAGCTACACTTTATCTAGCCAACCATAGTGATAGCCGAGGAAGTCCAGAACAAACGGTATCCGCCAGTCGAGAGCAGATGACTAGGTTGGAGGACAGAACAGAAATGAGGCCGATTCAATGTTTCGGCCTAGCCAAGTAAACTCTGGATGCAGGAATGTACAGAAACATTGGCGCTGCCAGCTGTATTGCGTAGCTGCACAACATTTGTGTGTCAACAACAAACTACCGTAGCCGTGTGGCCGTGCGTGACGTCAGCGGCGCTCGTTTTTAAAATTCTTATAATACGCTGCCGAAACCAGTACGGCACACCCTCACCCCAAAAGGACAACATGGTTGACCCAAAACAAACAAGTCCTCAAGCACGACGGCTGCGGGAAAACCAGGAAATCTCAGATTCTAAAACGCTCTTGGTGAGTTCAGTAATACAGGAAAACGAAAAAACAGAAGGAAGAGGTGTGAGTCAGTGAATGTGTGTCTGAAAGAGAAGGTGTAAGTGTGAGTCCTGCATGCTCGCCGGGCCCTGGTCCGCATGAAGATAGAAGAGACAGGAAAGAACAGGAGAAAGAGAAGAATCGCCGGCCGGCTCTGAGTACTGACCACCAAGGCCTCCCAAATCTAATAACTGAGATCCAGGAACCCAAATAGTGTTCCCCCCCTTTTTATAGGACAAACTGTCATCCCTAACTCATGCCCTATGGCAAAACTTTAGCTTTGAAATGTGAGTGGTTACTCTTTCAACATCCCCTCCGGGATCACCCAATTTCACTGTGACGGGCGACACAAACCGAAGAATGCGGTATGGTCCCGACCAACGATAACATAGTTTAGCGGCCCTCCTATCTATGGCTGAGCTGATCGGATGGCTCTGACAGTAGACCAAGTCGCCAATCTTAAATGGGTTCGGAGTTCGCCCCTGATTGTAGCGACTACGGACGCGTTCGTGCGCACGAAGCAAATTCCTCCGGACCTCCCGCCATCTGTCCACAGTCGTGACCTTCGGATCGTTAGGTAGAAGATCCTCAATGTGCCACAAATTGTCCAACGGCAAACTTGGCGAGAAACCAAACATGACTTCAAAGGGTACGGCCTTGTGACTCTCGTGTAGGGCCGTGTTAAATGCCAATTGCAACCACTTCAAATTAAGGTCCCAACAATCCTGTTGTTCAGCATGGTAGGCGATGAGAGCTGAACGGAGATTCCGGTTAAATCTCTCCGCGTGGGACGGTTGAGGGTAGTACGGGGAAGTGGTCACATGCTTGATGCCGTTAGCGAAACACATTCGCCGGAAATCTTTCGAAATGAACTGTGGTCCATTGTCAGAGACAATGGTGGACGGAAAACCGAAATGCTGAAAGACATGGGACTGTAGCATAAGGATGGTTGAGCGAGTGTTTGCCTGTCGTAAGGGCAGTAGCCAGACAAACTTGGAAAAAGCATCCACACAAACAAGTAGGTAAGCGTTACCCGACTTGCTACGAGGGAAAGGTCCCACGTAGTCTATGAATAACTTCTCCATTGGTTTGCTCGCCACATCAGATGACAATAGACCCAATTTAGTGTTTTGAGCAGGCTTACTCAAGCCACAGAGATGACATGCCTTCACACGAGCCGCGATGTCCCTGTCCATGCCCTTCCAGATGAAATGCCTCCTAATACTGGAAATGGTCTTCGAAATTCCCTTATGGCCACCTATTGGGGAATCATGATAGTAACTGAAGACCATTGGCACGAGTTTGCTAGGCAGCACAACCTTCGGGGCACGTCCTTTTCGTTCTCGGCAGCACAGGACGCCCTTGGACAGAAAATATGGAACCTGCACGTTACCCTCTTTTAGGTGTTGGATGATAGGACCCAACTCTTCATCATTTAACTGATGGGGCAACACATCAGTAAAAGCCAAAGGAAAATCCAGCAGAACGGAACAGGGTTGCTCAGAGTTGGCTTCGCTGGGTTGTGAGAACATACGTGACAAGGCGTCTGCAACAACAATTTGTGTTCCCCGGATGTGTTGCACTTTGAATTTAAAGGATGAGATCTTGACCACCCAACGCCCTATTTTACCCAGCTGCCGGGGATGAGCAAGAAGCCAGGAGAGAGCCTGATTATCGGTCTCCAACAGGAACTCAGCGTGTTCCAAGAAACGCCTGAACTTATCTAGAGCGTACACGACAGCAAGACACTCTAGTTCATACACTGAAGACTTCCTTTCTTGTTGGGTCAAGGTTCGGGATATAAATGCCACCGGCTGCCTAGCACCATCGACTTCCTGGGACAGAACCGCCCCGAGCGCAACAGAACTCGCGTCCGTTTGCAAAATAAATTTTTTTGAAAAATCAGGCATCCTCAACACAGGGGGGGAGACGATCGCCTCCTTGAGGGTATCAAAGGCCCGCTGTTGCCTCTCTCCCCACACAAATTTGGTACCCTTCTTTCTGAGTTCGTTTAAAGGTACAGCAATCTCCGCGGCATTAGGGATAAATCTACGATAAAAATTGACCATGCCAACGAATCTGGCAACACCTTTCGCATCCCTAGGGGGAGGAAAATCTCGGATGCCTTGTGTCCTCTCCGGGTCGACCGTCACACCCCCATATGAGACGAGATGCCCCAAAAACGAAATACTCTTTTGTGCAAATTTGACTTTGTCTGGATTGATAGTGAAGCCAGCACTCCTCAATCGGCACATCACCTCTCTCAGGTGACCCAAATGCTCCTCGAACGTTTTGCTATAGACTAAGAGGTCATCAAGATAATTGAAAATGAATTTAAATTTCACATCATGGAATACAGTGTCGAGTAGTCGCGTGAGGGTTTGAGCCCCCACGGCCAGACCCATGGGTACTCTAGTATATTGATAAAGATTCCATGGCACACAGAATGCCGTATAAGGGCGGCTTTCCTTAGACAGGGGAATCTGATGATAAGCGGCATTGAGGTCAAAGATGGTGAAGTACCTGGCCCCACTAAACCAATCGAAAGCGGAATGTAAATCGGGAAGAGGAACTGAATCCACCTCAATATTAGCATTTAGTTTGCGATATTCTATGACCATACGCTGTTTACCCCCAGGCTTGGGCACCAGAAATGCTGGACTTGCATAACTAGAGTTGGAAGGTTCAATGACCCCTTGTTTAAGCAACTCTTGAACCTTCTCTCTAAGAACATCCATCTTTGGAGGAGCGAATTTGTATGGGTGTGAACGTACTACAGCGGAGTCCGTCAAACGGATCTTATACTCCAAAAGATGTGTGAGCCCCAAATTGGGAGTTAATACAGTGGGGAACTGCTCACACAAATGATCCAAAGCATGCTTCTGGGACGGAGTGAGATGGTCTCTTTCTGAATCGGGACACACAACCTCTTGGATACCTCCCTTAGCTCCCTGGTACCCAAGGAAAGGAATGACAACCTCCCGATTGAATTTAAAATAACAGCGGTGCCCTTGTATGTCTAAAACGAGACCACTCTTGGAGATGAAATCGGCACCCACAATGCAGTCGACTCCCAGAGCCGGAGAAACCAAAAATCGCCACACCCATGAAAAACACTCGATTTTAATACTTAGGGAAACCACCCGGGAGATGGGCAGAATTTCCCGCGATGCAGTCCAGCATACCACGGAAGACCGATCCGACCCTAATAGTAAGCCCTGTTGTTCAAGGTCCTCGCATACTCTAGATGAAATTATGGATCGGGCTGATCCAGAGTCAACCAAGGCTCTGAGCTGACCCTTTTTCAACTCGATCGACAGGAAGGGGCATACTGAACTGTAGTTGGGGACAGTTCGCAGGACCTTGGAGCCAGATGATCCGGGATTTACTACCCGCCTGGGGTTAAGTGAAACCGGAACCGAACGGCCTAACGGGGAAGACCACTCCCTACTTATCTTCCCCGAGAGCTTACGTTTTTTGGAAGGTTACCATTTCGGGAAGTCCCTTGACGCCGTCTAGCATCGTGACAATAGCGCGCAACGTGACCGGATCTATGACACCTAGAACAGAATAATTCTCGTACCTCACAGCTCTGAACCGGCGCAGGCCGAGGACCCCAAGACCCGGGCTGCCCGACTCGTCGCTCTAAATCAGGGCGATCTGAACGCCTCCTAGCCTCGTGGGCTCTAATATCGTCATTACCCCGTATAGTGGTTGACTCGGCGCACAGCCGGTCCAAATCAATAAAACTTTGGGGACGGACAGCGAATGTCAAACGTGACCGTTCCTCCGGCGTCACGCCCTCCAAAATAGTGTGAATAACTTCAGACTCAGACAACCCCAGCCTCAGGATCCGGGCCGCGTCCTTAACACTGGAAATGAAATGAGCAAGGGACTCTCCGCTTGCTTGAACTCTATAAAAATGTTTATGTCTTAACCGGTCGTGTAACCTTCCCGGTACGAAAGCGTCCAGGACTTCCCGATGGAAATGGTCAATGCCACCGCCATCCCTAAGGGTACTTGTCACGCGCTCAGCCATAGATCCCCGACAGTACGGGTAAATGAGCTCAAGCAAAGTCCGCTCCGACAGCCCAGGGAAATCGGCCAACTGAAAAAATATGCGCAAGAATCTCAAAAGCGCCTCGGGATCCAGACCATCGACAACTGGGAGACGCTGAATGACATCCGACAGTGGGTTAGGGAGCTTGTGATAGCTCGCTGTAGCCATATCCGAAAAGGCAGGAACATGGGCAGGGGGTTCCACCCTGGCTGCCGTCTCAACAGAAGATGAAGAAGAACCGGAATTCGCATCCACGTGGCGACGCTGGCCGAGAGGAAACTCCCGCAATGCCATCGCCACTTGCTCCCTAAGAGTGACAACATTTTTCTCTAATTCCGAGGTGGTAGCTGTGATTCAGCATTCTGTAAACGGCATAGAACATGTTGTAAACGTTGGCGTACCCTCTGTCTAGCCGTAGAGGTGGGTGCCGCCGACTGCAGGCCTTCGGCCAAATCGCGCAGTTTTGAAAATTTTTCCGAGCACAGCTCCACCTCGGCTGTGACATCCGTAAGTAATACTCTCCCACTCGGTGCCTCACCGGAGGCAAGAGCCTCGCGGAGTTGCTTCCTTAATGAAACAACAGTCTCCTGCGGCTTCCGTCCCCGGAACCGTACCTCCCACTCGAGCTCATCTTTGACAAACAAGTCCACATTCACAGAAATGGACATGACCGCGCAATCCACACACACACCACGTAAAAGCAATAATTAAAGAGAACGACAGGAAAAACTTGATCATACAAGCGGCTCCAGAATGCTCTAGCGATACGACGAGATGGGTGTCATAAAAGCAGAGAAACAGCCATACAAAATGCCCAGAAGAGAACACGACACAAAACAACCAAACTAACTCACTACATACCATCCACCAAGTACACATAAAATTCGATATAATCGAAAATATACTATCACATCCATGCCCTTGGTCGGACCATAACCGCATTCAAAATACATGGTACTGCAACGCAACGCCCTCAATAAACAATTACCATATAACGGGGTGCTAGAAAACACGTAGTCTAATCCAGGAGACAAATCACAATCAAAATCGACAAGTACTGACGGCCCTCATCACGTCCAGAATCTGGTTGAGCTCCAGGGTATGTGCAAGTGAAATCAACCAGCACACATTCATAAAAAAATCAATCACATTCCTATAACCCCTTTTTCAAAATTCATCTCACACTCAACATCACAAAATAATCACTTAAACACTAACACATATTAAATTATTTTAAACTTCATCAACCCCTTATTCATTTTATAAAATGTGCTATTTTTTTTTGGTTATTCTTTCTATTAATTCGTTATACTACCATTAAGTTTTCTTGCAACACTTGGATTCTAATTAAAAATAATTTGAAATAATTTGCAAGTCCTAACACCAGCTGACATGTCTGTAGCCACACCAAGTTTCATTTAAGGAAATAACTGTAAGTCCCCAGATTCTAAAATTTCTCAAGTTCCAAAGAAAAGAAAAATAAGGCAGAAATACTACCTACCTAGAATCATAACCACGCTCTGATCTAACATTTGAAACCCCCCTTTTATTTTTCTAAGTTTTTGTAATTTTTTTTTTGAATTTTTGTTTTATTTAATTTAATTTTATTTTTTTTTTTGTAAAAGGGGAGAGACATCGTATTTAGAACTAGGTGGAAAAAAACCTAGAGGAAGCAAAAGTGTGCAAGGCCCAAATACAATTACAGACATGTCCCCCCCAGGTAAATGACAGGACTTGCAAATGAAAAACTCTTTTAACCAACAAGCGTGTGCTTTATTCAACCTGCAAGTTGTTACATAAATGACAAGTTCTTGATTGTGTGAGCACACCATTAAAGGCAGAACTATATATATATGTATATCAATTAATTCATGATGTCACAAAGTAAGTGAATTTGATTAACCTAATTGCAAAATTTCTGCCTGATTATGTATGAGTCAAAGTTAGTAATAATCTCATTCATAAAAGCAATACTGATCCATAAGTGTTGTATAGTATCAAATAGGCTAGCCTGTTGTCTCAGTAAGCACATTTATGGTTTTTCTCCTTTTTAAATCCGTTACATATTCCCCCAGCAAAATATAGTAAAATTACACACACAAACACATATACGACATGAATAACAAAACATCCCTCATTTCAACACTAACCTCCTCATAAACCCATTCCAACTACAGTAAATGAATGCACCCTAATATGTATAGATATGTACAAATATAAATGACAGCGTAAACTGAATATCTCAGCTCCTAAGCATAGATTTGCCTTGGTAGTTCACACCAGAGAATGTAAGTGACCGCCCCGAAACTCAACCAGCTAAACGACCCTGACTTTAATCATTAAGCGCTAAGTATGTGTGTGAAAGAAAATAGTTTCTCATCTAAAGCATCAGACAGCCCCCGTTACGTTATTAAAACTCAGCCATGACCAGATGACATGATAGCACAAGATAATTAACTCCCTAATGGTCTTAATTAGCTGAAAAGTTAGATCTTACAGCAAACTGCGGATGTGTGTGTATGTGTGTAATTTCTTACACATTATACAGTTATAAGATACTTCATTAGGTGTACTGCGGTAATGTTCACACATGCAATAACATAATTGAACATGAGAGTTTGTGCTAGAGTATAATGTTCAGAACTTCACGAGTGAGCTTCTGGCGGCTTCTGTGCATTCACCATGTTGTAGAGAGAGAGAGAAATAGATAATCAGAATTTTCCCACCTGGATTGTCCGGTGTACTTAGTCCGTATAGGCGCGGATCAGTGATGTCACAGTCGTGTCACAAGTCCCGGGTGCAGCTTAGCGTTGGAAGAGTCCTAAGTTGTCCTCAACTGACGGCATCGTGGCAATAAGATCGTCTCTGCCATTAGGGTGGACAGATGTACGTCCACCCGACACCCATCTCGCCCTTGTTCGAGCACCTGGACATACAATAGGTTGTAGAGGGTGTCATAAAGAAAATACGCCACATAGGCCGTCCACATTAACTTCCAACACTAAATTTACACATCAACAGCACACACACATCGCCACTAATTCATATTAAACAGTATTAAGCTGCTCAGCTGTGACTTATTTCACTTATGTACCAACTACCTTTTAAGTATTTCGTTGAAATATGACAATTAATTATTACGCATTTCATAACTGTTAATAACACCTAACACAGCTGAGTGTGAGATGCTTTAGTATTTTCTTTATTGAAGTCAATTTAGCCCACAACATTTACACTCATATCAATTTAATTTGGTAATCGCGTTAACGCACACATCGAAAACTGCTCTACACACACACACACACACACAAGTATAAATTTATAATAGAGGCTGAAACGTAAAAATATATTTGGGGTTAGAATATTTTCAGAACCCGCTGACTTGTACATACCTGGAGCTACACTTTATCTAGCCAACCATAGTGATAGCCGAGGAAGTCCAAAACAAACGGTATCCGCCAGTCGAGAGCAGATGACTAGGTTGGAGGACAGAACAGAAATGAGGCCGATTCAATGTTTCGGCCTAGCCAAGTAAACTCTGGATGCAGGAATGTACAGAAACATTGGCGCTGCCAGCTGTATTGCGTAGCTGCGCAACATTTGTGTGTCAACAACAAACTACCGTAGCCGTGTGGCCGTGCGTGACGTCAGCGGCGCTCGTTTTTAAAATTCTTATAATACGCTGCCGAAACCAGTACGGCACACCCTCACCCCAAAAGGACAACATGGTTGACCCAAAACAAACAAGTCCTCAAGCACGACGGCTGCGGGAAAACCAGGAAATCTCAGATTCTAAAACGCTCTTGGTGAGTTCAGTAATACAGGAAAACGAAAAAACAGAAGGAAGAGGTGTGAGTCAGTGAATGTGTGTCTGAAAGAGAAGGTGTAAGTGTGAGTCCTGCATGCTCGCCGGGCCCTGGTCCGCATGCAGATAGAAGAGACAGGAAAGAACAGGAGAAAGAGAAGAATCGCCGGCCGGCTCTGAGTACTGACCACCAAGGCCTCCCAAATCTAATAACTGAGATCCAGGAACCCAAATAGTGTTCCCCCCCTTTTTATAGGACAAACTGTCATCCCTAACTCATGCCCTATGGCAAAACTTTAGCTTTGAAATGTGAGTGGTTACTCTTTCAACATCCCCTCCGGGATCACCCAATTTCACTGTGACGGGTGACACAAACCGAAGAATGCGGTATGGTCCCGACCAACGATAACATAGTTTAGCGGCCCTCCTATCTATGGCTGAGCTGATCGGATGGCTCTGACAGTAGACCAAGTCGCCAATCTTAAATGGGTTCGGAGTTCGCCCCTGATTGTAGCGACTACGGACGCGTTCGTGCGCACGAAGCAAATTCCTCCGGACCTCCCGCCATCTGTCCACAGTCGTGACCTTCGGATCGTTAGGTAGAAGATCCTCAATGTGCCACAAATTGTCCAACGGCAAACTTGGCGAGAAACCAAACATGACTTCAAAGGGTACGGCCTTGTGACTCTCGTGTAGGGCCGTGTTAAATGCCAATTGCAACCACTTCAAATTAAGGTCCCAACAATCCTGTTGTTCAGCATGGTAGGCGATGAGAGCTGAACGGAGATTCCGGTTAAATCTCTCCGCGTGGGACGGTTGAGGGTAGTACGGGGAAGTGGTCACATGCTTGATGCCGTTAGCGAAACACATTCGCCGGAAATCTTTCGAAATGAACTGTGGTCCATTGTCAGAGACAATGGTGGACGGAAAACCGAAATGCTGAAAGACATGGGACTGTAGCATAAGGATGGTTGAGCGAGTGTTTGCCTGTCGTAAGGGCAGTAGCCAGACAAACTTGGACAAAGCATCCACACAAACAAGTAGGTAAGCGTTACCCGACTTGCTACGAGGGAAAGGTCCCACGTAGTCTATGAATAACTTCTCCATTGGTTTGCTCGCCACATCAGATGACAATAGACCCAATTTAGTGTTTTGAGCAGGCTTACTCAAGCCACAGAGATGACATGCCTTCACACGAGCCGCGATGTCCCTGTCCATGCCCTTCCAGATGAAATGCCTCCTAATACTGGAAATGGTCTTCGAAATTCCCTTATGGCCACCTATTGGGGAATCATGATAGTAACTGAAGACCATTGGCACGAGTTTGCTAGGCAGCACAACCTTCGGGGCACGTCCTTTTCGTTCTCGGCAGCACAGGACGCCCTTGGACAGAAAATATGGAACCTGCACGTTACCCTCTTTTAGGTGTTGGATGATAGGACCCAACTCTTCATCATTTAACTGATGGGGCAACACATCAGTAAAAGCCAAAGGAAAATCCAGCAGAACGGAACAGGGTTGCTCAGAGTTGGCTTCGCTGGGTTGTGAGAACATACGTGACAAGGCGTCTGCAACAACAATTTGTGTTCCCCGGATGTGTTGCACTTTGAATTTAAAGGATGAGATCTTGACCACCCAACGCCCTATTTTACCCAGCTGCCGGGGATGAGCAAGAAGCCAGGAGAGAGCCTGATTATCGGTCTCCAACAGGAACTCAGCGTGTTCCAAGAAACGCCTGAACTTATCTAGAGCGTACACGACAGCAAGACACTCTAGTTCATACACTGAAGACTTCCTTTCTTGTTGGGTCAAGGTTCGGGATATAAATGCCACCGGCTGCCTAGCACCATCGACTTCCTGGGACAGAACCGCCCCGAGCGCAACAGAACTCGCGTCCGTTTGCAAAATAAATTTTTTTGAAAAATCAGGCATCCTCAACACAGGGGGGGAGACGATCGCCTCCTTGAGGGTATCAAAGGCCCGCTGTTGCCTCTCTCCCCACACAAATTTGGTACCCTTCTTTCTGAGTTCGTTTAAAGGTACAGCAATCTCCGCGGCATTAGGGATAAATCTACGATAAAAATTGACCATGCCAACGAATCTGGCAACACCTTTCGCATCCCTAGGGGGAGGAAAATCTCGGATGCCTTGTGTCCTCTCCGGGTCGACCGTCACACCCCCATATGAGACGAGATGCCCCAAAAACGAAATACTCTTTTGTGCAAATTTGACTTTGTCTGGATTGATAGTGAAGCCAGCACTCCTCAATCGGCACATCACCTCTCTCAGGTGACCCAGATGCTCCTCGAACGTTTTGCTATAGACTAAGAGGTCATCAAGATAATTGAAAATGAATTTAAATTTCACATCATGGAATACAGTGTCGAGTAGTCGCGTGAGGGTTTGAGCCCCCACGGCCAGACCCATGGGTACTCTAGTATATTGATAAAGATTCCATGGCACACAGAATGCCGTATAAGGGCGGCTTTCCTTAGACAGGGGAATCTGATGATAAGCGGCATTGAGGTCAAAGATGGTGAAGTACCTGGCCCCACTAAACCAATCGAAAGCGGAATGTAAATCGGGAAGAGGAACTGAATCCACCTCAATATTAGCATTTAGTTTGCGATAGTCTATGACCATACGCTGTTTACCCCCAGGCTTGGGCACCAGAAATGCTGGACTTGCATAACTAGAGTTGGAAGGTTCAATGACCCCTTGTTTAAGCAACTCTTGAACCTTCTCTCTAAGAACATCCATCTTTGGAGGAGCGAATTTGTATGGGTGTGAACGTACTACAGCGGAGTCCGTCAAACGGATCTTATACTCCAAAAGATGTGTGAGCCCCAAATTGGGAGTTAATACAGTGGGGAACTGCTCACACAAATGATCCAAAGCATGCTTCTGGGACGGAGTGAGATGGTCTCTTTCTGAATCGGGACACACAACCTCTTGGATACCTCCCTTAGCTCCCTGGTACCCAAGGAAAGGAATGACAACCTCCCGATTGAATTTAAAATAACAGTGGTGCCCTTGTATGTCTAAAACGAGACCACTCTTGGAGATGAAATCGGCACCCACAATGCAGTCGACTCCCAGAGCCGGAGAAACCAAAAATCGCCACACCCATGAAAAACACTCGATTTTAATACTTAGGGAAACCACCCGGGAGATGGGCAGAATTTCCCGCGATGCAGTCCAGCATACCACGGAAGACCGATCCGACCCTAATAGTAAGCCCTGTTGTTCAAGGTCCTCGCATACTCTAGATGAAATTATGGATCGGGCTGATCCAGAGTCAACCAAGGCTCTGAGCTGACCCTTTTTCAACTCGATCGACAGGAAGGGGCATACTGAACTGTAGTTGGGGACAGTTCGCAGGACCTTGGAGCCAGATAATCCGGGATTTACTACCCGCCTGGGGTTAAGTGAAACCGGAACCGAACGGCCTAACGGGGAAGACCACTCCCTACTTATCTTCCCCGAGAGCTTACGTTTTTTGGAAGGTTACCATTTCGGGAAGTCCCTTGACGCCGTCTAGCATCGTGACAATAGCGCGCAACGTGACCGGATCTATGACACCTAGAACAGAATAATTCTCGTACCTCACAGCTCTGAACCGGCGCAGGCCGAGGACCCCAAGACCCGGGCTGCCCGACTCGTCGCTCTAAATCAGGGCGATCTGAACGCCTCCTAGCCTCGTGGGCTCTAATATCGTCATTACCCCGTATAGTGGTTGACTCGGCGCACAGCCGGTCCAAATCAATAAAACTTTGGGGACGGACAGCGAATGTCAAACGTGACCGTTCCTCCGGCGTCACGCCCTCCAAAATAGTGTGAATAACTTCAGACTCAGACAACCCCAGCCTCAGGATCCGGGCCGCGTCCTTAACACTGGAAATGAAATGAGCAAGGGACTCTCCGCTTGCTTGAACTCTATAAAAATGTTTATGTCTTAACCGGTCGTGTAACCTTCCCGGTACGAAAGCGTCCAGGACTTCCCGATGGAAATGGTCAATGCCACCGCCATCCCTAAGGGTACTTGTCACGCGCTCAGCCATAGATCCCCGACAGTACGGGTAAATGAGCTCAAGCAAAGTCCGCTCCGACAGCCCAGGGAAATCGGCCAACTGAAAAAATATGCGCAAGAATCTCAAAAGCGCCTCGGGATCCAGACCATCGACAACTGGGAGACGCTGAATGACATCCGACAGTGGGTTAGGGAGCTTGTGATAGCTCGCTGTAGCCATATCCGAAAAGGCAGGAACATGGGCAGGGGGTTCCACCCTGGCTGCCGTCTCAACAGAAGATGAAGAAGAACCGGAATTCGCATCCACGTGGCGACGCTGGCCGAGAGGAAACTCCCGCAATGCCATCGCCACTTGCTCCCTAAGAGTGACAACATTTTTCTCTAATTCCGAGGTGGTAGCCTGTGATTCAGCATTCTGTAAACGGCATAGAACATGTTGTAAACGTTGGCGTACCCTCTGTCTAGCCGTAGAGGTGGGTGCCGCCGACTGCAGGCCTTCGGCCAAATCGCGCAGTTTTGAAAATTTTTCCGAGCACAGCTCCACCTCGGCTGTGACATCCGTAAGTAATACTCTCCCACTCGGTGCCTCACCGGAGGCAAGAGCCTCGCGGAGTTGCTTCCTTAATGAAACAACAGTCTCCTGCGGCTTCCGTCCCCGGAACCGTACCTCCCACTCGAGCTCATCTTTGACAAACAAGTCCACATTCACAGAAATGGACATGACCGCGCAATCCACACACACACCACGTAAAAGCAATAATTAAAGAGAACGACAGGAAAAACTTGATCATACAAGCGGCTCCAGAATGCTCTAGCGATACGACGAGATGGGTGTCATAAAAGCAGAGAAACAGCCATACAAAATGCCCAGAAGAGAACACGACACAAAACAACCAAACTAACTCACTACATACCATCCACCAAGTACACATAAAATTCGATATAATCGAAAATATACTATCACATCCATGCCCTTGGTCGGACCATAACCGCATTCAAAATACATGGTACTGCAACGCAACGCCCTCAATAAACAATTACCATATAACGGGGTGCTAGAAAACACGTAGTCTAATCCAGGAGACAAATCACAATCAAAATCGACAAGTACTGACGGCCCTCATCACGTCCAGAATCTGGTTGAGCTCCAGGGTATGTGCAAGTGAAATCAACCAGCACACATTCATAAAAAAATCAATCACATTCCTATAACCCCTTTTTCAAAATTCATCTCACACTCAACATCACAAAATAATCACTTAAACACTAACACATATTAAATTATTTTAAACTTCATCAACCCCTTATTCATTTTATAAAATGTGCTATTTTTTTTTGGTTATTCTTTCTATTAATTCGTTATACTACCATTAAGTTTTCTTGCAACACTTGGATTCTAATTAAAAATAATTTGAAATAATTTGCAAGTCCTAACACCAGCTGACATGTCTGTAGCCACACCAAGTTTCATTTAAGGAAATAACTGTAAGTCCCCAGATTCTAAAATTTCTCAAGTTCCAAAGAAAAGAAAAATAAGGCAGAAATACTACCTACCTAGAATCATAACCACGCTCTGATCTAACATTTGAAACCCCCCTTTTATTTTTCTAAGTTTTTGTAATTTTTTTTTTGAATTTTTGTTTTATTTAATTTTATTTTTTTTTTTTTTTTGTAAAAGGGGAGAGACATCGTATTTAGAACTAGGTGAAAAAAAACCTAGAGGAAGCAAAAGTGTGCAAGGCCCAAATACAATTACAGACATGTCCCCCCCAGGTAAATGACAGGACTTGCAAATGAAAAACTCTTTTAACCAACAAGCGTGTGCTTTATTCAACCTGCAAGTTGTTACATAAATGACAAGTTCTTGATTGTGTGAGCACACCATTAAAGGCAGAACTATATATATATGTATATCAATTAATTCATGATGTCACAAAGTAAGTGAATTTGATTAACCTAATTGCAAAATTTCTGCCTGATTATGTATGAGTCAAAGTTAGTAATAATCTCATTCATAAAAGCAATACTGATCCATAAGTGTTGTATAGTATCAAATAGGCTAGCCTGTTGTCTCAGTAAGCACATTTATGGTTTTTCTCCTTTTTAAATCCGTTACATATTCCCCCAGCAAAATATAGTAAAATTACACACACAAACACATATACGACATGAATAACAAAACATCCCTCATTTCAACACTAACCTCCTCATAAACCCATTCCAACTACAGTAAATGAATGCACCCTAATATGTATAGATATGTACAAATATAAATGACAGCGTAAACTGAATATCTCAGCTCCTAAGCATAGATTTGCCTTGGTAGTTCACACCAGAGAATGTAAGTGACCGCCCCGAAACTCAACCAGCTAAACGACCCTGACTTTAATCATTAAGCGCTAAGTATGTGTGTGAAAGAAAATAGTTTCTCATCTAAAGCATCAGACAGCCCCCGTTACGTTATTAAAACTCAGCCATGACCAGATGACATGATAGCACAAGATAATTAACTCCCTAATGGTCTTAATTAGCTGAAAAGTTAGATCTTACAGCAAACTGCGGATGTGTGTGTATGTGTGTAATTTCTTACACATTATACAGTTATAAGATACTTCATTAGGTGTACTGCGGTAATGTTCACACATGCAATAACATAATTGAACATGAGAGTTTGTGCTAGAGTATAATGTTCAGAACTTCACGAGTGAGCTTCTGGCGGCTTCTGTGCATTCACCATGTTGTAGAGAGAGAGAGAAATAGATAATCAGAATTTTCCCACCTGGATTGTCCGGTGTACTTAGTCCGTATAGGCGCGGATCAGTGATGTCACAGTCGTGTCACAAGTCCCGGGTGCAGCTTAGCGTTGGAAGAGTCCTAAGTTGTCCTCAACTGACGGCATCGTGGCAATAAGATCGTCTCTGCCATTAGGGTGGACAGATGTACGTCCACCCGACACCCATCTCGCCCTTGTTCGAGCACCTGGACATACAATAGGTTGTAGAGGGTGTCATAAAGAAAATACGCCACATAGGCCGTCCACATTAACTTCCAACACTAAATTTACACATCAACAGCACACACACATCGCCACTAATTCATATTAAACAGTATTAAGCTGCTCAGCTGTGACTTATTTCACTTATGTACCAACTACCTTTTAAGTATTTCGTTGAAATATGACAATTAATTATTACGCATTTCATAACTGTTAATAACACCTAACACAGCTGAGTGTGAGATGCTTTAGTATTTTCTTTATTGAAGTCAATTTAGCCCACAACATTTACACTCATATCAATTTAATTTGGTAATCGCGTTAACGCACACATCGAAAACTGCTCTACACACACACACACACACACAAGTATAAATTTATAATAGAGGCTGAAACGTAAAAATATATTTGGGGTTAGAATATTTTCAGAACCCGCTGACTTGTACATACCTGGAGCTACACTTTATCTAGCCAACCATAGTGATAGCCGAGGAAGTCCAAAACAAACGGTATCCGCCAGTCGAGAGCAGATGACTAGGTTGGAGGACAGAACAGAAATGAGGCCGATTCAATGTTTCGGCCTAGCCAAGTAAACTCTGGATGCAGGAATGTACAGAAACATTGGCGCTGCCAGCTGTATTGCGTAGCTGCGCAACATTTGTGTGTCAACAACAAACTACCGTAGCCGTGTGGCCGTGCGTGACGTCAGCGGCGCTCGTTTTTAAAATTCTTATAATACGCTGCCGAAACCAGTACGGCACACCCTCACCCCAAAAGGACAACATGGTTGACCCAAAACAAACAAGTCCTCAAGCACGACGGCTGCGGGAAAACCAGGAAATCTCAGATTCTAAAACGCTCTTGGTGAGTTCAGTAATACAGGAAAACGAAAAAACAGAAGGAAGAGGTGTGAGTCAGTGAATGTGTGTCTGAAAGAGAAGGTGTAAGTGTGAGTCCTGCATGCTCGCCGGGCCCTGGTCCGCATGCAGATAGAAGAGACAGGAAAGAACAGGAGAAAGAGAAGAATCGCCGGCCGGCTCTGAGTACTGACCACCAAGGCCTCCCAAATCTAATAACTGAGATCCAGGAACCCAAATAGTGTTCCCCCCCTTTTTATAGGACAAACTGTCATCCCTAACTCATGCCCTATGGCAAAACTTTAGCTTTGAAATGTGAGTGGTTACTCTTTCAACATCCCCTCCGGGATCACCCAATTTCACTGTGACGGGTGACACAAACCGAAGAATGCGGTATGGTCCCGACCAACGATAACATAGTTTAGCGGCCCTCCTATCTATGGCTGAGCTGATCGGATGGCTCTGACAGTAGACCAAGTCGCCAATCTTAAATGGGTTCGGAGTTCGCCCCTGATTGTAGCGACTACGGACGCGTTCGTGCGCACGAAGCAAATTCCTCCGGACCTCCCGCCATCTGTCCACAGTCGTGACCTTCGGATCGTTAGGTAGAAGATCCTCAATGTGCCACAAATTGTCCAACGGCAAACTTGGCGAGAAACCAAACATGACTTCAAAGGGTACGGCCTTGTGACTCTCGTGTAGGGCCGTGTTAAATGCCAATTGCAACCACTTCAAATTAAGGTCCCAACAATCCTGTTGTTCAGCATGGTAGGCGATGAGAGCTGAACGGAGATTCCGGTTAAATCTCTCCGCGTGGGACGGTTGAGGGTAGTACGGGGAAGTGGTCACATGCTTGATGCCGTTAGCGAAACACATTCGCCGGAAATCTTTCGAAATGAACTGTGGTCCATTGTCAGAGACAATGGTGGACGGAAAACCGAAATGCTGAAAGACATGGGACTGTAGCATAAGGATGGTTGAGCGAGTGTTTGCCTGTCGTAAGGGCAGTAGCCAGACAAACTTGGACAAAGCATCCACACAAACAAGTAGGTAAGCGTTACCCGACTTGCTACGAGGGAAAGGTCCCACGTAGTCTATGAATAACTTCTCCATTGGTTTGCTCGCCACATCAGATGACAATAGACCCAATTTAGTGTTTTGAGCAGGCTTACTCAAGCCACAGAGATGACATGCCTTCACACGAGCCGCGATGTCCCTGTCCATGCCCTTCCAGATGAAATGCCTCCTAATACTGGAAATGGTCTTCGAAATTCCCTTATGGCCACCTATTGGGGAATCATGATAGTAACTGAAGACCATTGGCACGAGTTTGCTAGGCAGCACAACCTTCGGGGCACGTCCTTTTCGTTCTCGGCAGCACAGGACGCCCTTGGACAGAAAATATGGAACCTGCACGTTACCCTCTTTTAGGTGTTGGATGATAGGACCCAACTCTTCATCATTTAACTGATGGGGCAACACATCAGTAAAAGCCAAAGGAAAATCCAGCAGAACGGAACAGGGTTGCTCAGAGTTGGCTTCGCTGGGTTGTGAGAACATACGTGACAAGGCGTCTGCAACAACAATTTGTGTTCCCCGGATGTGTTGCACTTTGAATTTAAAGGATGAGATCTTGACCACCCAACGCCCTATTTTACCCAGCTGCCGGGGATGAGCAAGAAGCCAGGAGAGAGCCTGATTATCGGTCTCCAACAGGAACTCAGCGTGTTCCAAGAAACGCCTGAACTTATCTAGAGCGTACACGACAGCAAGACACTCTAGTTCATACACTGAAGACTTCCTTTCTTGTTGGGTCAAGGTTCGGGATATAAATGCCACCGGCTGCCTAGCACCATCGACTTCCTGGGACAGAACCGCCCCGAGCGCAACAGAACTCGCGTCCGTTTGCAAAATAAATTTTTTTGAAAAATCAGGCATCCTCAACACAGGGGGGGAGACGATCGCCTCCTTGAGGGTATCAAAGGCCCGCTGTTGCCTCTCTCCCCACACAAATTTGGTACCCTTCTTTCTGAGTTCGTTTAAAGGTACAGCAATCTCCGCGGCATTAGGGATAAATCTACGATAAAAATTGACCATGCCAACGAATCTGGCAACACCTTTCGCATCCCTAGGGGGAGGAAAATCTCGGATGCCTTGTGTCCTCTCCGGGTCGACCGTCACACCCCCATATGAGACGAGATGCCCCAAAAACGAAATACTCTTTTGTGCAAATTTGACTTTGTCTGGATTGATAGTGAAGCCAGCACTCCTCAATCGGCACATCACCTCTCTCAGGTGACCCAGATGCTCCTCGAACGTTTTGCTATAGACTAAGAGGTCATCAAGATAATTGAAAATGAATTTAAATTTCACATCATGGAATACAGTGTCGAGTAGTCGCGTGAGGGTTTGAGCCCCCACGGCCAGACCCATGGGTACTCTAGTATATTGATAAAGATTCCATGGCACACAGAATGCCGTATAAGGGCGGCTTTCCTTAGACAGGGGAATCTGATGATAAGCGGCATTGAGGTCAAAGATGGTGAAGTACCTGGCCCCACTAAACCAATCGAAAGCGGAATGTAAATCGGGAAGAGGAACTGAATCCACCTCAATATTAGCATTTAGTTTGCGATAGTCTATGACCATACGCTGTTTACCCCCAGGCTTGGGCACCAGAAATGCTGGACTTGCATAACTAGAGTTGGAAGGTTCAATGACCCCTTGTTTAAGCAACTCTTGAACCTTCTCTCTAAGAACATCCATCTTTGGAGGAGCGAATTTGTATGGGTGTGAACGTACTACAGCGGAGTCCGTCAAACGGATCTTATACTCCAAAAGATGTGTGAGCCCCAAATTGGGAGTTAATACAGTGGGGAACTGCTCACACAAATGATCCAAAGCATGCTTCTGGGACGGAGTGAGATGGTCTCTTTCTGAATCGGGACACACAACCTCTTGGATACCTCCCTTAGCTCCCTGGTACCCAAGGAAAGGAATGACAACCTCCCGATTGAATTTAAAATAACAGTGGTGCCCTTGTATGTCTAAAACGAGACCACTCTTGGAGATGAAATCGGCACCCACAATGCAGTCGACTCCCAGAGCCGGAGAAACCAAAAATCGCCACACCCATGAAAAACACTCGATTTTAATACTTAGGGAAACCACCCGGGAGATGGGCAGAATTTCCCGCGATGCAGTCCAGCATACCACGGAAGACCGATCCGACCCTAATAGTAAGCCCTGTTGTTCAAGGTCCTCGCATACTCTAGATGAAATTATGGATCGGGCTGATCCAGAGTCAACCAAGGCTCTGAGCTGACCCTTTTTCAACTCGATCGACAGGAAGGGGCATACTGAACTGTAGTTGGGGACAGTTCGCAGGACCTTGGAGCCAGATAATCCGGGATTTACTACCCGCCTGGGGTTAAGTGAAACCGGAACCGAACGGCCTAACGGGGAAGACCACTCCCTACTTATCTTCCCCGAGAGCTTACGTTTTTTGGAAGGTTACCATTTCGGGAAGTCCCTTGACGCCGTCTAGCATCGTGACAATAGCGCGCAACGTGACCGGATCTATGACACCTAGAACAGAATAATTCTCGTACCTCACAGCTCTGAACCGGCGCAGGCCGAGGACCCCAAGACCCGGGCTGCCCGACTCGTCGCTCTAAATCAGGGCGATCTGAACGCCTCCTAGCCTCGTGGGCTCTAATATCGTCATTACCCCGTATAGTGGTTGACTCGGCGCACAGCCGGTCCAAATCAATAAAACTTTGGGGACGGACAGCGAATGTCAAACGTGACCGTTCCTCCGGCGTCACGCCCTCCAAAATAGTGTGAATAACTTCAGACTCAGACAACCCCAGCCTCAGGATCCGGGCCGCGTCCTTAACACTGGAAATGAAATGAGCAAGGGACTCTCCGCTTGCTTGAACTCTATAAAAATGTTTATGTCTTAACCGGTCGTGTAACCTTCCCGGTACGAAAGCGTCCAGGACTTCCCGATGGAAATGGTCAATGCCACCGCCATCCCTAAGGGTACTTGTCACGCGCTCAGCCATAGATCCCCGACAGTACGGGTAAATGAGCTCAAGCAAAGTCCGCTCCGACAGCCCAGGGAAATCGGCCAACTGAAAAAATATGCGCAAGAATCTCAAAAGCGCCTCGGGATCCAGACCATCGACAACTGGGAGACGCTGAATGACATCCGACAGTGGGTTAGGGAGCTTGTGATAGCTCGCTGTAGCCATATCCGAAAAGGCAGGAACATGGGCAGGGGGTTCCACCCTGGCTGCCGTCTCAACAGAAGATGAAGAAGAACCGGAATTCGCATCCACGTGGCGACGCTGGCCGAGAGGAAACTCCCGCAATGCCATCGCCACTTGCTCCCTAAGAGTGACAACATTTTTCTCTAATTCCGAGGTGGTAGCCTGTGATTCAGCATTCTGTAAACGGCATAGAACATGTTGTAAACGTTGGCGTACCCTCTGTCTAGCCGTAGAGGTGGGTGCCGCCGACTGCAGGCCTTCGGCCAAATCGCGCAGTTTTGAAAATTTTTCCGAGCACAGCTCCACCTCGGCTGTGACATCCGTAAGTAATACTCTCCCACTCGGTGCCTCACCGGAGGCAAGAGCCTCGCGGAGTTGCTTCCTTAATGAAACAACAGTCTCCTGCGGCTTCCGTCCCCGGAACCGTACCTCCCACTCGAGCTCATCTTTGACAAACAAGTCCACATTCACAGAAATGGACATGACCGCGCAATCCACACACACACCACGTAA
Source organism: Magicicada septendecula (assembly GCA_034769895.1). Classification (NCBI taxonomy): domain Eukaryota; kingdom Metazoa; phylum Arthropoda; class Insecta; order Hemiptera; family Cicadidae; genus Magicicada; species Magicicada septendecula. Next base: position 435,245,666 of record CM068372.1, on the reverse strand, counting down.
AAGCAATAATTAAAGAGAACGACAGGAAAAACTTGATCATACAAGCGGCTCCAGAATGCTCTAGCGATACGACGAGATGGGTGTCATAAAAGCAGAGAAACAGCCATACAAAATGCCCAGAAGAGAACACGACACAAAACAACCAAACTAACTCACTACATACCATCCACCAAGTACACATAAAATTCGATATAATCGAAAATATACTATCACATCCATGCCCTTGGTCGGACCATAACCGCATTCAAAATACATGGTACTGCAACGCAACGCCCTCAATAAACAATTACCATATAACGGGGTGCTAGAAAACACGTAGTCTAATCCAGGAGACAAATCACAATCAAAATCGACAAGTACTGACGGCCCTCATCACGTCCAGAATCTGGTTGAGCTCCAGGGTATGTGCAAGTGAAATCAACCAGCACACATTCATAAAAAAATCAATCACATTCCTATAACCCCTTTTTCAAAATTCATCTCACACTCAACATCACAAAATAATCACTTAAACACTAACACATATTAAATTATTTTAAACTTCATCAACCCCTTATTCATTTTATAAAATGTGCTATTTTTTTTTGGTTATTCTTTCTATTAATTCGTTATACTACCATTAAGTTTTCTTGCAACACTTGGATTCTAATTAAAAATAATTTGAAATAATTTGCAAGTCCTAACACCAGCTGACATGTCTGTAGCCACACCAAGTTTCATTTAAGGAAATAACTGTAAGTCCCCAGATTCTAAAATTTCTCAAGTTCCAAAGAAAAGAAAAATAAGGCAGAAATACTACCTACCTAGAATCATAACCACGCTCTGATCTAACATTTGAAACCCCCCTTTTATTTTTCTAAGTTTTTGTAATTTTTTTTTTGAATTTTTGTTTTATTTAATTTTACTTTTTTTTTTGTAAAAGGGGAGAGACATCATATTTAGAACTAGGTGAAAAAAAACCTAGAGGAAGCAAAAGTGTGCAAGGCCCAAATACAATTACAGACATGTCCCCCCCAGGTGAATGACAGGACTTGCAAATGAAAAACTCTTTTAACCAACAAGCGTGTGCTTTATTCAACCTGCAAGTTGTTACATAAATGACAAGTTCTTGATTGTGTGAGCACACCATTAAAGGCAGAATTATATATATATGTATATCAATTAATTCATGATGTCACAAAGTAAGTGAATTTGATTAACCTAATTGCAAAATTTCTGCCTGATTATGTATGAGTCAAAGTTAGTAATAATCTCATTCATAAAAGCAATACTGATCCATAAGTGTTGTATAGTATCAAATAGGCTAGCCTGTTGTCTCAGTAAGCACATTTATGGTTTTTCTCCTTTTTAAATCCGTTACATATTCCCCCAGCAAAATATAGTAAAATTACACACACAAACACATATACGACATGAATAACAAAACATCCCTCATTTCAACACTAACCTCCTCATAAACCCATTCCAACTACAGTAAATGAATGCACCCTAATATGTATAGATATGTACAAATATAAATGACAGCGTAAACTGAATATCTCAGCTCCTAAGCATAGATTTGCCTTGGTAGTTCACACCAGAGAATGTAAGTGACCGCCCCGAAACTCAACCAGCTAAACGACCCTGACTTTAATCATTAAGCGCTAAGTATGTGTGTGAAAGAAAATAGTTTCTCATCTAAAGCATCAGACAGCCCCCGTTACGTTATTAAAACTCAGCCATGACCAGATGACATGATAGCACAAGATAATTAACTCCCTAATGGTCTTAATTAGCTGAAAAGTTAGATCTTACAGCAAACTGCGGATGTGTGTGTATGTGTGTAATTTCTTACACATTATACAGTTATAAGATACTTCATTAGGTGTACTGCGGTAATGTTCACACATGCAATAACATAATTGAACATGAGAGTTTGTGCTAGAGTATAATGTTCAGAACTTCACGAGTGAGCTTCTGGCGGCTTCTGTGCATTCACCATGTTGTAGAGAGAGAGAGAAATAGATAATCAGAATTTTCCCACCTGGATTTTCCGGTGTACTTAGTCCGTATAGGCGCGGATCAGTGATGTCACAGTCGTGTCACAAGTCCCGGGTGCAGCTTAGCGTTGGAAGAGTCCTAAGTTGTCCTCGACTGACGGCATCGTGGCAATAAGATCGTCTCTGCCATTAGGGTGGACAGATGTACGTCCACCCGACACCCATCTCGCCCTTGTTCGAGCACCTGGACATACAATAGGTTGTAGAGGGTGTCATAAAGAAAATACGCCACATAGGCCGTCCACATTAACTTCCAACACTAACTTTACACATCAACAGCACACACACATCGCCACTAATTCATATTAAACAGTATTAAGCTGCTCAGCTGTGACTTATTTCACTTATGTACCAACTACCTTTTAAGTATTTCGTTGAAATATGACAATTAATTATTACGCATTTCAGAACTGTTAATAATACCAAACACAGCTGAGTGCGAGATGCTTTAGTATTTTCTTTATTGAAGTCAATTTAGCCCACAACATTTACACTCATATCAATTTAATTTGGTAATCGCGTTAACGCACACATCGAAAACTGCTCTACACACACACACATACACACACAAGTATAAATTTATAATAGAGGCTGAAACGTAAAAATATATTTGGGGTTAGAATATTTTCAGAACCCGCTGACTTGTACATACCTGGAGCTACACTTTATCTAGCCAACCATAGTGATAGCCGAGGAAGTCCAGAACAAACGGTATCCGCCAGTCGAGAGCAGATGACTAGGTTGGAGGACAGAACAGAAATGAGGCCGATTCAATGTTTCGGCCTAGCCAAGTAAACTCTGGATGCAGGAATGTACAGAAACATTGGCGCTGCCAGCTGTATTGCGTAGCTGCACAACATTTGTGTGTCAACAACAAACTACCGTAGCCGTGTGGCCGTGCGTGACGTCAGCGGCGCTCGTTTTTAACATTCTTATAATACGCTGCCGAACCCAGTACGGCACACTATGCCAGTTGGTAAAGTGCAACAACGAAAGGAAAGAAGGTTTAATGATACTGATCACCTCATCTAAGAAACTAGAAAAAGTGTTTGTAGACATTTGCGGTCCATTACCTAGAAGTAGGGGAAGACGACAGTACAAATTCATTGTAATTATCTTCGACCACTACACTAAATTTACTAAGCTCTATCCAATCAACAGAGCCACAACCCAGAAACTGTTGGAAATAATTCTACACCAATACATGACAGAAGTAGGAACACCAAGTCAATAATCTCTGACCATGGGACCCAATTTAAGGGGAAAAGATGGAGAGAAACACTGCTAAATAATGGAGTGAAAACCTTAAAGACCTCAGTATACCACCGTAGCAGCAATCCCGCTGAACGAGTTCTCCGAGAAGTAGGGAGAATCCTGAGAACATACTGTCACCAACAACAAAGAAAATGGGAAGAGTATTTACCAGCTACAGAAGATTTTATTAACTTGGCATACCACTTAGCAATAGATACAACCCCATTTACTGCCATGTTTGAGAGAAGACCACCTAGAGAAATTACAGAATTGATAGAATTTCCCCCATGCAACAATTACACATTTGACCAAATAAGAGTTTATAACAAGGCTGTCGAACGAGCGGACAAGATACGAGAAAAATATAAGAAACTACAACCCAAAGTAATCAAGTATAAGCTAGGAGAACTAGTACTACTGAAAAATCGAGAACTCCCCAGTACCATTGAAGGAATTGCAAAAAAGTTCCTACTACTATACACTGGACCTTATACAATTATAAAAGATAATCAAAACAACACGTATGAAATTATGGACCCTATTACCAATAGAACCAAGGGAGTCTATAACCAAGCTTCATTGAAAAAATACATTCCAGAATAAATGATTAAACAGCTATCATTTGAAGGAGCAGAGAAGAAAAACACAAAGAGAGTAATATAAGAGAAGGCTATAATAAAAAAGGGAAAAAAGAAAAACGATTATCTAATAAATGATTAAAGACTTTCACCACAATTAGAAAAACAAAATATTCCAGAATAAATGTAACCAGCTAACATTTGAAGGAGTAGAGAAGAAAAACAACAAAGAGTAAAATAAAAGAAGGCTATGATAAAAAGGGAGAGAAAGAAAACGATTATCTAATAAATAAACAATGATGAAACAAGCAACTACTGAATGAACCTAAGATACTTTAAAAATGATTACTACTACCATAAGAAAAAATATTATCCAGAATAAAATGTTAAAAAATCTGACATTGCATAGAAAAGAGAAGAAGATCACAAAAGAGAGTATTATGTAGAGGAGATTATGAGAAGGAGAATTGATCAAGAAGAAGAAGAAAGAAAAAATCAATATGAAAAACATTTGTCACAAGAAGAAGAAAGAAAAATGAAGAATATTTACATATGCTATTTGTCAACAACATTAACTAATAAGGATCTACAGAAGATAAGAAGGAATCCAAAAGAAAGTGTATAATCAAATATAGAAGGCAAAAGAGTGAATTACCCCAAGAGTGTTTTTTATTAGTCACAAATCGACTACTTATAAGTATTGTTATTTAGTGAATTGACTGAAGAAATATTCCAGCAATCATTTTTATGAGCAGAAATGAAGTTCCTCTGAGCTCAATGAAGGTGTAGTATGGCCAGCAGAGAATGTATGCTGAATGAGCCACTCTGGACTTCCCCAGCTCACATGATAGGGAAAAAGTGTTAGGGAAACTAAATATTTAAGGGAAGACATGACAGCCAAGAATATAATTAAACAGATTCCAGAAATATGAAGAAAGATAAAATGTAGACAATGTAATGAACTGAAGACAAGTGTAAAAGTAAATAAAAATATGAAATCATCATATGTACTTAAAAGTGAAGTGAAAAAATAAGAAAAATTGATAATTTCTTCAATACTAAAGAAGAATCTCAGAAATAATCAATTCAAGCAGGGAGGCAATATGTAATGGTACATATGACACTACCTACACCAACGTACCAAAAATAATTTGAAAGCCACTACTATTAAGAATACCTACAAGGTCAAGCATACAACCAGGGATAAGAAAGAGAAAGTATCATAAGTTAAACCAAGTGGATTATAATAAAGAAGGAATTACTATTAAATGTGCAAATAAAGAAGATAAAGAAGACTAACGACCCTTACCCAATAGATCAGTGAGAAGGACACAATGGAAAAAAGAAGAATCAGTGAGAAGGAAACAACAATAACTACTTCAAGAAAGAAAAAAGAAGAAACAGTGAGAAGTACACAGTGAAAACAGAAGAGAAGAAACTTATCAAACAATGAGAAGGAAACAAGTGAAAACAACACCATGTATAAACTAACTAAGAGTGAGAGAGAGATCAGTGAAGAGAAGAAGAAAGATATCCAGATCAGATACAAAAAGGGAAATAAAATGAAATAACATAAACCTATGAAGGAATTATTGTAAAAGAAGAAATGGAATAAATAACAAGATATAAATCCCTAAGCTGTAAAGTCAACACTGACCCAAACTTATTTAGTGAATACATTCCTTGACCAAGTAATATAAACAAATCAATAAGATTTAAGTATTGAACATAAAGAATAACAAAGAGAAGGAATAATGATGATAAGTTATTAGCTAAATAACTTTTTGATGTGTAGACATAAAAAGAAGACTATGTACAAAATATAAATAACCAGTTGTAAAGTGGAATTGATGTTAGAGAAAACTACTAATTACCAGTAATTAAGACAATAAAATATAAACAAAAGGTACTCTAATAATTAACAACAAATGTACCAGCATTAAATGAAAGCAAATCAATCAAATTGTAACGGGCCTATTTTGGGGTAATAAAGCAGTTTGTATTTTTTCTCATAAAACAAATAACATTTTTCGATGATAGGGACAAAATTTATAAACAAGGGTAAATTCAGTGGTAGAAGAAATAGCGACAGTGGCAGCACTGCTGTTGACATGATACGTGACTAGTATTCAGTAATGTTTTATAAAAAACCAGTGAAATAACGAGCTGGAATTGTGCCAAGGTCAACCAATGACACACAAAAACTGTCAACAAATTATGTAACGAATCGTCAGGCGATATTACGTCAGTGCGTAATTAAATTGTTTGATGAGATTTTAATTTAACAATAATTAATGAATAAATAAATAAATGTTAAATGGTTTGGTTTGTGGAATAACATAATGGTTAAAAATATATGTTAATAATAAATTTAGGAATTTTGAAAATCTGATTGCAACACAGGATAAATAAATAATTATGATAAATAAAAAATAAGTTAATGAAAAATTTTAAATTATAATGTTTATAAGTTTTGAGACAAATTATTTAAAAGAGAATTGTGTGTTTAGTGTATACTAATAATGTCATTTAAGTATAAGTTAGTGTTACAAAAGATATGTTACTTGTGATCCCCCATTTTCGGGCGGTCACGATCTTACCAGTCGTGGCCGTGGAATTCGGAACTCGGAGGCGGGCCATGGTTGGCGGATCTTCCTTCGGGCGGTGAAAACAACGATGGTCCGGCTCCACCAAAATTGGTATAAAGTAGAAAACTTAACTACATATTTGAACGGGGAGGGGGACCCCAACAGGTACGTGACACAAATTAAATTTTTTTTATTACACTCCAGGTGCAGCAATCTCGGTGTGCCTGTCACGTGCCTGCACTGCTCTAGAGTGTTGTATATAATGAAGGCTGCACCTAAATATAAGGCAGTGCGTACAAATTTAAAAGTTTCAGAACTAATGGAAAAATTAAAATTAGCCATTGGTTATAGTTCTGTTTAGTCCGAAAAGACGAGTTTTGGGGCAAGAGGGGTTGGCGCAAGGTAGACAGCGGGTTTGAAGAAATGGTAGGGGAGGGGGAGTAGTGTGTTTCAGAGGGGGAACGTGAATTCACGTAGCGGATCTACCGGGTGCCAATCCTTTTTGCAGCAAAACCCGGCATTTCAGGCGACTGCGACCTTCCTAGACGTGTTGAAAGTTAAGATAGAGTCAGCCTTCAATGTAAAAAGAATTTTTTTTTTGAAAAAAAAATTTTTGGATGTTTAGAATTTTAAATTTAAATAAATGTTAGAATTAAGTGACCAAATATAATTGCCAAGTTCAGTATCAGTGAATATAGGAACGTTTTGAAAAGATGTGTAATAAAATAAAAACTTGTTATCAATACAAGATGTGGGGATAATTTTGGGGGGTAGATTGGTGCTCAATGAAGTGATAGAACAGTGGAGTGTGGAACTGCAATGGTAGAAAGTTTAGTTTCAATTTTAATTAATTAGTTAGTAAGTTGCTATTGCTGGGGTGGCATGTGCCCCAGTAGATAGCGGAAAGTGTTGGGGGTAGCAGAGAGTGTTACCTCCATCGGAGGCCAACATGGCGAAAATGCACGGCACACCCTTTTGTATAATTTTATATTGTACCTTGATAAATTACCATGCCGTGCAAATTAACGATGATGTGTACATGCCTGAAGGAAGAGATGATTTCCCCGACTTTTCGGGCGATTACTGCCTTACCAGCACTAATCGTGGTTTTGGCTAGCCGTTAGCTATGGTCATACCAAGTCCCTTGACCATAGCTGACTTGAAATTGGTCTATATTAGAAATTAATGGGGGGTGAAACTAGGGGGAATCCCGGAACTATGGAACAGCGGCTGCCACTCTGTTCGAGGAGGAACAGCTTAGCCAGGTGGTAGACCCGCATTAAGGGCGCATAACTATAGACAGAGATATTATGATATCTAAACCTTTAAAAATGTAACGCAGAAGCAAGGACACGGAGATGTCACATTCCTCCAAAATTTCAGTCCTTGTGGACGCAACTGGACGCCACAGTCCAGGGGGGGTCATAGTGTGTGTGGCTAGGCGGTTATCCAGGGGGATAACGTATTAGAAATTTGTTGTATTTTAATAATGATGATTCACTACTCAATAATTTTGTTTTGATTTAAAAAATAGATGCACTACATACTTCCTATATTGTGTTTATTATGTCTTATTGTGTTAATTGCATGTAGTATGTTAGGAATTAAGGATTATAAAATATAATAATATGTTTTCGATGTATTTATAGATTTTAAAATAAAATGAAATAAAGTTATGATAGTTAAAATTTTCAATGGGTTGCAAAAGATAGAAGTGGGGTGATGAATATTTGTGGGACATGTAGATCTGTCCAAGTCAAAGTTGAAGTTAAAGAAATAGTAGAGATGAAAATAATGTAATGTTGTTTTGAGTTAATGTATGTTATAGAATTTTGAGAAGTATAAGAGGAGACACAGTAGTAATGGAGAATTTATGTAGAGTCTTGAGCGATATATTGTTGTTTATTTTGATGATGTTATTTTGTTGTAGTTGTAGTGAAGTAATGAGATTGAGATTTTAGGGATGGCAATTTTGTAGTAGGGGATAGTGTAATGTGGGAGTCCGCAACATAATGATAAGTTGGGACGGGATAGGGATAGATTTTAGTGGAGAAGGGGTTGCCTTAGGTAGAATCCAGGAACCAGAGAACGGGAATTGGGTTTTTTTTGGGGGGGGGGGAAACACGTATCCTATGTACAAAGGGTTAGAGAGTATTTTCTTTATATATAGAGAGAAGGTGGCGAATTGAGTTAAAGTAGTAAGTAGTTAGAGGTAGAGAGGGGTTAGTAGATTTTTTGATAGAGGGGTGTCATGCTAGGTAAAGATTTTGTAAGGGAGCGTTAGAGTAATAAAAGGGGTAAGATTATGAGTAAATGTCAAGTTGATAAAATGAATTATAATGAATAACGTAGAATCACCCAAATTAATGAAAGGGAATAATAAATGAAATGATGTGTAAAACAAAGATTGAAAAAAAAAAAAATTTTGAGAAACGAATTAATAAAAGTAAAGTGAGTTTAAAAGATAATTTTATGATTTTATATGCAAATTCAATGATGCTAAGTGTGTAACATTTTAAATACAACTTGTTTATTTTAAGATAATAATAATGATGTGAATTATGAATATACTATGTTTTCTTATGTTATGTTATGTTGTTAGGTATTTTGATATATATGTTAGAAATAAGTAAAGAACAAAACCAGTGCTTCTTAGCGCAAACCAGCACCGCTAGGGGGAAACAGATCAGTTGGGGATATGGTGTTGTATAAGGCCACTATTTGATATTTGATTTGTTGTTTCAGTGTTTGGTGATGCTGTGGCGGTGGACCTGAGCTGGCCAACGCATCAGAGCAGGGGCGTTAAGTATCTGTCTGACTCTACGGTGTTGGGATCTCGATAGAGAAGTCCAGTATTGTCATTCAGGTGCGGTCACAGTCACCAGACCACGGGTGAGTTGATTATATTTTTTGTAAACCGTAAAGGGGGTTGTGGCGACATATCCTGACTGATCCCTTTAGCAAGTATGAATGTGTCAATGAGATTTTTTATGCTTCGGCATAAAATATCTCATTGAGGGGGTATTGTAACGGGCCTATTTTGGGGTAATAAAGCAGTTTGTATTTTTTCTCATAAAACAAATAACATTTTTCGATGATAGGGACAAAATTTATAAACAAGGGTAAATTCAGTGGTAGAAGAAATAGCGACAGTGGCAGCACTGCTGTTGACATGATACGTGACTAGTATTAAGTAATGTTTTATAAAAAACCAGTGAAATAACGAGCTGGAATTGTGCCAAGGTCAACCAATGACACACAAAAACTGTCAACAAATTATGTAACGAATCGTCAGGCGATATTACGTCAGTGCGTTACATAACGGAGGAATGCAGTTATGAAACCAAAAACAGTCTACTGGCGGAGTGATATAAACTTTAAAACAATAAGAGTTGGTCGTACAACCACGGCGACTTCATAAAATAGCGCCGGTGGCTCTTCCCCAGTCTGAAATAACAACTCGCGCGAGTTACACGTAAAAGTTCCGGAACGTAAGTGCGGGCCCGCAACACACCAAAAAATGTGAAAGTAATCATCAAGTAAACAGTTTAATAAATTTACAGTTCCGGTAAACTAGTGAAATAGGGAAATGTGCGAAGTGGAGGAAAATACGTGGTAAAAACGGACTCGTCAAGATCTTAGCAACAATGGATAAGTAATCAACAAGGGGTAACTCTAAAAACTTTCAAATTTGGAAATGTTTTGTAAAAGAAATGGGCAACCTAAATTATAACCTAAATAAACCGGGGGGGTACAGAAACGTAATGAGAGAGAGAGAGAGAGAGAGAGCGCGCATGATCTAAGAATATAAAAGAGGTGCTGGTTTGTATATAAAAACAAAGAAATATAATTTATAAATAATCTAAAAATCTATAATGAATTTTACAAGTTATCTATTAATCTGGATGAATTTCTTTTCATGAGTTTAGCTAAATCTGCAAAAGTAGTTAATTGTAGGAAAGGAAGATTTATGTTTATTATGATGTTCATTACAGAATAAATAAAAGTTTCGTTCAATGCAAATATGAGTTAAACTAATTACTGCAAATAAACCATTCTGATCTCCTGTTCGCCGAAAAGGACCCGAAAAAATGGTAAGTAAATATACTTTCTTCATACAAGATGGCACCCGACAGTAAAATTTTAATAAATTTGAAATCAATCACATTTTATCTATTTTATTAAATTATCAATGTATTGATATATCTCAAAATATAATGCAGAGATACAAAACCAACTGCAACCCATTACTGCTTACCTAGTATGTAACATAACCTAATCTGGGCAACCAGTTTTCACTAAAACTGAAGAAAAACAAAGCCAAAACAATGTTAAACCAAAATGTATTATAATGTGAAGTAACTAGATAATATAACAAACGTTTTGTATACATTAGATCAGGTAATATAAAAGCTGTACTAGTGTAATTCAATATAACCATATGCTTGTCGTAGCATAGATGCCTGATGTAACAAAATTATGTTGTAAAATGATTATAAAGAGAGTAGGAACTCAACTGACAATATTGAGTGAGGCAGAATACTATTCAATTGAGTAAATTCAAGAAGTATAACTACCTAAATACCAGTAATAACAATAATAATAATAATAAAACTATGTTAACAACTAGATGCAACTAATCTTGATAACTTTAACCCGGGAGAACTCGCGCCTATGAGCAAAATGCTGACGGTTTGAAAGAAAACATTATATCTAGGACTCTATGTCTTAGACGAAGCTAGTGCTCTCTCTAGCTTCGTTTTAGGACCTCAACTACTGATTGTCATGTTGCCAAATCTTCAGTTTAGGTTTGAGAGTCACAGCGAATGGTTTGTCAACAGTAGTCGTCAACTGTGAGCGTTTTTCTCATTGTGCGAGTTCTTCTGTTATAAATTTTTTTTTATGTGAGTATTTTTCTCATCAAGCGAGTGATCGTGAAAATTGTTTTTTTTATCGAATAATAACCAGGTATGTACCTATTTTGACTAAAATAAAATTGTAAAACCATGCATATTATGCCTTATTTTGAAATGCTCTTTTTACTTTCTAGGATGACATCTCGAGGAAGGTTGATGGATGAACTTGCTCTAAGGAATCAAAATGCTTCTTGTTCTTGGGCACCTAACCCTGTGAATGAAGAGACTTTACCGCTGCAAGATGATGAAGGGAGAGTAGATGATCCAGAAAGTGATGCAGAGTCAGAACACAGTGACCATAACACCGATTCAGAGCAGTCTGAAGGTCAGTATGAAGATGATTCTGAATCTGAAACTGATGGTTCAGTTAGTCCGTCAGACATATTGATTGGAAACAACAGCGTGACGCGATGGAGACTGACACAGCCTAAGCACAGAGTAAGACGAGGATGTGAAAATATTATAACTCATCTACCTGGTGTCAAATCGGTTGCAAAAGATGCAAAAACTCGGTTAGAGTGTTGGAAGTTTTTCTTCCCTGATCATATAATTGATAATATTGTAAAATATACTAACATATACCTTGAAAAACTGCGACCGTTTTACAATAGGAGTCGTGATTGTCGAGAAACTAATTCTACAGAAATGTTTGCTCTCATTGGGCTGGTGTATATGGCAGGAATGAAAAAAAGCACAACATCTCAATGTAAAAGAATTGTGGGATACTGATGGCAGTGCACCAGAATGTTTTCGAGCAACCATGTCAAAAGAAAGATTTCTTTTGCTATTGAGGGCATTAAGATTTGATGATATCAACACACGGGATGAGAGAAAGGCGACTGTAATTTGGCTCCTATTCGAGAGGTATTTGACGACTTCAATAGTAGATATAAAAACAATTACTAAGTTGGCAAATATGTAACTATAGATGAGATGCTGGAAGCATTTAGAGGTCGATGTAAATTCCGTCAATTTATCAGAAATAAGCCCGCAAAATACGGCATCAAAATTTATTCTTTGGTCGATGCAAGAGTATTTTATACCCACAATATGGAAATTTATCCAGGCAAACAACCTAATGAACCTTACAATTATGACAACTCAGCGCAATCTGTTGGTATGCGTTTGGCTCAGCCCATTTTAGGAACAGGACGAAATATAACGATGGATAATTATTTTACCTCTTTCCCTTTAGCAGCCCAACTTTTAGCCAACAAAACAACAATGGTTGGTACTATTAGAAAAAACAAACGTGAACTTCCAAAAAGTTTTTTGACGCTTACAGGAAGAGCAAGATACAGCAGTAGATTTGCCTATTTGGAATCCACAAAAGGGGTTTTGGTGTCATATAAGCCAAAAAAAGAAAATACCAAGAATGTTTTGTTTTTCTACTCTTCATAATGACGGCAAAACAGATGAATCGACGAATGAACTTACAAAACCAGAAATAATTACGTTTTACAACCTCACTAAAGGAGGTGTTGATGTTGTAGCTGAAATGAAAGCATCTTATTCAGTTTCTCAAGTGAGCTGCAGATGGCCACTTACTATTTTTTTTACACTCTTGAATGTTGGAGGAATTAATTCTCAAATAATATATAATGGAAATACCGAATTAGTTGAAGCTAGAAGACTGTTTCTCAAAAACGTGGCTCTTGACCTGATGAAAGCTCAACTAATGAACCGAGCGCAATTTTCAAAAATGCCTGCAGAGGAAAAAAAACGATGAGAAGACTTGCTGGAGCTGAAGAAGAGCAAACGCCCACAAGTTCTTGTGGAAACATTCGGTTTTGTGCTTATTGCCCACGAAGGAAAAACAAGAAATCAAAAAAAAGTTGTAGAAAATGCAAGAAAACTGTTTGTAATGAACATTGTTACCTTTTATGTGTTTCTTGTGCTGAGGAACTATTTGATTAATTTACATAAATAATTTTAAAAAAGATTAAAACAATTTTTTCTTGGTTTGTAGGTATAACATTATGTTTCACATAAAAAAAAGATTATAATTTTAATTTCAAAATATTTCATAAAACATTATTATTAGTTTTTATAACATTTTGTATTTCAATTATTCAAATATAAATAAAAATACGTTTCAAGTCAAAATATTTCATATTCTATAAGTTTTTAAAGGGAAATGGGTAGTGTGAGTAAAACTCTCACGCGCGAGTTCTCAAGTTTCAAAAATAGGTGCGAGTACTGCCGGGTTAAACCAAGATAATAATCAGTATAAATGCAGAATGAACTACTACACTATAATAACAATGATATCAATACAATAATAAGAGTCATTCAAACAATAATAAGAATAATATGAAAAGAGTACAAGTCATGTAACAATGTAACTCCATGGAGTATAGTAAACATACTTAACAAGCTATAGTTAAGGTAATAAAACCAGGATATGAGAAAAAAGGACACTATCAGTAGTGACAACGACCAATGCAGTATGCATAGGCCATAATAGAATGTAATTAAATGTTAATATTAGTATAATATTATAAATAAACAAAATGTATAACCATAGGCATAGGACTTGAACCTGTGAAAATAGACATTGTGTAATTGTTAGTAAATAGTCTTAAGGGAGAAGTGAATAATACGATAAGGATACGTTATCACCATCAAAATATGGGATAAAAACAATGTATTTAATAGCTTAATGGACATTATGAGTTTATACCAAGTGCGATTTCAGCAACCCCAAATCTGGACTATACGATGAGGGTATGCAAAATACTCGTCATCAAAAAATAGAAATGACGGGGATAATAAAAATAACGTCAGTGCAACTATGAATAAGATATTTGACTTATAAAAATAATTGAGAAGTGCTAAACCCTTGCGCGTGGGTCGGTGAACCAAAAATTCATAATCTTGACACCAGCCTACTGACGCGACTTTAAGCGTCTGTTTTGACGAAGCCCACCGAGTGTAAACGAATTAAAAACTATTAACCAATCAGAGCCTATAAAAAATACGAAGTGAAGAATCCCGACGAGGAACTACAGACAGTATTCTACAAGCAACGAGAGCGACTCCACGCTCGTCGATCGTCCAGGAAAACGTGATTTTGACAGCGAACAGCTGTAAACACCAATAACCTCAAACTTTGAATGGAGGTTAGATCAACATAAGAAGACAGTGCAGTATATTTTCAAGTGAACTATTAAGGAGTATATGCGTATAGGAGTGAGTGCAGTGCATTTATTAAAATCAATTAATTAATTAAAAAATATTAATTAATTACAAAGGTTATAAAAAAGTGTTAATTCTTCGAACGACCAGTTACGCAAGTATCAATGCAAATAACCATTCTACTATACTTGTCAAATAATTAATAAGTTACAGAACGCTAGTAGCGAATCGAATTAATTTGAATTAATCGATAAATTGCACGAACTCCAAAAGGAAGGGAACTTAGCAAAGTCTGATAAACAATGATAAAATTGAATGATTTTAATACTGTAACGACAATTTTAATTCTTTGTATAATTCAATTGTATTAGCATAAGAAAAGGACATTGAATGATCAATGAAGGGAAACTGAACCCTGACCATTAAGAATTTAAGAATGTTTTATATTTAATTCTAATAAGTGAACTTAGAGTCACACAACAGTGTTACCGAATTGTAACAAATGAATTTAATTTACCTGTGTTAAGTACATCCAATCTAGGAGATTATTCAGAACCATGACACTGAGTTTAAATAATTATTATCACATAATGAATCAATAATACATCATTGAAACATAATTAACCAATTTTAAATAAACCAGGTTACATGAACCATTATTAACCTCAATGACTAACAATGAACAGTTGTTCATATTTTATATTATATTAAATTAACAATCAATGATCTTATGTTTGGTCTACTTATTATTAAAGTAGTATATTTTATTATATATGTGTATTTTGCAGACTCAAAGAACCTACTACTATCATTTTTATAAAGCATTATAACCTATTTGTTTACTATCCAAATGCAGTCATACCATCCTGAGCTTTTAAATGTTTTAGAGTCCATGTTCTATTTTAATTGTTTTACAAAAGGAAGGTAAACCATTTCACTGTGTCAAATATTAATTTTTCTTGAGTTGAATAAACAACCATTGTTTTATGAACCTTTAAAAGTGTTGACTTTCATTGTAAACAATAGAAATACAGCTTAGTGAGTAACCAGAGATGGTTGGTACCAGACGTCAAAAGCGGACATTCAAATGGAATGATTTTTACCAACCATACTATCCAATATATTGCTACACGTTACAACTCATTATAAATACCATGTCTATGTTATGTTTATGTTAGTGTATAGGCAGGAAATTACTGATCCACTCACCACAGCTGATAATAGAAGAGCCAACGGAACTTCCAGAGAATCGAGCTCAAGAAAGTGAATTAATAAACATTTTTAAACCATATAAACTGAAATAATAAACGACGATAAAAAGAGTAAGTGAACCGATTTATTCACGACCGGATTCAATAATAGATTGAATTGGGTGGAATAAATCACTAATACAAAACTTAATAATAAAAACGAGCTTTCAACAATAATAATAAAACAAACAACCAGACCCTATAATAAACAGAACGGGAGAGATTCTAGTCGACTTACTATATATATATATATATATATATATATATATATATATATATTATAACAGGACCAAATATTATTAATTTGGAGTTATATGTTGAGAGTATATTATACTGATGTTTGAATAAATTTTAATAGTCGAAATTCCACTCATATGTTGTAGTGATCATAATAATGCAGTGTACGAGACGCACACGCGGCTGTTACATAATCAACTCGCTGTGGAATCCATACGACCACACCCAAACTTTCAATTGTTAATATTTCGGAAACCAATAAATTCAGGCGAAATCCATTATAGCCAAAATGTTTGCCGAAATATTAATAATGGGGTGTGCGAATTTTATGCAATATAATTAAATAATAACAGAGTTAATTAATTTTATGTGAATAGCTTCTGTAATAATTTAGCTATGTAAATGAGCTTCTAATATGTTATAACTATAAGAATTTCCAACAAATTGTATATTTTGGAATTCGCACAACTTGGTTTGCAACCAAGATAATTGCAATATAAAACTGCCACAGGAAATCCGGAACGACAATTCAGTTCCGTTGTGTTAGAATATTAATAATAATATAAATTCTCCGTCTGTGGGAAACTAACTTCGTTCTCACGGACTAAGGTGATTCAAATTTTGTGTAGTAGGGAGAGTGTGTCAGCCAATCAAATCATTTGACGAAATCCCAACCAGCGCGGAGTTTTGGGGCTGATCGAACACTCTACTGCCAGTATTCAAGAAGAACAGACGTTTATCTTCGATCGTCTCAAAACCATAGTTTTGTGAAGACTCATCTGAAGACTCTACGTGGTCAACACGCATAATTATGATCTTCATAAAACAGATCAACTGTAACGATTCGTAATTAGGGCGTCCAGTCAAGATACTCTTCATTTCAACAAACAAGCTTATTGTGCACTACAAGCTGTGGTCATAAGCACGCAAGAGATCTACAAGACTACAAGACATTACTTCAAGAATACGACAGAGAGGCCGTCTAAACCATTGTGAATCAGCTGACGAGCAGAACTACAACTCGAAACGACGCACACACACGCTGACGTGGAACGTGAATCGACGAGGGACGTGAAGCAGTTCTCGCAGAAAGCCGCAGACATAAAAACTTCAACAAATAGCAGGAGAGGAGAGTGTTGCTGATTTCCCAGCTCAACGCCGAAACCCAGGACGCTCAAGTAGATCACAATCTCTAGCCGATTGGACAAGGACAGCGAGGGACATCTGGAGCATCTCTACGATCCACTTCAGTATCAGGAAAGCAAAATCAAGTTATTTATTTTTCAACCATCAATTTTTCTATCTTTTTTAATTAAAATCATTGTAACATAAAGCATTCAGGTGCCACAAATCAAAGACTCTAGTTAAATAAGAATAATTCATTTGTGATAATCTGTATAGCCAGTATAAGTAATTAGTAAGCTTTAGTTAAGAATTAATAGAGATAAAACAAAAAAGCGCTATACAAACCTTAACAAAGAATTAAATAATTTGCTCATACTGCAGTATACGAGAGTCAAATCACTAGTAAATAAAGGGACGTGAACTAGATTGTCAAATACCTAGTTTAAAAAAATACCGTTTTATTACCCCATATTGTATTTTTTTTATTGCTGTACTACGAAGCCTACCAACCTCACAAAACTCTTCACTTTTAAAATAACTTATTTAGTGTGCTGTTGTCATATATTTGAGATTACATACTTGCGAAATCAAATCCAAAATCCACATGCCCTAGTTGGAAGAAAACTGCAAGATTGGACAGCAGGTAGGTGCTCATACATTCACACAACACAACAACACGCATTAAGTAGAGTTACAATATATACATATACATAACTTCTAATAGTGATGACTGTCATATGCAGAGCAATAAATTTTGGTGATTAAAAAATTCTTGCATACATTCACATGATGCTTAGGGCTTGATCAAGGATATACATATATATTTGTATTTAATAGTACCCAGTGGCATTTATATAACTGTACTTCACTAACGCTTATTATATTATGTACAGACTGGACATCAAATAAATATAAATTAGTTTCTGTTAATAGAGTTGCTTATTTGCAAGTCCTGTCATCCAACCAGTGGACATGTCTGAAATTGTGGCTTGGGTCTTTGCACATTTTAGGCTTCCTCTAGGTTCATTACCTAGTTTTAAATATTATGTCTCCCCCCTTTACAAAAAAAATAAAATAAAAATAAAATAAAACAAAAAAAATTTTATAAAACACTTAATAAAATAAAGGGGGGGTTTCACGTCTACGTATCTGTGCCAATATATAATTTTGTTAGTGTATTTGTTGTTATGTATTATATGGTCTTGTTCTATGTGGTGTATGAATATTTCAGCTAGTATGCCCGATATGGGGGAACCCATGGGTAGTCCATCTGTTTGTGTGTATATTTTGTTATTGTACGTGAAGTAATTTTGTTCTGTGATTATTTTAGTGAGTGTGATGATTTCTTGTACGCGTGTTTCAGGTGTGTTGTTTTGTCTGAGTAATTGTTCAAGTGTTCGTATAGTGTCTTTGACGGGTACATTGGTGTATAAATTCGTTATGTCAAATGATGCTAAAGTTGAGTTGTGTGGTATATGGATATGTTCTAATTTTTTGACAAGTTCTATGTTGTTTTTAACCGAAGTGTTGTTGGTTAGGTTTATATGTTTTCTGATTAGTTTATCTAGGTGTTTGGCGATTTTGTGGGATGGTGCTTGTGTGTTATTTATCAAAGGTCTTATGGGTATATTGGGTTTGTGTATTTTCGGTAATGCGTTTAATTTTGGGGGGTTTGGTTTAATTTGTTTTAGGTATTTTATGTTTTCTTTTTGTATTATGTATTTTGCATTATTTATAAATTTGTTAATTTGTTTTTGGTATTTTATTGTGGGATCTTTGGTTATGTGTGTTATATTATTTTCGGAGAAGAATTTCTCTGTTTTATTGTTTATTTCTTGTTTGTTCATTATGACTGCTATGTTGCCTTTGTCAGCTTTTAATACCGTTAGGTTATGTTTATTTAGTTTTTGTTGTATGTTTTTTAGTGTTTTATTTTTGTTATTCTGTTGTTTTGGTTATTGTTTTAGTACGTGTTTTAATTTTCGTTTTATGCCATGGCGTATGGGTTCATGGTCATTGTTATGTGTGTTTTGTACGGCTGTTTCCGTGTCTATGATTACGTCAATTATATGTTTAGTGTTGTTTGTTGGGTTTATTGTGTTTTAAATTATGTTTGAGTCCTTTGTTTAATAAAGTTATTTTGTCGTAATTGAATTTGATGTCTGTTGTGTTTACCGTGCGTGTGTGGAATTTGTGTGTCGGCGTGGGGATTTTTTCTATCTTGCGTGTTATAGAGTTTGTTAATTTTTTGTTATGTCTATCTTTTATTCTTGCTTTGAGTTTGTCAATATTGTTTTGTGTGTGTTGTATTATGTTTTCGAGTTCTATGTGGTGTAACAATCAAGTTAGTTTTACGTGTAAATTATAGGCTTCCTTATTGAGTGTGTCTTTCTTATGGTATAATTCGTTAATTATGTTACGTAAGTATATGTTTTCAGCTTTTTGGTTTGCTAAAAATGATGCTTGTGTGGTTTGTTTTATTGTAATTTTTGCGTGTGGTGGTATTATGTTATGTTTTTGGCATGATTTGTTGAATGCTATTGTTAAGGAAGCTTTCATTACCTTTACCTTTAGTGAGTAAAAAATAATAAAAATTTGCTAGCACGTTCCCCATGAACCATGGAGGGGGTGCAGAAACCATGTTTGCCTCAGGTGACAGATGCCCTAGTTGTGGCTCTGCACCATAGTATGGCAGAATTGAAAGTTAAAGCCATGGGAATCCATGAAACGCTTATGGTCAGAGGCTGTGGCGGCTCGTGGTTCTGACTCTGACAGTTGGGGGTTCAATGTATGAAGGTTTCTACTAAGATAAGAGCAATTATCCCATTCCAAATAACACACATGGTGGGTCGCAACATGAAGACATAACTATTGACAACTTTTAGTAGGCCTAATATTAAGTTGTGTTTATGCTATTTGCAAATTATTCTAAAAATATATAGTTAAAATAAAATGATAGTTAAATATTTCTGTTTAATATTTAAAACGGGAAGCGGCCTACCGAGTTCCTTAATTTTGCATTTATATTTAATAGAGAGAGAAGAAAAATTTGTTTTCAAAATAGGCTGAACACTATTCATTTGACCAAATCAACGATCTGAACACAAAAATAAGAAATACCTGAACACTTAACACACAAAAATACCAGCAAACACTTTGAAGGTTATACACGCTTCGGTCAGCTTAACGTTACTATAATTATGTAATGACAACATTAAACACACTTTATTTTCGGAATACATTTACTTCACTGTTTTGTTTGATTTGAAGACTTTACTGCACTCATTTGCATTGCATTCTAAATGAAATAGAGAAATCTGACAAAAAACTGAAGGTAATGGGACAAATCATGTGGTAAAAATCATAATAATGACAAATGGCCCGAATTATGAAAATGTTAAAATTCCCGGTCAGTGCGGTTCGGCCCTCGTCGGAACTATTCGCCTCTATCGCTAAGACTCGGCTTTAGCGACTGTTCAATGTAATTTTGCGTATACTGATTTCCCCCTCCAAAGCTGTCTACTCAGGCCAGGAGGTGCTGAGAGCTCTTTGCACCTCCAACCTATAGCAAGCAATTTGCCTATACGCAAGTCCATTACTGTTCAGTCAACAAGATTAATCTCGCAAATCTTGTTATTCAAATATGAAACCATTATCTCAACAAATACTTAAACATATTTAAATTATTCCACCATTGAACCTTACCGACGAGCTACCACTGGTCAGAGGAGAATGGCTCTATGGAGGAAGTCTGTCTAAGATGTGAAAAGAGAATTGTTGTTATCAGCGTCAGTGCAGCCGATGTATGAGTATTTTTTTCCAGTAGTAAGAAAAACTTGCATAGTGTTAAAGTTTGTAAAGTGTGTCACCACGAACGTCTCTCTCCCTCCCCCCATCTCTCTCACTCTCTCTCTCTTTCTGCTAAGTGTTTTAGGCAGCCATAAGCGGAAAAATATATTTCCGTTTGATAAGAAAGTTCGTGCAATTTTTGAGGAAAGTCATCTTTCGATACATATTATACGATTTTTTAAACATTCTACAATACAACTTGCACTAATTTGTGTCTAAAGAATGAGATAAACAGTTTTAACGTGGATGTGTTGCAGCAGGCTTTTGGTGAGTATGATATATAACGAACAAACGGCTTACAAATACGAAGTACAAAAGCTTCGAAAAGTCGACAGTGAGTTGAAGATTGTGTTTGCAAGATGAAGATTCTGGTATCAGTTCCACAAATTTTCACCGGCTACTACAATAAATAAAGAGTAGTATTTGTGGGTTTTACAAGCTCACGTGAAGCTGTTCTTAGAAAACGGCCAAATTTATGGAAGTTGCGACACGTTAACGTACTTGAACACACGTCATGGTTGCTTAAGAATTTTAGAAACGGAAATGTCAGCCTCTTTCCAAGAATGGAAAAAAGTCAAAAAGTCATGATAAGATAAAGTTTTACGACAGATGAAAATATAAAACGAATATCATTGAGCGACCCAGTGGTGTATCTAGAATTTGGCCAGGGGGGGGGGGAGTCCGGGATCGGGTCGGCTTCATAGAAAAAAAATCAAGTTAAGACATAAGTATTACTATATTTATAGCGGCTGAAATCACTCCCATTAAAGTAAGCGGTAATAGAACAGTAACAATACGCGTTACTGAAACATTGTTTACAAGATACTTATTGACTGAAATTGATTTTCCTATATTTCATATTTCAAACGTATACGCTGTAATGTTCGTCGTATGATGAACGGCGAATTGAGTTTTTCCGTTTATAATAATGCCCCACGTTTGGAAGCCATTTATGTAATATTCGTCCGTATGGGACGCAGATTTAGTAGTAATCTGTAGTCTCGAGTTGATTGTATTTATTAAGTTTTTATGGATCTTTTCGGTTAAGTGGCAGCATGGAGTGAGCAATTACTCTACGTAGCAATCGCCAGTAGCAACGCATTTCCCCCTCCACACGTAGCGATAACCAGCGACAGTTTGTTTTTTTATTTTTGTTTTGACATTTTTTTATATTTTTATATTGTATTTTTATATTTATATAAAATGGTGCTCACACACTTCTCGCATGTATGAATCCCAATCCATGCATGTGAAGTGATTCATTTTGACAGTATTGCCCGGTTGTGTACGCCTTACTCCAACAGTAAATGAAGTATACGATTGTGCGGAAATCTAATCGAGAATTATTTAGTAATGTATCCTGTCGAACTTGTTTGGATTCCCGACAGTCATTTGTAGAACATACCCAACGGTCTTTACCTGTCGTATACAGTTTCATTTGATCGCCGTTCGTACAAATTCTTGGGTTATGTAAAATATTTTTGTCTCTTAGAAACTGTATCGCTGAGTCTTTGTCGGGAATCTGTGCTGTTAACTGAAGGACATTCATGATATGCAACGATACTACTACACTTGCGATTGCGGCATACAGAGTCGCAGGGCACGCTGTCACCATGGAATAGTTGCAAAATGCGTTGGAGGGGGAAATGCGTTGTTACTGGCGATTGCTACGTAGAGTAATTGTTCACTGCATGCTGCCACTTAACCGAAAAGATCCGTTTTTATTTTTATCAATCTTCGGTTGTTATTTGAATGTAAAGTGATTTGAGAATTAGCGGTGGTTGTCTTTACTACGGTTTTCACTTTCGAGAGAAAGGGAGAGAGAGAGAGAGAGAGAGAGAGAGAGAGTAAGACTGGGTCCCTCTCTTGAAATATTTCCGGTAATTGTTTGTTTACGTTGACCGTCGACTCTGACCCAGCCGGTTTCGTTGTAGGTTATGTCTCTCTTTGGAGTGTGTGCAATTCGTGTAGTCCGGATATCCTCACTGCTAGCTATAAATTTCCTGAAAATTAAGCTTATTCTACAAATAACAAGACGAATTAAATTCCCAATAAAAGGTGTTTATTTTATTATTCGTTCTAACTGCTTTGATTCAATATATCGACGTTTATGTCGAACTATGTTTGAGTCGTATCGACTCTTGTGCTCGTTTCAGTTCTAAAATTTCTTTATATAATTCTTAAAATTGTTAATAACTTTACTTTTTAGTATATCTCAGGCTTTGGATTCTTTGAAGCTGTTAAAAAAGTCAGAAATGCAAAGAAAAGGTACTATACATTACAATAAACTATAAATTAAATCTTGCTAACTAATACATGAACAGTTTGTTTGCCGGACAACAGCGAATAGTTTGTCTCACTACGCAAGGCAGTTGAAAAAATCAAAATGGCCGTCCGTATACTTTACCGAGACGCCACGAATTAATGTTTTGTTCACTCCTTTTTAAAATAAATAAATTTTGTAGTGTTTTCACTGTATTATATTTAGTTTTTTTCTTTAGTTAGCACTTGTGTTTGGTTTAATAGTGCCTGTTGAGTTTAACTATCTGTTGTGTAGTTGTCGTGACTAGTTTATATGAATTGGACAAATCTCACCCAGTGTAGGTTGGCCTACTCAGATTTTTACGTTCAATTTGGTTGATCGTATTTTCTTCTTATTTTTATTTTCATCGTTTGGTTTAAGTATTTAATTTATCCTCTTCTTTTATAGTTTTACTTTCTCATTTTTTAGACATTGGTCAATTAGTTTTACCACTCAATATATTGATTCCACTTCTGAATTTTTCTTGGTATTATATAGGCCTAGCTCATCTACACTCTCTGATAGTTAGTAATGGAATAATAATTTTTCTTCCTTCATCAACGGTCTAGACCAAAAATCTCTGGCCTCCGATTGGTTAAAGTAGGTGAACTGCAGGTCACCTAACTGGTATCACTGAGATCATATAATCTTACACTTGTATAAAAAAAATACTCCTTTTTAAATTTTAAGTCCCATTAAATTTAAGTTACATAATGTTTTTTCGGTTAATATTTACCTGTGCCACACCATACAATCTTGAAGTGAAATTTTTTTTTCTATTCTTCTATGTTACATAAACATAGAAAAAAAATAAAATAAATACTCCCATAAGCATGCATGCAAAAGTGAATGATCGCCATATTAACTGTGTAGACGGTGAGAAATGACATTTAACCTATCTTGCTTACACAGTCGTTTATATGCGATAACGGCTTCACTGATATCACTGTATACTATTTTTCGAATTGTTTCACTACAGTTTTGGATCACAAACACCACAATTCACAATAGCACCACTAACCTTTTACTTTTCAACATATTTTACGGTTTAATTCACGCGTTATGTAGTGGCGAGTCGTTCGCGAACGGCTTAGCCAGAAAGAACTACTCCGTCAAGTTAACTATTGACTACAGTCGTTCGCGCCGCTGAACAGTAGTTCGCGTTAGCCACGCTCCTATCGGCCATTTATAAAACTAATCAGCGGTTTTGGGATTTGTAAAAGTCTATCAGTTCCCATGAATCGGAACAGAGTGAGAGAACAGACTATTTGAAACTTTTGTTTTATTGTCTGATACATTGTTTGATTGTTCTTTCGACAAATTTTGGGATAAGTGTGATAAAAATAAAATATCAGAGAATATCGTATTCTGGGATTGGGAGAAGTCGATTTACAAATTACATAACTGAAAAGAATAATTTTTGTTACTTTAGATGTGTTATATTATTTATTACGATTCTTAAATGAGAGACAGGTATCACGATTCTGGCCGAAGGCGACATGAATAAATTTATTTTCTTAAAATCTTTTTGTTGAAACACCAAAAAATATTGGGAGGGCGCGCATGCATAGTAAAAATAAGCATTTCATTGTCAATTTACCTTTAAAGATTCGTATTTTGCGTGTTACTTTTTTATTATTGTTAAATGGTAATTTTACGATTATTTCAAAGGCGATGCATTTTTTATTTGTATTCGTGTGTTTATACGACATCCTAAACGAACAGACACAATTCAAATCGCACGCATTATTCGAACATATGTCACCCCACACACACAACATCGATCTTTCGAAATTCGATTCCGTCGCCCACAACAGGACGGACAACGCTACCAGCTGCAACCTCTGAAGAAGCTTTTTAAAAGTGAAAACCGGTTCAGGTTGAAAGGTAAAACTTTATGTTTTTACTCATAAAAAATTTTGTGTTCCGAGTCGTTAAAGAAATAGTTGTATATATAAATCATTTGCTAATAGTAAATAAATAATACATTCAAAACAGGCAGACGCGCCCCCATACCCCCACAAGTTAATTCTTAATTTTTACTTCAAACTTAAGTGATTAAATTACAATAATAATTTGTTGTGCTTGTATTCATTTAAGATTAATCACACTGAAGTAAATTCTCTGTTGTTAGTCACTGTATGTATGAAACTACCAAACTTTTAGATTACTTGACCTGTCGAAATGAAGTTTTGGTTTAATTCTATCGTCCAGCTGTGCCTCCGTTAATTTGTAACGCATTTTCGGGCTAACATCTGGATGATTGTAATAAAATTTAATATGAAGGTACACTGTTTTACCATTGATCGATGTGTACACAATTTTTCATAAAATATTTTTCTGAGGGTTGAAATATACAGAAAATCGTAATAAAGTACCCTGACATGAAAATACAGGGTATCAAATTATAAGGAATAATTTTGTTATACCGTTAAATAATTAATTTATAATTTATATATGTGTAATTTTTACATTAAATTGTCTAGGATTTGTAAACATAAACAGAAACTATATGTATATTGTATACAAATTTTAAATAATAGCAATTGCATTATACATATATAAAAAATTCAAGTAAATAGAATAATACAAAATTATTGGAAAGTTATACTAAAGTCTTCTAGTATTTCTAGTCTTCTAGTATTTAGTATTTCTTTCCATACAACATTTCGTGTATGGTGAGGATTTTGTGGTGGCAAAAGAACTTTTTAGCTGCTTCGTTTTTTTACTCTAGAAAATGCTACGTACAACATTCCACGCATAAAAACTGATATAAGTAAGAAGATACCAACGAATTCAAATGTTTGTCCTTGAGCTTTGTGGATGGTGAGAGCAAAAGTAGGTCTTACGGGGAACTGATGCCGTTGCATAGTACATCCAAGTTTCACAAGAGCATTATTATTGTATTTTTTTTAAGTTTCAGTTCATGTGGTGGTAGATCAGCCATTTCGACGGAATTCAGGAATTCAGAAGTAAATTCGATACCTCCTTCTGGTTGATCTTTGACAGAATCATAACTTTTGTAAACCTTGTACTCTCTAGGAAGCTTTTCAATAATTTCTGCATTAATTTTATTAACATCTTTATTTAATGGTGCTAGTATAGCCCTCTCCGTCATATCTTCATATCTGTTATTAGCCAGACAATCTCCGAATCTTCAGTAAGATTGCCGTTTGAAAGAATATCCTCTGGTAGATCAATCTCATCCATAGCACTTACTGGCAGATCTCCATTGCCAACTTTTAATAAATATTCGGCAAAGTCTCTTTCCTTTAGATCCACACGCATATTTTCTGTCAGTGAAAAGAAGTTAAAATGGCGCCAAAGACTGCTTTTCTTAATCGAAAGGTCTACCAACTCACTGCGGTTAGCACGAGGTTGAGCGTTTTACTCTGTAATAAAACGTACCTTTCTGTTCTAAGTCACAAAGAAGCAACATCAACAGTTTCAAAAAAACTCATAAATTATTATTAACTTTAGCTTACTAAAAACCTTTTTCGAACGTTTCAATACAAACCCTTGAATTTTTTGTCCATGACGTGTCCGTATATTAATACTTACCTCAGAGAACACGGAAAACGCAAGAGCGTACAGGGAACACGTTATAAATTAAATACGTAATACGTTATTGCTCGCTTAATATTATTAAATAGAGTATACAATTATTGCTCGTCTCAACTCTTATTTTGTTTATTTACATTTATTGCAACAGCTATTTATTCTTCTTCATATATAATGTTGTGAAGTTATAGGCCTACAAGTTGTTTCTTCTGCAAGTAGTGTACACTACTTCAGAAGAAACAAGTTGTATAACATCACAACATTATATAATTGCTGCAAGAAACTTCGAGTTAACTATATAGAAAATGATGATTCTTCATATTGTTACGACGGTCTACTCTATCATCGTAGGTAGGCCTACAGTGGAAACAAAATAAGTACAAGACACCAATTAAGTCACTAATCACACCTTTAATTTTTACAGTAAAACAGTTCGTAATTACCAACACAGTCTACTACAACAAATCAAATCAAAATGGTTCACACGCAATAAAATGTCACTAATATTAACACAGTTGTATTAGGCTACAATAAATTGTAATTATACCGCCCGATTATAAAACGCAACACTTCACTAATAACTGCTTGAACATACACAGTAATCTCGCTTATAACTCTCGAACCGCTCTGTAAATATCTCGCACTAAAACTGAAAACTAAGGCCGCTACCGCCATGTATTTATAGTCCCGCTCACACACCAGAAGCTTCAAAACTGCGTCTTATCTCTCGTGTGAACTACGTAATTAACTGCAGTCTTGACACAGGCCGAGCGCCCGAGCGAAGCCCGGCACAGTCGAGAAGATTCTCGCAAAATGCGTATAGTAGCACGTACGCCACACGCGTTACATTGAGATCCTTCTGACACATTCGATAAACGCGTAGATTGTTCTGGGCTGTCGTAGCAATACATAAAACCATCTACTTTAACAAAAACAGAAACCTCTTTAAATCTATGTCAGGTTTGTTTACTCCTAGTGAAAGTTTAAGTTAGTTTGGTAATTCTCAAAAGAGAAATTTTACCTTCTCCACTCTGTCCTAAGGTTGTGGTCGGCAGTGAAAACTGCTATCACAACTTCCTTAGCTGAAGAGGCGAACTGAAGCCGAAACAGAGACAAGCAAAAATAACCAAAGCGTAATGCTCAAAGTATAAGTTTGTGTTTGTCAAGCAATCTTTGTCAAACGGTAGTCCTTCAAAGCATTTAGTGAGAATTACCAAATTGTAATTTTGATAGAAAACTCCTCAGTGCCAAACTTCGCTTGTACTTTGTCTTTCGACTTTGACTCGCGTACTTTGTTCAACATTAAATTAGTATTCCCAAAGAGAGATAGACCTATAAACTCTCTTATTTTCTTTTAAACAGTAAAAGTTGAAAATCACAGTGTAAAGTAACATTGTTAATACTTTTCTAAAACTAATTTATCTAAAACTTTGTGGTAGTTATCGATAGTATGAAAATCGCAACTGAACTATCGATAGTAAACATTTCGAAAAACCCCGCGGGGACGTCACAACGATTAACCAATGGCATAGGTCTGATGCAAATAACCCGCGAATTTATTAAAACCGCTTTATAAAGCTGATGTTGATTGGTAGATATAAAAAAAGTGCGTTTATACACCGTTAATTTTAAAATTTTGCATATTCTCAATTGTCATTGGTTGCTAATGTGTGTGGGTGTCAGGAATCGGCGGCAACAGTACTGTATTCTCAGTTCCGTTGTTGTAACGAACCTCGTAAGATACGGTTATCGGGTATGTAATTATTTTGTGAATTTAGTGTTTTCATTTGTGTTATTGTGTGGTGTTATTATTAATTATTATTTCTGTTGTTTAGGGTTATTATTATAATATACCATATATTATTTATTTAACATTTTACACTGAAATGGCCTGCCATGATATTCAGTGCGGTGGGACGTCAGACGAATGGATTCGAATGACTGAGTCTGAGATTATTGACTTTTTAATTTCCCACGAGGTTATAGCAATGCAATTGCTATTATTTAAAATTTGTATACAATATACGTATAGTTTCTGTTTATGTTTACAAATCCTAGACAATTTAATGTAAAAATTACACATATATAAATTATAAATTAATTATTTAACGGTATAACAAAATTATTCCTTATAATTTGATACCTGTATTTTCATGTCAGGGTACTTTATTACGATTTTCTGTATATTTCAACCCTCAGAAGAATATTTTATGAAAAATTGTGTACACATCGATCAATGGTAAAACAGTGTACCTTCATATTAAATTTTATTACAATCATCCAGATGTTAGCCCGAAAATGCGTTACAAATAAACGGAGGCACAGCTGGACGATAGAATTAAACCAAAACTTCATTTCGACAGGTCAAGTAATCTAAAAGTTTGGTAGTTTCATACATACAGTGACTAACAACAGAGAATTTACTTCAGTGTGATTAATCTTAAATGAATACAAGCACAGAAAATTATTACTGTAATTTAATCACTTAAGTTTGAAGTAAAAATTAAGTATTAACTTGTGGGGGGTATGGGGGCGTGTCTGCCTGTTTTGAATGTATTATTTATTTACTATTAGCAAATGATTTATATATACAACTATTTCATTAACGACTCGGAACACAAAGTTTTTTATGAGTAAAAACATAAAGTTTTACCTTTCAACCTGAACCGGTTTTCACTTTTAAAAAGCTTCTTCAGAGGTTGCCGCTGGTAGCGCTGTCCGTCCTGTTGTGGGCGACGGAATCGAATTTCGAAAGATCGATGTTGTGTGTGTGGGGTGAGATATGTTCGAATAATGCGTGCGATTTGAATTGTGTCTGTTCGTTTAGGATGTCGTATAAACACACGAAAACAAATAAAAAATGCATCGCCTTTGAAATAATCGTAAAATTACCATTTAACAATAATAAAAAAGTAACACGTAAAATACGAATCTTTAAATGTAAATTGACAATGACATGCTTATTTTTACTATGCTTGCGCGCCCTCCCAATATTTTTTGGTGTTTCAACATAAAGATTTTAAGAAAAGAAATTTATTCATGTCGCCTTCGGCCAGAATCGTGATACCTATCTCTCATTTAAGAATCGTAATAAATAATATGACACATCTAAAGTAACAAAAATTCTTTTCAGTTATGTAATTTGTAAATCGACTTCTCCCAATCCCAGAATACGATATTCTCTGATATTTTATTTTTATCACACTTATCCCAAAATTTGTCGAAAGAACAATCAAACAATAAATCAAACAATGAATCAGACAATAAAACAAAAGTTTCAAATAGTCTGTTCTCTCACTCTGTTCCAGTTCATCGGAACTGATAGACTTTTACAAATCCAAAAACCGCTGATTAGTTTTATAAATGGCCGATAGGAGCGTGGCTAACGCGAACTACTGTTCAGCGGCGCGAACGACTGTAGTCAATAGTTCACGTGACGGAGTAGTTCTTTCTGGCTAAGTCGTTCGCGAACGACCCGCCACTACATAACGCGTGAATTAAACCGTAAAATATGTTGAAAAGTAAAAGGTTAGTGGTGCTATTGTGAATTGTGGTGTTTGTGATCCAAAACTGTAGTGAAACAATTCGAAAAATAGTATACAGTGATATCAGTGAAGCCGTTATCGCATATAAACGACTGTGTAAGCAAGATAGGTTAAATGTCATTTCTCACCATCTACACAGTTAATATTGCAATCATTCACTTTTGCATGCATGCTTATGGGAGTATTTATTTTATTATTTTTCTTCGTAAATAGCTTCGACCCTCGTTTAAAATTAATTTTCGCGTGTTTATATAACATAGAAGAATAGAAAAAAAAAATATTTCACTTCAAGATTGTATGGTGTGGCACAGGTAAATATTAACCAATGACAGACTTTTTTCAGGCCTGCATATGCTGTAAACACAACACAATGTCTATACTAAGCTTGGCTTGGAGGTTGGTAGCTCTAAAGGTAGCACTAATTTAATGTATGTGGTTTTAACCAGTATAAGAGTGCGTTATAAATGTACTGAAAGTAATGGCATAGTCAAATATTGATATACAACGTACAGGACAAGTTCAAGACTAAATGTAATATTACTATAGCTTGCATAACCCACACCTGGGCAAACATAACCTCACCTTGCCTGCATAACTGACTACTACCATAAGGTAACTAATAACCATAAATATGAAATAATTAAACATACAGATATTCAACAGAATACGGAAAATTGCTGTTAGTGGCATTTATGGAAAGTATCAGTAGATGAATATATGGTAATTATTTACGATACTACTTAAGCTCAAATTGCGGTGAAATATTTCTTTTCCTATTCTTCTGTACTATATAAGCACGAGAAAAATAATTTTAAACGGCGGTCGAACCTATTTACGAAGAAAAAAATTAAATAATTACTCCCATAAGCGCGCATGTAAAGTGAATGGCCGCCATGTTAACTAAGCAACGACGGACAAGTGCACAGCGAATGACGAGTTATGACGTCATTACGTGGAGTACCCAGCGCTGCACTTCATAAGTTTACGCGGCAAATAACGTGGCGTTTTTTGGCGCCTTATGGGAGAAATTATTTATTTTTTTTCTTCGTAAATAGGTTCGACCGCCGTTTAAAATTATTTTTCTCGTATTTTTATAGTATAGAAGAATAGAAAAAAAAATTTCACGGCAATTTGAATATTTCACACACACACACACACACACACACACACACACACACACACACACACACACACACACACACACACACACACGGTGACATGGAATACATGCATATAATTATGAAAAGATGAAAATCTTACCTTAATGTAGCAGGCCATTGTGTATTAAAATGTTACACAATTACACAAACTAAAGCACTGAAAATCACATTACGCGGAGTACCCAGCGCTGTACTTCATAAATTTATAAAGTAATCGGCTCAATATTACAAATGTTAATAATAGTAAATAACCCTAAACAACAGAAATAATTAAACCATAATTAATAACACCGCACAATTACACAAACACAAACTGAAGCACTGAAAATCACAAAATACATTCCCACACACACGACCTGACGCGAAACGGCAGCGTTTTCTCTAAAACCTAAACGGCCAAACCGCTCTTTTCCTCTTAACCAATTACAAATCAGAGATTACAAAATTTTGAACTCAGCCAATCAAAAGTCAGCATTACGTCGGCGTTTGGCAAAATTTGTCCGGATTTCAGCAATTGACTCAACTCGTTTTTCATACAGTCCAATTTTTGCAAGAATTATCTGGAACAATGAACTATATCCGCGACCCTTCGGGCCGCCCCTCCGAACCTAATCGGCAGGAATCGGCTCAACTCGCTTTTCATCCAACTCGCTTGTAATTGTTTGAAAAATGGTTCGCCTTAATTTTTGCAAGAATTATCTGGAACAATGAACTATATCCGCGGCCCTTCGGGCCGCCCTTCCGAACCTAACCGGCAGGTATCGGCTCAACTCGCTTTTCATCTAACTCGCTTGTAAGTGTTTGGAAAATGGTTCGC
The DNA here is from genome assembly GCA_034769895.1 of Magicicada septendecula. Classification (NCBI taxonomy): domain Eukaryota; kingdom Metazoa; phylum Arthropoda; class Insecta; order Hemiptera; family Cicadidae; genus Magicicada; species Magicicada septendecula. The sequence goes on along the minus strand of CM068372.1, from coordinate 435,213,307 downwards.
CTTCTTTTTTGCAACAATTATATATACATCCCAAAGTCCAATTTGGAGCGACAGCTGATGTACGCGCCGTCCTGTACCGTTGTAAATGGCGTTCACTGGCTGATGCATGCGCTCTTATGTGAGTAATTATTTAATTTTTTTCTCCGTAAATAGGTTCGACCGCCGTTTAAAATTATTTTTCTCGTGTTTATATAGTATAGAAGAATATGAAAAAAAATATTTCACCGCAATTTGAACTTACGTAGTATCTCTGGAGAATTTGCTGAAGAAGCCCCAGTGAAGAATTAACAACCCACAGAAGGAAGAATATAGACGAACACCTAACTGAACCTTGAAAACTAACATCCGCCAGTAGGACTGAGGGAATTGAAACACCATAACTGGACCATTAATGAAAATTGAACCTGGAATTCACGGAACTACACCAGAAGGGACAAGCAGCAGTATTCCAGAGAATTGTTACCCATTATAAGCAGAGACGAAGGAGCGTCAAGTATATTTTAAATACTTCACCGAAAAAACACCAGACAATCCACAATAATTGAACTAAACTTTTCACTTCACTAATCACTTTAATAAACTTTTGGAACTTAATTTTATTTCACAAACACCTCAAATAGAATAGATATATCACTCCAAATTTGATTTTTTTCTGAATATGTTTTAAAAACGGAAGGTTTGCTAAGTATAAATAACCTATTAAAACACTAGTTCCCACAGCGGTAATTTACTATTATTATTTAAGTATATCACATGTTCAGTAATAGTTATAAGGTATATTGTAAGATTTTGTACTTTTATTAGTCTGTAAAACAACATTTTCTGTAATCAAAAGAACTTTCCACTGAGTTTAAATTAAACGAAATTGTCAACTGTATCTCCACCATAAGAGCAGCAAACGGACAGAATTGCCAACCGCGAAAAAGTAAACATGCCGGCGCAAGATTAGCCATTATATTTTGAAGAAATTGTAATTATCAAACCATATCAATAACTGTTAATAAAACTACGTACACACTTTAAACTGTATGTTTGATTTTATTCAACGTAATATAAAAGTTTGAGAAATAAAAATATAGAATAAATAAAAGAGACGAAGTCGATTCACTAAGCAGTGTTGGTCAACCAGACGGCGAGGCAGTAAATTCGAATTGAACGGCCGAACTGGTGAGTAGACGTTCGACATCGTAAGTATTTATACAAACGTAATATTCGACACGTTACAAAGTGACGACAACCAAGTAGCGCTTATAAGACGTGATAAAAACGGAACGTCACAACATTTACTTGTAATTTTATCAAAGACAATTAAAATACAAGGTCTCCACTTGCCCCCAGACCGGAAGTAACGTGTAATTCAATTTGACAATACGAAAGTATTACTACAATAAAATAGGCTTTACAAACGTGTGGGTCACACACACACACACACACAAATATAACACACATAACCCATCATTAAATGTACATAGAATAAAATAATTGAGCCTCACCTGAACCCTTTACTAGCTTACGAAGTCATATGAAATATCCACGAAACGCATATCCCTGGGCCGTCAGACCATCGAACCTATTGGAAGGTTGGCGACGAAATGAGAAAGAAGCCCTTATTCTTCGTTCCCACCATAAGCTCAACCTGTTGCGAATTGCCAATCATAACCTTTGGCAAGCAACCCATCAAGCTGCACACAAACAGCTAATACGGTTTACTAGATAGCTTCGCCGTAGCGCAGACATGGCCTTAATAATCGAGTTAGCTGTGCCGCCCAGCGGCTACGCGCTTTGGCGGCCTTGAACGTTTAAATCACGCCAGGAAAATTCAAACCCCGGCACAGTATTGTATTATTGCTATTAAGTTTATGACCTGGCATAAACGCGCGAATACACACATATAAACTCATGATATTTCGACAATCTAATGTTGAAGACTCCAATCGTGGATATTTTATAGATACAATCTTTTTTAGACTTTGCTTATTGTGGGAAACATAGTGTAGAGAATACTGTAACATTAAATGAAATCTATTTACTTTATTCAGCTGTTAAAATAAGATACTTAAATTCGATTGCTTTTTGTAGTGTATTTGTATTAAGTATGAACTACAAAGTTCTAATTTAAATTAAGATTAAAAGTGCCGTTGATTCACAAGAATTTACTGTCATGTGTTCTTCTCTGATACACTTTAAATAACAAAATCTCATATTTTAAACTTTACAATTCAGGTCAAATCAGGTAGTAATCCAGTCCAGTTCTCGATGTGCCACTATTAAAGAAGGAACATAATTCTTATTACAAATAATGAAGCTTTTTAGACCTGGTATTACTAAATGGTAAGTAAATAATCAAAATGTTTTATACAATTTGTAGGTTCCTTGTTATTCTGTTCATTCTATTTATAATCAAGTTAAATACATTCGCTAGCATTTTGTTTTTAATTCCTTCAAAAAAATACCACTCAAGAAGATATTTTTAAAACGGGTCGAGTAGTTTTCAGTATTGTACTTTTGAAAAATAAGGGTATTACAGTCTGTTATTAATACTAATTTGTTTTATGTCCTCAAACAATCAATACTGTGTATTCACTATATCTGTCTGTAATAGCCTACTGGCTTGAGCAGAAGCATGACAATCAGAAGCCTCTGATGTAATAACATATTTAACTACGCAGCACTTTCCGACATTATATCCGTGCACCAATGAGATTATACCTTCAGTAAGATAAGATTACCGTTTTGAGTACATGTTGACGCTGTGTAGTCACAATTAGTATTCATGAATCAGAGCTTCAAGTGAATCGGCCTATCGTGTCGTCGTCATTTTTCTGTCGGTATAGTTGTTGATTAATGATGTACAGTAACATGACAACGTAACTACATACATCAATTAATAACCACTGATGCCGACTGCCATCCTTTGACTGAGGGTGTATTAGATTTTTAACTGTTTACACATACATAATGATCTTTTTTACATACTTATTTGGCAATGAAAGTACTGTAATTGATAATTAAGTTCTTTTTTGGGATTAGATTGTAATTTCATATAGACATAATTATATAACTGTGACCTCTATTAATATACGTCCAAAATGTTTTATCACAAAATGTGTAGCATGCACAGAATTGGCACCAAATAAATACCAAAACTATTAGCTTATTATAACTTTATATTTTGTAACAATTTGTTCGTATCCTTGTTATGTACCAACATTATTATGAATACATTTTTGAAACATTCTGTTCTTACACTGAGCATTTTATTGTGACTTGCACTTTTTGTGTAGAGTGTGATAAGTGTACTGAAAACATGTATTAAAGAAACCGTAAATCAGTATTTGACACTACTGAAATGTATATCTGAACAGTATATGAAGCCAACCTCATATTTTAGTATATTTTATTACAAATTTTATGTGAGTCTGGATATCTAAATATTCTTGTACCCGAATTATTCTCGGTCCCATTTTGTTATGATACTAATGCTCTACTTTGATTCAAATCACTATCAAGACTTTTTAAATACATAACTTATTGTTTCCTGCCTTATGATTTTTTTTTTAATTGAAAAACATTTTTACCCTCTTGTTTTCTTATTATTACCTGTAACACGATTCCTAGGTTTAAAATTCTAACTTTAATGTGCTCAGACCTTTTTTAAATTTCAAAAAGATTAACAATAGTGTTAACCAAATTATCATAATTATTAACATTTTATACTTGTCAAATGAATAAAAAATGTTGGCTTATTCAATCAAACTGCAGGTTAACGTTGAATTAGCTACCTTTATTTTCAACTTTTGAAGACTCCATTTTATTAGAATTTTGAATTTCTCAAAATTTTTGTTTATAAATCTTTTTAATCACAAAGTTCAACCATTTTAGCCTGTAAAGGGCAATCCTATCAAATATTCACATAACATTCAGTTCCTTCCATACAGCGAGATTTCTTTTGTGATCAGTATTTGTGTGCATTTGTAATCAGTATCATATCACGCATCTGAACCGCTTGAAAACGACTGGTCTGGGATTCGTTCTTAGAAGTCCAATTATCAAACCCATAGACAAGGAAGAGTCACCTTGTATAACTTCAAGCGTGTTTCTTTGCTCGTTTATTAAAAAAATGGGTTTTGTACTCATTGTACCGGGTTAACTAGGCACTGGTCCTCAAATTCTTAGGGTCGGATGAAGTAATGTTAGCTCTCAAGAAGCCTTCAACCTCTCTCCAGCCAAGAACGTTCTGCGGGGTGAAGTGCTATATCTTACTAGAGGTTACTTTTCTGATGCTGAACAATATGGATTTAGACCGGAAGGTCGTTAAATATTCTTTGGATGTCAGTAGTAGCCAACAGTATCAAGTTGAGGCTTAAGGGAAATGATTCTGGACTGTCTTATCTTTGGAATATTACAGACGCGAAGTAATTTGGATTGAATGAGTTGTACTATTGTGTACAGGAAAACTGGTCTCTTTAGTATGATAAGATTGTCAGTTTATGGGAGACAACCTAGACAGAAATCGGGCTGAACGTTAAGCCCGAAGGTAGCAACCCGACTATCGCATTGACGTGCGATATGCAAGTAACATATTCAGGAGGCATATTAGTTACCAAACTGTCGCAAGCAAGATATAACCGGAGGGAAAACATCAAAAGTGGATTCCAAAAAATTTGTATTTTGCATATTTATAAAGTAACGAAATTAGAATAAATTTGTAATGGAATGCTCTAACAGAAAACCTATATTTCACTCACATTATTATTTTTCTCATTCTATTCGCAAACCGTAATTCGTATTTTTTAAAATATCAATTAGCCTATATGCTTTATTTAATTAGCATTATGTAATGTAAATTAACAATATGTAATAATGCTTTATTTATAAAATTTAAAATGCTCCATTGCAAGGTAGGAAACCAATCCCGTGGAAATTTACAGTCTGGATGGATAATGAAGTTACGGATCCCTTACGACAATCAATTTAGGCTCATGTAATACATGTGGTTCTGCTTTATTGTGTGAAGCTAAGTAATCTTATAGAAAAAAACGTAGGACTTTATACCATGATCTTGGAGATTCGTTCGAAAGTTCAAAGCAACATTATGAGCAGCAACTGAAATGCAATTTTTTCTGGGAATGAGAACACGTCAAGAACTGGTATAGCTATCAAGGCAAATAAAAGCATAACACAGTATTAAACTGGCAGTGGGAGTTCAGTAGTTTTTTGAACTACATCCGCTCAACTCTTTAAAATGAATACATACAGAGCAAGTAAACGACTCAATTTCGGAGTTTGATGACACACGTTAGAAGAATTTTATCCAGTATTGGAAAGAGACAGTAAAAAAAAACTGTTAACGCATAGAGTAACTTTACTTAGAGACTTAAATAACAAAATTAAAAGAACGGCTAGAGAATCAGAATTATGGAAAGAAATGGATTAAGGTCATGAAATGAATAGGTGAACAATAAATTTACTTCAGTTCTGATAACAATCTTTATTTTTGTAAGCCAGAAGTTCATCATCACGTAAGATGATATGTTCATGATGTTCCTTTTGTGGTAGCTATCGCAGTCAAGTAGACTGCATGTTAGTTGCTGCTAGGTGGACTCTACGACTTTTCCAAACAAACACTCTACGAGCTCCCTACAGTAATCAGTTCTTGCAGCTAAAGTAGAACTAAACCTGAAAAGGTGTACATCAAAAGAAAATAGGGTTTAAATAGATATGAGCCACGGGAAGGAGGTATTGCAACGTTAAGTAAGAAGGTTTGCAATCTATAATATGGTGATGACATAGTACTTCCAGATGCAAGCAAAGAAGAATTTCATTTATCCGCAGAATGAAAAAGCCAACAACGATGTAGCTTTAGAAAATAAAGAAATATAAGATAACGTAATGACTGTAGACAGATCAGATAACAAACTGCTAATGTACTCCGGACATATACAACGAATGAGCAGAGATTCCAAAAACACATGTTATAGTGGAAACACAAGGAAGAAAGAATACCAGGCAGGCCAAGAGGTAGCTGCAGAGAAAGTATAGACTCGGAACTGAAAGGGGCCTTGAGACTACTGCGATAGGTGATTGGACATTGGACATCAGACAATAATGTAGTCTAATACGATTTTATTTATGTGTGTGTGTGTGTGTGTGAGAAGAGAGAGAGAGAGAGAGAGAGAGAGAGAGAGAGAGAGAGAGAGAGAGAGAGAGAGCATATGTCTTAGGTGGGAGGGGGAGAAGAGAACGTTAAAAACTGTTTTATGTTACGAATGCTTAAGCTTACAAGTTATTATTATTACTATATTATTATTATGTTTTTACTATAAAATATTCATATTATTTTAATATGATTTTCTTAAGGAGTACGAGCACGTCAGCCTACCAACATGTTTGGTGGTAATGTAAAAACAGACAGCTGATGTACAGATAAATAAGAGGTTGCATGAGTTCAGATGTGCATATATGTGTCAGCCAAAACAGTAGTATGTTTTGTAAACATACACTCCTGTGCCATTAAACATTAAGAATGTTATTTGATCTTGAGTAGGTACTCTTGTTGGCGGGATTCTGATGAATGAGCAATCTTGTCTCTGTGCTGGAGACCTGTGGTGTTACGCTGAATAGACACAACACATTATCACTCTACACAGCAGTGGCTGACGTGTATTAACCATTTCTGAGTTCGCGATACCACAACTCAGATTAAACTGTGCACAAAGTTTGTAGAAAAGATGGACGTGTGTGACGTAAACGCCAATTTGCAAAATGAATCATCTATTCCCGCCTCAGTCCGCAAGGAAACATCCATTCCCGCCAGAAATGTAATCACGTTTCTCGTTTATCTTGACTCAGCCAAATAAACATTACTATGCGTTTACCATGTTCCAGTGTCCTTCATACTTCATAAACACATGAGAAATTTTATTGTTTCTTATAGAGGCACCCTTAGGGTGTCCGACAGGTGTAAATGTACATAACGTCCTTGGCTCATTCTTTAATAAAAATGAGGAAAAGAAATAGAATGAATAAGAAGAGAGAGAGAGAGAGAGTGAGAGAGAGGAGGGGGAGGGGGGAGTGAGAGAGGTATTATATTATAACATGATGTAACACATTTGTTATAAATTATAAAGTATTATAATATATAAAGTGCCCTGAGATTCTGTGACAGTTACGATGAAACAAGGCCTTTGCTTTAAACTAAGAAAAAAAGGGAAACAAAAAACTTGAGTTAAATGAGACTGACATACACTATCTATACTATTCTCTCTATCTACCCCTGTCTCTCTTTTCTCTCTTTCTACCTACCTATTCACCTACTTATCACTTATATAACTACTTGTATAATTACTCGTATTATAAAGAAACATTTGGGTTGAAGGTATTAGAAGTCGCCGCATACCTGCACGGTTGTAAATCCAGGAAAAGGTTATTTTATTATACTGTTCTCTGACATGTCTATTGCTATATAGGCTTGTGGTTTCTCCAAAGGTTATAAACGTAAGTGGCTACCAAAAGTGGCTTGAGAGACATTTTCATGCAGAGAATGACGTAAATGATAAGCAAGAAATGTTGTTACTTGTTTCAACAATTGCTTCACTTACTAAAAGCGGCCATAAGGCCTTGTCATTTTTTTACATGTATGTTTATATCTTTAAATCTATTTAATTTTGTTTAACATTCATTCATCAGCTTTGTGCACATCCGTATCTTACTGAAATGGAATACAAAAGTGTTAATAATTTTCGGTGTTTAGTTAAAAAAAAAAGGGTTTCAGAAAATGTGTTTGTGACTAAAATATTCTTCCGTTTTCAATACAATGTGTAAAGTGTGATGGTAATATGTTAACAAATGTAAAAGGACAAAGAAACGTCACCTTCAGATGTGGCAGACGGAATTTCAGAGCTACAAAAAACAGACACGATGACACTTTTTCGGAATAGCGCGTGTTCCTGATTATCAATATTGTGCGTTAGTCGCTTGGATTTTGAAATATCAAATTTCAGTCATTTCAAAAGAGATCGACATAAACAAGAAAACTACGCAAAAATTAATAAACGAGTTCAGCGAGATCCTTACTGTCTGGCTGATGGACAACAGCTCAAAAAATGGTGGCCCGGGAGATACTGAAATTTATGAAAGTGCGTTTGCTTGAAGGAAGTAGCCAAATAACCAAAACTCGGTGGGTACTTGGAAGAATTTTCAGAAGAATAAAGAACTGGTTCCTAAAGGTGGTGGATAAATGCGATGCAAACACACTAAATTGTAATTTTAAATAATATGGAACCAGGAACCATTATAGTTGCAGATAATATGTGGTGCAGGTACAACTCGCGAGTACCCATACATACCCAAATGTATGGGTATATACTTTTGTCTGTGAACCATTCGCTTAATTTTGTAGGTCCTCACAATTGTGCTGTTCACACCCAAACGATCAAGAACTAAGGGTCCAAAGTTAAGCGTAATATGCGGAGAAGAGCCAGCAGAATGTCTATTAGTACATTTCAGATGTATTTAATTGAATATATTTGGAGAAAAATGTTTTCCTGCAGAAGAATTGTTTAATTAATTTTTAGCTGCTATTCATTATTTTACACGCATTTTTTAAATTGAATATACAGTAATTTGTGGTTAATAAAATTAGCAAAGTACAAGTAAATAAAAAAAATAAAAATAGATGTAAAGCAGGTATCCGACGACTTCTAGTACCCTCAACCTAAAACATTTTAATATTGTGTGTGTGCGTGCTTCTCTCTCTTTCCCTGCCTGCGTCTCGCATCATCTTGCTACAGTATTATCTCTAACACAAATAGAACTAATATAACAACTTTTATCCTATCTCACAACCCTCTGTCTCCCTCCTCTCCGTCTGTTTCTAACACAAGACGTAATTATTATTATGTACATTTTTGCACAGCTGATCGCTCTCCTTACTTCTCTCTCTCTCTTTTCTTCCCCTTCTTTATATCTTACTAATAAAAATAGAACTCTCATTACCAAAAAAATACGTACAATAGCTTTCTGTCTTTGTCTGTGTATCTGACTCTTTACTCCCATTTAGCTCCCTCTCGCTCTCTCTCTCTGCTCCCTACTATCCTCTCTCTCATACTCTCTTAATTACTCACTTTTATCATTTTACAATTTCTCTCTCTCACACAAACTATCTGTCTATCTGCCTATCTATCTGTCTGTCTATCTATATATCTATTTACCAATCTCAATCCCAAACAGAACTATAGATATTAAGAACTACTAACAGAACTACAAACTAAAATTATAAAATTTTGTTAACCGCAAAACTGATACAAATAAATGTTTTACAGCATTACTTCAAAATACTGTGTGTATAATGATGAACATTGACAAAAAATATAACTGATTATGTTTTTTATATAACTAGTATAAGTTTATAACTTCTGGCATTACATTTATTATTTTTGTCTGCCAATATGCATAGGAAATTTCTCTAGTAAATGAGATCGAAGTTGCATTATCACCCGGTGTCAATGCATGTGAGAAAATATTAACATGGCCGTTAATTACGTTATTTGATCCGAAGAGATGTGATCAATCTTTACATAATTCGAAAGGTCAGTACGCTACGTTGGCATGCTTCGTAAAACACAATAATTATATTACCATGGTTAATAGAATTGGATGGTGAAGTTTAAAAATTGTTGATAAATATTTGACAGTTGATAAATATTTAGTTAAAATTATGATGTAAATATGGCGCGTGAACGAAGGGAAAGAATAATGGTCATTCGCCTAGAGTTAGTCACTCTTTCGTACAAACAAATAAGTGCCGACGTAAACTGTGCAAAACCCGGGGTTGAAAACTGGCAACGTCGCTGAAAGCATAAACGGCGAAAATTTGAAAAAAGTATACATTACAGACACTTAATTGTTGGGAAATTGAAAAGACGCCCAATTGTCGTAATTACGGAAAGATGCCATAATGACAGCGTTCTGTACAAAAAAAAAAATGATTTGCTTATTTTAAGAGTATATTGAAATATAAAATGCAAAACACAAATAACATGATCACAAGAACGTAATGTTACAATAAAATTTCAATATACTCTTCGTTTTCGGGTAGACGCCAAAACGTAGATTTTGAAAAGACGCCAAAATGATAGAAAAATGTGTGTGTGTGTATATATATTGCAACAAAACATATATTAGCCGTAGTGATAGTTGAACAAAGTAGTCAGTTATCTGGAGAAAGATTGTATATTTGGAAAAAATTTTAAAATTTGTCTGTAATTCACAATTAATTTATTTTACTTTATAATTGTCTTTGAATTATCAGAACTGATCTGTTTAAAAATGTCAATTGTTACTTGAACGTTGTATCCAAATACGTTGATTCGTCTCACTGCTGGTCCTGTGATCCGCCACAATCTGCTCCCTCGTCGTCTGCTCCTCTCTGCACACAGACGCTTCGCTGACACTCCTCTTGTACGCACGTACGCCGACACACCGATAACAGTTTACTCTTTATCTCAAGGTACATGAACTGGGCTGTAATTTAATATTTATTCACTATGGTGCTTTAAGCGTGCACCTTCCCGCGTCTTGAGGTGTCCTCGCGTTAACACAGGAGTATCCCGGATGGATAAACCTCCCCTATGCAGAAATCTTGATTCACGCGAGACTAGCACTGTTTAAATATAAATATTTTTATTATTTGAAAATATTGAGTTCGTACCAATACAAGGTATTAGCTAACGGGTAACTCGTCGCCAAATTGTCCTTGATAACTCTTACATACGAACGTTTCTGTTCGAAAAACTCGCACAGAGAGCACGTCCGTAATATTTGAGCTGCTGGATGGAACTAACTAGACTTTCGTCATCGGAGACCCAATCTTAATGAAAATTGGGGCAGCTGATTGGTCGAAACACCTATCACGTGATTGATGGATAGAGCTGATAGACAACTTCTTGAACAGATTGGCAGATTTCTGCAGAAGCAGGTATACATTTTATCTATAAATTTTCTGACTTCTAAAAGATAAGGAATCTATAGAAGCTGATTTTTACTAAACAAATCCCTATTAAAATAGTATGTAACAAGTCTCTGACACCCAGAAAATATAGCGCTATTTAAGATGCTTGCGCTTCCCAAATCTCACTTCGATACGTTCATTTATAACAGAGTTATTCATAAAATATGAATGACACGCGCACTCGCACATGACATGGTCTGCAAAAAATGTATGGGAATTTTAATACATAATAGTTTTTTACCCAATTCTTAATTCAACACTTATATCTAATTAACATAATCAAACAAAAATCAAATTTTAACATGTCTATAACGTCATAAACATGCTACATCAGCATGTAGACCTGACTACAGTTTCATTTATTGCAATATATATATATATATATTGAAGAGCTTTCAGTACGATAGTACAAGAATGCTGTATTCGTGGAGATTAGAACAAAAGTTAATGACAGCAACCAGATCCACTTTAGAAGAATACGAGCATATAAAGAAATGTATTAGAGAAGCGGCTGAGGAAGCCCTAGGAAGACAAGATCGGAAATCAAATAAACCATTCTGGTGGGATAGTGAAATAGAAGAGAAAATCAAAAAGAAGAAGGAAACATATTTGAAACTACTACAAACTAAAGATGAAGAGACTAAAGAAGAATATAAAAGAATGAATAGAGAAGTTAAACAACAAGTAGTGAAGAAGAAAAATAATGCTTGGGAGAAAAGATGTGAATCCATAGATAATCAGCTGGGAGGTACACAAAGCTCAGAAGCTTGGAAGACAATTAAAGCCATTAAAACTACAAACCGGACACAGATATTTTTGAACAATATACCTGAAACAAAATAGATACAACACTTTATGGAGCTATTGGTTGAAACAAGGAATAAATTAATTCCTAATAACCATGAAATAAAAGTATCTCGAGAAATTGCACTAAGTATTGAAGAAGTTCAAGAGGCAATATAAGGTACAAAATTGAGGAAATCCCCAGGTCCGGGAGGGATAAACCCAGAATTAGTTAGACATGGGCCCCCAAGCTGTTTGAAATGCTCAGAAAACTATTCAAAAGATGCCTAAATGGAGAAGTGCCAGTGGAGTGGTGAACATCGTATATCTCACCAGTCCATAAAAGGGTTCAAAGTTTGACCCTAGAAATTACAGAGGAATTGCTGTGATCCCGACCATCGGGAGAATATATTCAAGGAATTTGAAAAACTTAATTGAAGAAGACATCAAGACCAACCAGTCCGAAGAAAAATCAGGTTTTAGAGCGGGGCGATCCATGGTAGACAACATCTTTACAATCAAAATAGCAGTTGAAAAGAGAGTACAGCATAATAGAGAAACGCATATAATTTTAATAGATTTTGAAAAGGCATACGATAGCGTCCCAATCTCACAGGTATGGAAGGAGATGGAACATTTGAACATAAATGCAAATTTGATTGCAGCCACCAGAAGATACTTTCAATAAAATATCACCAGGGTCAAACTGGGAAACAAACTCACTCTCCCATTCGAAACTACTAAAGGCGTAAGACAAGGATGCTGCTTGTCCCCTACCCTCTTCAAAATATACTTAGACAGATCTCTAGTAAGATGGACAAAGAAGTGTAAAAGCATGGGGCTGAGAGTGGAAGATGACAATCTGTTCACTCTATATTTTGCCGATGACCAGATTGTGGTAGCGGAGGATGACGAAGACCTCGAGTATATGGTCAGAAAGTTAAAAGAAGAATATGACGCAGCTGGTTTGATGATGAACATGGCAAAATGTGAGTACCTGATAATGGGCAACGAAGAAGTTAAGGACTTAAAATTGGATGTGGACAGGATAAGAGGTGTTGAAAAAAGTAAATACTTAGGCGTCATTTTCAACAAACAGGGAAGCAGCAAAGATGAAATTCAAGAACGTGTTAACAAGGGGCGAACCATTATAAGAACGCTGAATTCTTTTCTATGGGAAAGAAGTATAACAAGAAATACAAAGAAAGATATATATATATATATAAAATAGCATGGTGCAAAGTGTAATCCTTTATGGAGCAGAAGTTTGGAACGTTTCAAACATAAATAAGAAAAAAACTGATGGCAGCGGAAATGGACTTCTTCAGGAGGAGTTGTAGAAGATGAAAATTAGACAGGGTTAAAAATGAGACTATTAGAGCCGAGATGAATATTGACAGGACAATAATAGATGAAATAGAAAGAAGACAATTGACTTGGTTTGGGCAAGTGAAGAGAATGGAAGATGACAGATGGCCCCGCAAAATACTGGAATGGATACCACCAGTGAAGAGGAAAAGATGACGTCCACGGAGGAGTTGGCGAGATCACGTAGCGGAAGCAATGGTTGCGAGAAATTTAGAAGAACTTACATGCTACAATAGATTACAATGGAAGTTGGGGACGGAGAAACGGCGACAGCTGTAAAGATCCGTTATATATATTATAACAACACAAATTGAGTTCATGGATGTAATCGTAATAAGAAGATGATGCATTATATAAGTTTTTTAAAATTTTTGCATTATTTATTTTTTATTAAACAAAATTCTTTCATTTTGAACAACAAAATAATACTCATTATTATTCGTTTGTATGAACCATTCGCACATGACTTATGGCTAACAAATTATATATAACATGGTATGCATAAACCTTATCATCCAATCTTAATTAATTATATATTGTTACGACGATCTACTCGATCGTCGTAGGTACAGTGGAAACAAAATAAGTACAAGACACCAATTAAGTCACTAATCACACCTTTAATTGTTATAGTAGAACAGTTCGTAATTAACAACACAGTGTCTACAACAAATCAAATGAAATTGTTCATACGCAATAAAATGTCCACTAATATTAAAACTCAACTGTATTACAATTATACCGTCCGAATATAAAACGCAACACTTCACTAATAACTACTTGAACGTACACCGTAATAACTCGAACCGCTCTGTAAATATATCGCACTAATACTCTCGAACCGCACAGTCAAAAATCTCGCATTGAACTGAAAACTAAGGCCGCGACGCGATGTATTTATAGTTACGCTCACACACCAGAAGCTTCCAAACTGCGTCTTATCTCTCGCGAACTATGTAAATTGCTACGGCCTTGACACAGTCCGAGCGCCCGAGCGGAGCCTGGCACAGTCGAGAAAATTCTCGCAAAATGCGTTTAGTAGCACGTACACCACACGCTTACGTCGAGATCTTTCTGGCGCATTCGATAAACGCGTAGATTGTTCTGTGCTGTCGTAGCACTGCCCCCTCCTTAAGCCTGTTCGTCCCGAACTGGCAAAGCGTCTCTAAATTTGTATTTAGCCAGGCGATCTAGGTGGACGACCTTGAACTTTCGCTGTCCTTCCTGTTGAATCCGATAAACAACATCGTTAATACTTTTTTTTTACAGTGTAGGGTCCTTCCCAGTTAGACTGAAGCTTAGGTGAGCGACCACGACGGCGCTTTGGATTGAACAACCAGACCTGATCTCCTTCTTGGAAACCCACACTATTGCTGCGAATGTCATACCGAGTTTTCATTTTATCACTGGCAATCTTGAGCCGTCCTCTTACCAAGCGATTCATTTCTCGCAGTTGGTTTTCTAATTGCGAGGAATAGTTCTTTGGCTCTTGGGACTGAGTCTCAGGTGATCCAAACATCAAGTCCTCAGGAAGACGAATCTCCCGCCCAAAACACCAATTTTGCTGGAGTCATGCCGGTTGTGTCATGTACTGATGACCTATACGCCATAAGGAATAGTGGTATACGTTGGTCCCAGTCTGTTTGGTTCTCGTCAACAACCTTCGAAAGATGCTGCTCAAGTGTCCTGTTGAATCTCTCAACCATCCCGTCCGAGTGAGGATGCAGAGGCGTTGTCCTGGTGTTTCGAATTCCCAGTAGACGGCATAATTCTTTAAACACTCCTGATTCGAAATTTCTCCCTTGATCCGTATGGATTTCCATAGGGGCTCCATAACGGCAACAGAAGTTGTGAACTAACTGCTTTGCCACAGTGGTAACCTCCTGATTTGGAATTGCGTATGCTTCCACCCACTTAGTAAAGTAGTCACCTACAACCATGATGTACCGGTTTCCATCGTCAGTAACTGGGAATGGTCCAGCAATGTCTATGGCAATTCTCTCGAAAGGTTGTCCAACGTTATACTGTCTCATTTTTCCCCTGCTTCTGGTTTGTGGGCCCTTGCTTGCAGCACATATTTCACACGTCCGAACCCATTCCTCTACGTCGTGGCGAAGATGAAGCCAATAGAATCGCTTCCGTATTTTGTCAAGGGTTTTGTTAACGCCAAGATGGCCTCCAGATGTTCCATCATGCATCTCCTTCAAAACAGACTGCACTTTACTTCGGGGAACTATCAACTGCATGACCACGTCTCGTCCATCTGCACTTTCCCAAGCCCTTTTCAGCAATCCGTTTTCTAAGGTGAGAGATTCCCATTGTGCCCAGTAGCCCTTCAGCACTTCGGAACTATGGCAGATATCTTGCCAATCCGGGTGGCGACCTTCCTCTTTTGCTGTCAAGATCGGTCCAATGTCTTCATCAGTCATCTGTTCTTGTCGACAGTCTTGTGTTGTCCAGCCATCAGCCAGGAAATCTACAGTGATGGCTTGAACAGGTTCGCTTGAGTTTTGTTCTTCCTTTCTGTGGCAATGTCGGCAGTCTTCCGGGCACGGTCTTCGTGATAAGCCATCTGCATTACCATGCAGGCACCTCCGCCGATGTTGTACCTTGAAGTTGTATTTTTGCAGACGTTCAAGCCACCTTACCAACTGTCCTTCCGCATTTTTAAATCTTAAGAGCCAGGCAAGCGCGGTATGGTCAGTACGTAGTGAAAACTCTCTTCCATAGAGGTATTTATGGAAGTGCTCCAATGCTCGTACGATTGCCAGCAACTCTCTCGTTGTGACGCAATAATTTCTCTCCGGTTTAGAAAGTGTCTTGCTGTAGTACGCTATTACTCGTTCTTCACCATTTTGCACTTGAGACAAAACTGCTCCTAGACCAGTATTGCTTGCGTCTGTGTCTACGATGTACTTCACTTCGGAAGCTGGAAAAGCGAGAATTGGCTGCGAACATAATGCAATCTTCAAAGTTCTAAATGCTTGTTCACACTCTCTCGACCATTGGAAGTTTCGTTTATTTTCCGTTAGCTCATGTAGTGGTTTAGCAATAGTAGCGAAGCCTTTCACAAAACGTCGGTAATATGAGCATAACCCCAGGAAACTCCGAACTTCGTGTTTATTCTTCGGAACTGGCCAGTCTCTTACGGTGTATACTTTGTTAGGATCCATGCTAACGCCCGCTGCCGAAACCAGATGGCCCAAATACTGTACTTCCTTCTGGAATAGAGAACACTTCTTCGGACTCAGCTTGAGTTGTGCACCGTGAATTCTAGTTAGAACTTCCTTAAGGATTTCCAAATGATCTTTGAAAGTCTTCCCGATCACTATGACATCGTCTAAGTAAACAAGGCAAGTTTTCCACGTCAGGCCTCGGAGTATCAGGTCCATCAATCTCTCAAATGTTGCCGGTGCATTACAGAGTCCAAACGGCATGACGTTAAATTGGAATAAGCCACTTGGGGTCGAGAAAGCGGTCTTTTCCTTGTCTTCTTGATGAAGACCCACTTGCCAATATCCACTCTTCAGGTCCAATGTGGAAAACCACTGTGCTCCGGACAACGTGTCGAGCGTATCGTCAACGCGAGGTAATGGATAGCAGTCTTTCTTTGTAACGTCATTTAACCTCCGGTAGTCTACGCAGAAACGCAATCCACCATCCTTCTTCGCTACCAGCACTACAGGGGAAGACCAAGCACTTGACGAAGGTTCAATTACTCCCTCTGTCAACATGTCCTGTACTAACCGAGACATCTCCTCTTGTTTAGATAATGGAGGCCTTCGAGGAGGTTGGCGTATCGGTGTTGTGTCCCCGGTATTGATGCACAAGAGAGGTTCTTCCCAGTGACTGTCCCCGAACTGCAAAACAATCTTTGAATTCGTGTAAAAACTGTCTGAGCTCTTTTACCTCACCACTTGAGAGGTCGTTAGAAGATCTGTTCAATAATTCTTGCAGTTCCTCTGGTAATTTAGAAGTATCCGAAGAACTGGGTCTTCGTTGCGTTATTCCGGCTACCCAGGCCACAGGAGTCAATTTGTCTAGGAGCGTATTGCTTTGTAAAGTGATAGCTTGATCCAAAATATTCGCCACTCTAATAGGTACATTTCCGGTTTCGTCAGGTTTTACTAAACTTCTGGCAATTAGTATGCCCGGTGTGCTGACTACCTGGGGTTCGAATATAGAGCACTGATTGCCCCTAGTATCTACCGCAGTTCTAACCATGATGATCTTTTCGGAGTTTGGCGGAACAGTTACGGCCACTTGGTTTATGACGTTGAATCTTCATGCACTGTTCAACTTCAATTTTAATTTGTTCTCTTATGTTTGCCATTGAGTTTTCTAGTGCAGATATTTTTGTTGACATAACTTCTTCCACAGTCAAGACAGATTTTTCTACTTTAGCTATTTTATTTGACATGGATTCTTCTACGTCAGATATTCTGGTAATCTGATTGTTGAGCTCACCTCGTAATTCACCTACGTCACCACGTAGGAGACCCAATTCTGCGGTAGTATGTTCTTGCATCTGCTTTTGTTCATGAATTAATGCTTTGATGTCATCTGCCTCCTGCTTGCGTTTTTCATCCTGTCGTTTTTCTGCTTCTTCCGCCTCCTGTCTGCGTTTCTCATCCTGTCGTTTCTCTGCTTCTAGCAGGAGGGTTTTCTGTCTCTCTTCCGCTTTCTCTGAATCCTGTCGTCGTCGTTCTTCTGTCTGCAACAACAGCGCCTGGAAATTTTCCATCATCTGACTGGCATCCATTGTTTTTCGATTAATTACGAATTACACTCGTCTTGTACAAAGTATCCACTGTTAACCGTTCTATCCCACTTCTAACACCACTGTTACGATGATCTACTCGATCGTCGTAGGTACAGTGGAAACAAAATAAGTACAAGACACCAATTAAGTCACTAATCACACCTTTAATTGTTATAGTAGAACAGTTCGTAATTAACAACACAGTGTCTACAACAAATCAAATGAAATTGTTCATATGCAATAAAATGTCCACTAATATTAAAACTCAACTGTATTACAATTATACCGTCCGAATATAAAACGCAACACTTCACTAATAACTACTTGAACGTACACCGTAATAAGTCGAACCGCTCTGTAAATATATCGCACTAATACTCTCGAACCGCACAGTCAAAAATCTCGCATTGAACTGAAAACTAAGGCCGCGACGCGATGTATTTATAGTTACGCTCACACACCAGAAGCTTCCAAACTGCGTCTTATCTCTCGCGAACTGCGTAAATTGCCTACGGCCTTGACACAGTCCGAGCGCCCGAGCGGAGCCTGGCACAGTCGAGAAAATTCTCGCAAAATGCGTTTAGTAGCACGTACACCACACGCTTACATCGAGATCTTTCTGGCGCATTCGATAAACGCGTAGATTGTTCTGTGCTGTCGTAGCAATATTTTGCTCTCGGCTTACTCATTGTGTGGTTATCTTTGCGAGTTCATATTATTTTCTGTAATTCTGGATTTACTGTTATTTTAATTCATTTAATCTTATTTGACTTTCATTCTTTACTATTGCATATGCATTTTACTTTATCAAACAAAGACTTTATCAATTACTCTCATTTATTTTAATTTAAAAACATATCAAACAAACACTTTATCAATACTTTAATTTAAACTCAAATATTTCTCTCTTAGCATTTATGTTTGATTCAACTACTAATTCCTATACATGAGTTATTATTCTACATTACAATCTGCTTTTGCATTTATGTACATTTCTTTTTGATTGATTAACTGTTCGAATGTTTTTCATTTTATGTTAATTAGAGTCTTTCAATTGTCTGTAATTAACAAAAATGGTTTTTCATCACCTCATTTGATGCGATACTATCAGTGTGTCCTCCTTGGGTCCTCGGTCTGTATCCTTCTGGTCCTCTTCCAAGATTCCACTGCTAGTGCTGTTTACTAGTTGTTTCGTATCATCTCATGGATCGTATGTGAGTCCATCGAACCTCTTCGTAGGTGCTCTGCTGTTCTGGTTGGACTACCAGTTCGTCCCGTGACTCTCGCTGTAGATTTAAAATAGCGTTGTCGACTGACAGCCTCCCACGGTAACAGTTGAAAATAGAAGGAACTTTATTAGCGCGACCTGGTATCTATAGCCAGGTTGTGCAAAAGCTCAGGTCTGAACAATTTTCATCTTGTCAGAGTTTGTCGGAGCGCCTTTACCCCCACTCTGGTTCAATTCACTAATTTCGCCTATCTTCGCGAATTACGAAATCTGTTTCACACTACTCAACGCTCAATCGATCGCTAATTTTTGTTTACTGTACGTAAATTACACTTCTTTATTGTAATTACAAAAAGAGCTATTCACTTTTTACTTATAGTAATTGCACTTTCTGTCACTTTGTTACAGTCTTTTAACCCTTTGTTCACCTTTATTTTCTACACCCTCTGGTGTCTTTCGTTTTACAATAACGTACATATTTTTCTTATAATTAAAATAAAACAAAATCAATCAATATTTGAAAAGGAATGGTTACTGTTCAGGAACCGACACACAAACAAAGTACACGTGTAGGCCTACACAACGCTAGCGACAGGTGGGTCAGATATGCGTGTACTTGCATGAATTCTGCGTTCCCTATTTTTTTTAAACAATCCAGTTTGCAATCTGAATCATGTCTATTCCATAGCTTTATTTATTTGTAGTAATTATTTATTTATTTTTGCAACACAGTACCGTACCTTTTTGTACTGTCGCAATATATATATATATATATATATATATATATATATTCAAACACTTTCTGCTACAGTCCATTTCTTGATGTATATAATATATATATATATATATATTTTATG
Source organism: Magicicada septendecula (assembly GCA_034769895.1). Lineage (NCBI taxonomy): Eukaryota > Metazoa > Arthropoda > Insecta > Hemiptera > Cicadidae > Magicicada > Magicicada septendecula. The sequence goes on along the minus strand of CM068372.1, from coordinate 435,193,298 downwards.
ATTACTTTACCTCAAGATGTTTTCTCCCTATTTGGAACATGTTTCGGGAAGCTTGTTTTCCCATCTTCAGTCTTCCTAATTTTGAGCCTTGTGAGGTATTTGTGTGTTGGCTGGTTATTGCTTTGGTTTCCTGTTGGTTTCTGGTGGTTTAAATTGGTATTATCGTGTGTGATGGTGGTGTACATATTATTATTTTGTGTATTTTCTATGTTGAGTGCTTTAAAAATTGTGTCATGTTTTGTATTGATTTGTATTTGTTCATGTATTAGTTTGTTTTGTGTTTTATGTTTGTATATTTGTAAATTTTCCCAAATGTTCATTATGGCCCATTTGTGTGGTATATGTTTTATTAGTGTCATATTGGTTATGTCTGGGAATTCATGTCCAGTGGGAATTGCTTGTGTGGCCAAATTAGATTTATATATTTCTGTTTTCTCGTATGCATTTAGGTGTTCAAAATAATGTTTTTCAGCTGTTTTTTTGTTTGTCCATGTTTTTTGTAAAATAACTATCCATTGTATTCTTAAGTATACATTGTTTAATTTTATGTACATAATATTCTTATTTTCCAACACAGTAACTATGAATTTGAGCTCACAACAGTTTCAGTCAGGCTAACATCACTGAAAACTCTATTTGAATTACGTTCACTATGCTTTCCTTACACTGTCTAGTAAATAGTGAAAACAGGAGTTGATCAGCATTTATCAAACTTTTACCCCCCTTCTGAACTTGTTTTTTTCCAGTGGCCCTTTGCCCTACCAGCGAAACAATTCACAGATATTTTCTGTAATTAAAGTTCGTTTCTTTATACTCTTTGTAATTTATAAAACAATACAGTTATATAAAAATGTATATTTAGTATTTCTTAATCAACATCACCCTTGTGTTTACAAACAGAAACAAGTTTTTTTATATCTCGTTCCACTGCTGACAGGTTATTTCAGTTGATGCGTGCACGCACACACACGCACATACACACACACACACACACACTTATATACATATACATCTGCCCATATGAGAAGACAATTCTTTGATTAGCTGTCTAAATAACTCACTCTATCAAATAAGAAGTAAAGGTTAAGTTTTGTCTGCTAAATGATAATAGCATGTGTGATCAACACAATGGGGGAGAGAGTTCTATCAATGCAGACGACACATGCAATGCTGTGCTAGACCTACATTCTGGAGGGGATCACTTCAAGAAATATAAGTTTGTATGTTTTAAAAAACAAGACATGGAGGAGAATGTGTAGCAGGATTATAATGAAAAACACGTAAAAGAAAAGGAACAGATGTGATTTACAAAAGGAAACATACGAACAGGATTCCCCATTAATTACCAGTTAGTAGAGACATTTATACTAAATTTCGGTCTTTGAAAATATTTGTTCTTTCACAAAATAGTTAACAAAATTAGTAACTGTTATATTAACCTTTTACTTGGTAGTAACAGATTTAATAAAGAACATTTATTATTGGTTGCCCAGCAATCTGGTACCCTTTGTATGTGTATACTTAATGATTCCCTGGGGTTACATAAAAATCAACAATAATGCAAAGTCGAAGATTCAATAAAACTTGGCAAGGTACATGGCCCTTTTGGGACAGCCTACATAATCTTGTGGATGTCATGCTACTGTATTTTGGTATTATATTAAAGACAGGTTCCTTTCCTAGTTCCATGATAGAAAGCAACGATCGGGAGGGTCATGTGCTTTCATTTAGTGTGTTTCTACCATACAGAGCATTTCAGTTTTCAGTTCTAGTAACGTTTTCAAACATGGAACAGTGAGTAATTGTAGACAAAATTGTTTCTTTACCATGTAAGTTTTTCACTTTTCTTATACCGTACTTATACTTTCGTTATAATAGCACATTTCTGTTACTAAAATGTTATTTAATTTTCATTAATAATTGCATACTGATTATCTTTAAAATATGTAAATCTTGTTATGATGTAATTCACATGACAAATTGAGACTATCATGATCACAAGGGTTAAAAAAAGAACATTTGTGTAATACAAAATAGCCACTTATTTTCAGACTTTGGTATACTCACAACTATAAAAATACATCTGTAGCCAAGATTATCACCAGCACGATTGTTAATGTGCATATTACCACCACACCACGCACTGAACATTTTTTTTATGATACATCAGTCAACAATGCACTTTACTAACCCGTTTTCCACTAACAAATTTCCAAAATGATCATATACTATTAAAATTCATTTTTCAAAATGCGGTAGAACAGTTTCATGTATAGAGTGAGCTACCAGATAACAGAATGTGCCCTCAGTCCACTGAATGAGTCCGTCTTAACGTGGGCAAGATGATGCAAGTTGTAACATACACAACAGTATAAATAACCCTTTTTGCAGGTAACTTTACCATTACCAGGTAACAGACTCATGCAGTAGCCGCAACTCCCACACTGTTATCATCATCTCAAACCTTGTAGCGTGTCAATTTTGGGAGTTTTTATTTTTTACTCCATTATTTTTTACAGTTAGGTATAACGGTACCTACACCTATTGTGTATGACTGTATTGTGTCTGTTTTCAACCAAAATGAAAGCAAACACTCCGAGCTAAGCAAACATTTTAACCTTTGTCTTTGAAAAAAACTTCGAATTATCCAAACGAAATATTTTTTACTTCGAATTAGGCATGCCATTTTTATAAGAGTTTAAATACGTTTTTCAAGGGGAATACCAGTTTATTCGAATTATCCAAGTTCGAATTAACCAAGTTTCACTGTATTTATATAGTAAAGAGTACAGAGGATTTAGTACTGGTTGTGAAATTAGTACGACTTTGTTAATAAAATTATATTCATTATTACTTATAAACTGCAAATTGTCATGTTATTAATTAGTGTATGGGTTAACTAATATTGAAACCCTTATATTCACTTATAAGAATATCGTATAATTATAACGTGGCAAACTCTTAGCTCTTATAGTCTAAGACACATTATACACAAACATAAGACATATATGACCTGGAATATTTACACAGACATATAATACATAACACATATATTATTAAAATGCGTGATGAACACGTACGAAATTGAATATTAATATTGACTTAGCGAGTGTGGTTTTTTCTTATGTACCACGTAATTAAAAAAAAAAAAATTAAACATTTATAAAAATTCTAATAGAGAATAGAGGTAATAGAGTTATTACTTTATTAACTATACTCCTAATGTCTCAATTAATTAAAATCTACAATTGAAGTAATCTTTCGTACTTGATTTTACATTACAGTTACTTGATTTTAATTATTTAATTATAATATAAAAATATAATAAAATATGGTTTCTCTAATTACCATTTATTTATGAGATTCATAAGTTTTATGTTCTTTGTTATAAATTATTATTCTCTGAACTTTTATTAATTATTCACTATGCATATAAAAATAATAAATTTATGTAAACTTGGATATGGAATCTAGAGCCTTCTTTTGATAGACCTCAGGGTCATTTATAAGATTGAATAAATGTCTGATTTCACCTGCATATTTCTGCAACCATTTAACTGTGTTGTTACCGTCACCTGGACTCTCGAGTTTTGGGATCCCCTTCCGGTATCACCTTCTCTGTCTCTGCGTAGTTTGGAATTACTCTATCCGTCTAATGGATGCTGAGTTCTGACATGGACCTCTGGTCGTGAAGATGTACGGCTGGCTGTAGCTGCGTGTGGCTGTCCCTGCGTCCTGTAGTATATTGCTCTGTTTCCTCTCCTCCCCTCGTCTTTTCCCTCCTGGATGTCTCGAAGTTCTACGTGGACTTCTTGAAGTTCATCGACGACGTTTCGACTCCTCGTAGTTTACGATATTATTGTCTTTTACATCACTCGTGTATATCACTAATTAATTTCACCGACGTACTGCCGGTTCCATCGCACTTTAAGTTACGTAATTTGATTTAAAACATTACTTAAACTTTGTAAAATTTGCGGTGGCGAGATGCGTGGATTTCACGCACTGTCTGTTGATGATCTGAGAAAGCATGTGTCGCTCGCTGGGGTTTTATACTCCTGCCGGCGTTCAATTCCTGTTGGAAACTGTTCGGACAGAGTTGAACAAGTCAGTGCGTCAGTTTATTAACTAATTACAAACTACGCGTCTTTCTATGAAGCGCACACTTTTTTGTAAATATTATTTGACAAATCGTTAGGTACATTAATAAACTTAACATATGAAAATTATGAACATTAAGGTGTGTAAACTATGGAAGTTATGGCAAAATTTCACATGGTAGCTGAACGGTTCCCACGATCATAGCTATCTTAGTATCTAATTGTAGCGCCAGGCGCCAGCTATTTTTCTACATATGTCTCTGATTCGTGTGACGTCTGGTTTTCGTTCAGCACTTAAAAAACTGTGTAAAATATTTTTCCACAATCGTATACATAATTCAACTTGTTCTTCATTTACACATTAACACTAACACACACACAAACTGATACACACGCGGTTGCCTGCATCAATGACGTCACAGCTCCCGGTCGAGGCGTGTTTCGTCTTCCTTCACTGCATTTAAAACCAACAAGTATAACGTGTCGGCTACGTTATAATCCAGGGAACCCGTGATAATTGACTCTGGCCAATTATACAGGCTGCCTACGTTGTAACAAACTGAAAAGTAAACACATCACTAACAATAATTATAAGTACTCTAATAAAAGGAAACAGGGGAGGGAATTTTGCTGATTTATGCACTCAATTTAGTATGTAACAAAGATGACATCCTTTTATTTACGTATGATTGATAATACATTACAAATAAAATTTTTACTTACCCAGAATTGTAAAGGGGTTTTCTGTATTAAAAATGATCATACAGATATTGTATTTACCTCGGATCCGAGTCTCTTTAAACTAGTTAGGAATTTTCAAATTTACTCTACTTCTTTAGTCAATTACATTATTACTTAAAATACCATTTGAAGAATGGTTTCATTTAGTTGAGCGATGTTTCAAAGTTACATCACAAGAGTTATGTTACAACGTATGATTTCTGAAATTACTGGTTACACCATAGTAATGCTTAACGCTTAGAGATTGTCATTTAAAAGTCTTTTTCATTTAAAATTACTTATATTTTAAAAGATACATTATTCACGGAAGACGAGCTTCCGCGTCACCTCTAGTTAAGTGTTATATGTCCATGTCCTGCCGCGTGATTCTTCTGTACTCTCTTAGTCGTGGGTTGTCATCGTGGTAGTCTTTCCAGTGGATGTCCTCGGAGTCAACTCATGATGAAGTGGATGTTATGGTGTCATCTAGCGTGAAGTCGTCCTGTTTCTCAGCGGTAGTGTAAATGCAGTTGAGGTCTTAGTCTTCACTATTCACAGTTATTCACATCACATATGTAATAGCACAGTACTATTGGAGTTTACATATTCGTTTCACATTATGTTGGAATTACACTTGACTTGAACCATATTTTATTTTTTTAACAGGAGATGTCACCTTACATACTTATTTTCTTCTTTCACATCTTTGTTTTAAAAAACACACTACATCTTAGTTACACAGATCTAGATCTCCACACTGTTAGTGGAATCTAACAATCAAATAAATTGAAAAATAAACATTTTGCGCAGAGCCCCGCTTGGAGCCGTTTACAGTTTGAAAGTCGCATCATAAGTCCTACATTGTTACAACAGGAAAATTGTAACGACGCGGAGTGAATACTCCGCCATAATATAGTTCCAACTTTTAATTAGTAATACAGTCTTACAGTTCGACAAAATAAACAATCGAGACTTTGCTTGTCTACAGAATTTATTACAACTACTACTAGTGACTTTGAATACATCTTAATTATTTACATTATAGTTTACAGGTATTTTTTATTTAATGCCGGGTCGGTATGCAAGTTGGATCCAGTATACACAGGTCATAGCATGATAAATCTAATAAAGGGTTAACAGTTTTATTTTTGACTTTTGCTTTCTCAGTTTTAATTAATTATTTTAGTTAAATTCCCTTTTTAATTCTCATTACTATTATGAGTTAGTTCAGGGGTATTTGGTTTAATAGTGCGATTTAATGGTTTTCACTAACTCCCATTTTATATTTTTATTATTATTTTTGTTTTGTTTTAAATTTAAATCGTCACACAAGGCTTGGCAATTCCATATGCATGTTCACTTACAATTATTTCCTTATTTAAAATTAATTAATACGTTTGTTTCTTTTATTTATGTCTTATACCTAACGCTTAATTATTACATTATTTTCATTATTTACATCTTTCACACGACTCATACGTTCGTTCGTATGTTCTCATACCGCAGTCAGGGGTTGATACGGAGACTTATGCTAAACGTATCGTTGCAATATATAATATGCTGTATTGAGCATTGATTTAAATAAATATCAAATTTGTAAAATTATTATAAGTTTGGGGTAAATGGACATGTCTGGGATTGTAAAAATGTTTCATTGTTACATTAGGGGAGAAATTAACCTGTTCCAACAGGCAAGGAACACCTGCTCGATTGTATGTGTGTTACGCGTGTATCTTGTGTGTATTAGTGATGCATGTACAGACAGGAATCCCAGCAACCCACTCCAATTAATTACTAAAATAATTATTTTAATTCACTGTGTGAAAACTAATTAGTGTATAAACAAACAAAAGGCACCAAAGTGTGTGTAAATTTTATAGTTATCCAGAGTAAGAAAATGACGTTAGTAGGACACACTACGCGAAGTCAGTGCGAAATAAAGTGTGCCAAAAATACGAAAATTACACTAAGACGCTTAAATTAATACAGTGAGTGCTTAATCAAATTATCTATGATTTGTGCTATCTCAATTCCTTACAAAACATTGCCATTTGCAGGAAATTGCAAATATATGAAAAGGTTCGGGAGTGGGGGCTATCATGTGATCTGCAGGTCTCGACAGGAAAATTTGCAGAATCTCGAGAGGCTATAAATTAAGGGTTCGACTGGAAGCCCTTCTCTTCATTTCAAGATACAGTTGCTGTCGGACACGCTGTCCGTCGGCAGAACAGTTCTATTTTTGTTATAAGTCTCATCTACGAACGAATAAAGACGTTTTCAGTAATTATGTTTACACTATTACTGGAAACGTAGAGTACCGGGACCGTTTAAGTCAGCAAGAGTATCTACAGAGAAGCTACAAAGAGCGACGCGAGATGCTGGACGTTAGGAGATGCTTTTTAGACGCCTAACAGCCGAACGAGATCCACCTCGCAGCCGATATTAATTCTCTGGGACGGACCACACACTGCTGGAGAACGACGCTGGACTCTGGACATATCCAGGACCACGCCAAGCCAGGAGTAACGGTAACCCAACTCTGGACAACGTTGGACCCCGTCAATAAGTCGTAAGGTCATCAAAACTCGAGGTGACATGCATAATGCATTTATAAATGATTTTTTAAAGAGCTCACAAAGACTATATAAAGAGACAAATAATAAAAAAAAATTTATAATTAGATAAATAATGTAATAGAGTCTTATGTAAATGTCTTAGTTGTAAGAATGAGCGATCGCATATAGATAAATATTGTTGCGTCTTAGAAGCTCTCGAAGTATCTTGAGTTGATCTTAGAATGCTAGTTGGAGCTAGCTGGTCAGAAATGAAATAATGAAGTGGACTGTATATGTTTTTAGAGATAATTGTTTATTGAAAATCAACAAGACAATTGCTGGCGCGTGCAGTTTTAGCGCGGCATAAGTGCCGGAGAATTATGATAGAAATAAAATGTTGAAGTACATGATAATATGTATAGGCTGAGATCGTCTAAGTAAATTTTAGCATGGTGATCATGCTATTAGTAAGAAATATTGAAGACTTTATGTAGCGCTGCGGCTAGCGAACAAGGCGTGTTGCCTGTACGGAGTCTTGCAAGGAACTAACTTAATTTTGACTGCTGTCAGCCTATCTCAAAACCGGCAGCAGATAGCAGAGAGAAAAGTGACGTCACTTTTCTCTCGGGTGCCGCATTGCACCCGCAATGCGGCACTTTAACAGTACAAAGTTTACATAGGTCCAAAGTTTAACATACTGCCCGCACAAAATCGGGGCGATTTTGCAACTTAAGTCATTGTGTAAATGAGTACATTACAAATTATTATCAAATGTTATATACAAAGACAAAACACAATATACTTGAAAGTTTTATCCATTAAATTGACCTTTTGTTTAAAGTAAATAACCTCTGACATAAAAATCTGTACATAACAAAATTAATTAAGCTATCAGAAAAACTCAAAGGCAAAACAAAACAATTTCTGTGCTAGAAAATGTACAAAATAAAAACTCAGGATAAAAACAAAGCTCTTACATAACTAAACATGATCTTTCTTGAAGCATGAACATATGTCCAGTAAATACATATATATTTAATTTTTAACAAAACGTAAGTAATAACTCTTAATTTATATAAAAGAAAACATCCTCAAAACTTGATTCAAATTAAAGTAATACAATAATAAAAATATATTAATTACATGCATAATATTAGTATAATGATATCAAAATTCAATAGTACATGGCAATGATAGACATATACAAATGATGTAATAATGCATAATATGAGTGTATGAGTATACATAATACATAATGATTGACTTAATAGTTAATAGTACATAATAGTATAATAATGATCACAAAAAATTCAATAATATGTAACAGGTAATAATACAATGACAAAGACATAATAATTGATACAATAATATTAGAATAATAACATGACAATGATACATAGGAATAGAACAATAAAAACTTAATAATAATATAATACAAACAAAAAATAGAAAGCATGATAAATGTTCCATACAATGATGCATGTCGCATGAATGCTCATGCAATTAGTCGGAGTCCACTGGAAGTGGACATAATTTATGAATGGGTCGACGTAGGATACCATTAGCAGTGCGAACATCCGCGACGCGCACCATTGAATCCTGACCCGAATGGACGTTCGTGACTACCCCGCGTTTCCACTGCAGTGGGGGGGAACTGTCATCTAGAATAAGGACGAGTTGTCCGGAAGTCAAATTTTTTGACGTGATGCGCCATTTGTTGCGTTGTTGCAACTGGTGCAAGTAATCTTTCGACCACCTGTTCCATATCGACTGGGTAAATTTTTGGAGCAGCTGCCATCTGCCCAAACGACTGATATTGACTTGGGAATAGTCAGGTTCCGGGAGTGCAGTGAGCGGAGAACTAACCAGGAAGTGAGCTGGAGTTAAAGGTTCGGGGTCCCTATAGTCATTGAAGATGGCGAACAAAGGGCGTGAGTTAAGGCAGGCCTCTATTTGAGTTAGGATAGTGTAATGCTCCTCGAAAGTAAGAATGGTTCCGCCTACCACGCGCCGCAAATGAAACTTGACGCTCTTGACACCGCTTTCCCACAGGCCGCCGAAATGCGGTGCTGAGGGAGGAATAAAGGACCATTTAATGCCTTGGGCACTGGTAAAATCCTGGATGGACTGTTCAAATCCCTTGGACTGCAAAAGTTTGTATAATTCGTGGAGTGTGCTAATAGCACGACGAAAATTTGTTCCATTGTCGGAGAATATCTGATCAGGGATACCTCTACGCACTATAAACCGTTTTACGGCTGCTATAAAGGCGTCTGATGTAAGATCTGAGACCAGTTCCAGGTGAATGGCCTTAGTGGTCATGCATATAAATAAAGCAACATAAGCCTTTGACGTCGATTTTGAACGCTGCCCGCCATGACGTATAAATACAGGACCGGCATAGTCGACTGCAGATTGGGAAAATGGCTTAGCAGGCGTAACCCGGGAAGGGGGTAATTGTCCTAATAATTGGTTTGCGCCCCTAGCACGGAATCGAAAACAAGTGATACATTTATGTATCTGAACGTATATAAGATTTATCATTAATTATCCAATATTTCTGCCGTAGAGAGAACTGAGTCAATTGTACACCAGCGTGTAATAAACGAAGGTGCTCGCTTTGTATGATTAATTTGCTGAGATGAGAGTGCGGGTGGAGTATGATTTGGTGTTTGCTCTCATAGGTAAGCTGGGAATGCTGAAGGCGTCCTCCTACGCGTAATATTACTGTCTTGTCCAGAAAGGGGTTAAGTGAAAGAATTTTACTATTATTAGGGATGCAGCGTTGCGCCTCAAGCTCCTTAATTTCGATGCCAAAGGGCGACTTCTGGGACTGGCGAATAAAAACCAAAAGTGTACCATGTAACTCATGGGAGGTTAAAAAGGAAGTGTTCCTATCCGCTGTGGGAAGCCTAGAGTTCCGATTGTATCGACGGCAATACGAAAATACGCGAAGGAGTTTTGAAAGCGATGAGTAGTTTTCAAAATAACTAGATGTGGATGAAGCGACAATCAATGAGGTTTGGACCTGCTTCCGTCGTTCCTGCTCAAGATCGGCCACGATGATGACTCATGGGACAACTAGGATCTAGGATGGACCATGCCACCATTGTGGGTGACAGTGTAAAACCCGAGGGAGACAACCACGCGATAAAATGTCGGCAGGGTTGTCCAGTGACGAGACATGATGCCAGGTACCCCTTGTAGTGAGACGCTGTATCTCAGCAACACGGTTGGCGACAAATACCTTCCATCTGGAAGATTGCTGGTGGATCCAGTGTAAGGCTATCATTGAGTCCGAGTAAAAATATAAGTCGTCGAATTTGTAATTCACGGCATCTATAACCTTGGAAGCCAACTGAGCCAACAATAGACAGGCGCAAAGTTCAAGTCTGGGTAATGTTATCTGCTTCAAGGGAGCGACTCTAGATTTAGAACATAACAGGTTTGATGAGATGGCGTAGTTTGAATAGACCACACAAACACACATAAATACAACACGCGTAGCCCTTTGCTGACGCGTCGGCAAATCCATGGAGCTACAATGAAAAGATTTGTGAATTGTTTAAATTCTTTACAGACCTTGTAATTTTAAAGTAAGTGTCTGAAATCAGCTGAGAATAAAGCTCTAACCACTGATTAGATAATGAATCTGATAAGGGTTCGTCCCAACTTGTACCTGTTAGCCACAATCGCTGCATAAAATGCTTACACCAGAATATAACCGGGCCAATGAGTCCCAAAGGGTCGTAAATTCCTGCATGACTGATAATACACTTCTCTTGTTGAATACCTCTACATTGACATGTCTTTGTACACTATATAGGAAACTATCTTCGTCAATGTTGTGCCGGTTCGTCCACGAACCGGCGCTGATATAAGAAATATATAAATAAATATTTAAGTCTAACGCGAAATCGGTTAGCAGTATCTGTACTTAACAGGGGGTAAAATCTAGTTTGCCGTGGTACCAGCCACGCATTCTGGTGGTGGCCTGGAAACGCGTGATTAGTCAAGGTGCCGAAGCTTTTTCGTTTGTCTTGCCCCAGTCGCCATAACTTGAACAGCTGCGTCTCTCTCCGACAGAGTGAAGTCCTTTTTGATCGTATTCTATCACCGTAGGATGGCTAGATAATCTAGTACAGATCTGCGGTAAGTAACTGTAGCATATATATATATAATGGTTTGCATAAAATGAAATGTGAATTGAGTATTGTAAGAGTGGATGGGACTTTTAAGCTTTTTATACCGCGTGGCGTACACCGGAAGTATTCAGTATAAGAGATTTCTAAATTATTTAAACCCTCATGTAATTAAATTATATTTTAATTAAAATACAGTAATTGCCTATCACTTTAGTGCAGTAAAATTATGTAATTTCGGCTGACTTATAAGTTTTCAAATGTAGTACCACGTGCCAGTGCACAAAATGGACAGGTTATAGTGTGTCAAACTTTCTGCCCACGTAGGCATAATCAAGTAATTAAACATTATAAATTGGTTTTGGGAGCGTCTGTGAGTGAATTATAAATGTCAAAAGAGAAGACGTATGTTTTAATTAAAACGAACAGAGTTTAAATGGTCAGGGGGAGGCCTGTTCAAATCTGTTCTGTACGGGTTCAATCCAGTGTGCGTGTGGCAGTATCCTGTGAAAATAAGTGTTGGAACATCCCTCTAATTATCTATGCATGCTTAGGGTCCCTGCACCCTAGACGAGGACCCCGGCCCAGGCATGAACATCTGCTCCTGAACGTATTACCAGAGGCTCTCGACTTCCCTGCCGGAGGTAACAGCGAGATCAGCATGCCACACCAAAACTACGTGCACTAGACGTTGAACTCGAGCACCACAACATGATATAAATAAGGTGACCTCAAACCATTTATTATTTTTTTTGACCTACATAGACACCACCAATTTTGTGCAGATAACACTTAATAAAACTTGTGGGGTATGTGTGACACACCATGGTATTGCTTTCATCTTTTAAACGTTTTAATTGGGCCCCGGTTTAACTGGACATAATTATGCGCAGATTTTGGGGGAACTTGTATAGTATGTACTGATATTTGATATTAAGTGTAAGCCCGGGGGCTGGCATGTATCCGTGGCTTCTTACAATTCATGCACTTATATTTTCTTTCTCGTTTTCTGTAAAGAGGGATGGTTCAAGTATTAGGGGACCGGAATTTCAGATATGTAAGGGGGTTCTGTTTGTGACAGGATGAACTCCACCGGCTGGTCGGGTTCAGCTATAATTCCTGTCAGGTTAGTTCTGGTAATTGCGGTTATATCACATATTTAATTTAGGTTTTGGGTCATGTAAGGGTTGTAAGCCTTCTTATTCAGTAACAGTCCGGCCCCCCTGTTTCATCCTGTGTAGGCAGGTTTTGCATGCAGATATATGCAGCCTCCATGCTTAGGAACATGTCGGCTACCGGGCCAAATCGGTTTTCTCAGACAAGGTTATAAAGTATTATCTCACATCACAGTTATAAAAGTTATTTCTAATTTATTATTGCCAAATCAGTTTTTTTTTAGAAAAACTTATGTAACGTATTATGTCACATAACTGTTGTAAATTTTTAATCATTATTGCTAAACTAGATTTCTTACAAACAAATTTATAAATTATCATCTCACAGTATTCACATATACTGTTCAGGTCACGGAAAGATTGTAGCTTGCTTTCTTTTCGAGTTATTATTGTCAATTATAATTTTTCAACAACTCGTGATTATAATTTCACCAAGTTTATATGCACGGTTTAAGCACATTTTAAAGTTGTATCTAGTACTCTGGCCAACCCAGAATCGTGGGGGCACTAGTGATATGTATATATATTCGGATGTCTGTATAGGTATTGTGGTTGAAAGTTCTATTAATTATTAATTACTTGTATTATATGGGGCGATATACGTATGGAGAGAAAAAGGTATATAGGCGGGTGGCAATGCTTTAATGTTATAAGGGTGTTTGGTGTTTGTTATTTATGTAGTGATATTGAACATGTGTTTGTGATAGAGGTATAAATTTATATGTGTATTATGTTTATTATGTATTATGTATTATGTGTATTAAATTTATGTGAATTATGTATGTGTTATTTCTGTGGGTTATGTACGAGGACAGTTTATACAAAAAATTGCAATTATAAAAAAAAAAAAAAAAAAATTGTTACCTTATGATCATGATCATTTCAAATCGAGGAGAATATATATATACCTAAATAGATATGTTACGTCAAACTTATGTTTTTTGTCAATGTGTACAAAAGGGGATATATTTGTATACACAATTATGTGCTTCCGGACATCATGGGGATTACGGGGTCTTGGAATTGTGATATATGTTAATTTACTCAATAAATGTTGTTATTGTTGGTTATACCAGAGAGTTTAATTGCAAGTCCCGTCTCACTGGACCCAGCGCATTTTGGCTTCTCTAGGCTTTTGGCCTAGTTTTAAATTACTAGTGGCCCCTCTTCAAACAAACAAAAAATTTTTTTTTAATTAAAAAAAATTTTTTTTTTATAAAGCATAAAAAATAAAGAGGGATTACATTTGGTAGCACAGCGTGGTTTATTCCAGGTCAAACCTTGGGTCCTTTGGGTGTGACAGGGCTTGCAACCTCAGAAAACATTCGGGGTAGAAGGGACTTAGAATATTTACAAGAAGTCAATATATATACGTGTTTTGTTATGTTTGATGTCTTATTAACTACAAGGAGGTATAATTGTCAGCCTGTTGTTATTTGTGTTATTTGTAAACTTGGTGTCGCCACGTGATGTGAAATTTAAGGGGGAATTCTTTTTTGAGACTTGAATTACCGCAGATCTGGGGCGCGGTGTTGGGAAATGGATTTCATGTTTTGCTTTTCAATTAATAGAGAGGGCGTTTATAGGTATGCGGTATGGCCCGATCGGAAGTCGGTCTCGTTAGGGGTACGGGAGCCGAGGTCATTGCTATAAGTCTTGAGAATTTGTTGTTGTTAGTTGGTCGGTAAATTTTGTTCTTTGTGAAATGCGATGTCGCGATAGATGTTAGGTGTGTCGTTGAGCATGTCTTGTGTTAGTGTAAATGTTGCGTTTCTTCTTGTGTGGTGTTGACGAGAGCCAGTTCAGGATAGTGGCCGGGTCCTGGCAACGCTAGGGGACCCGCAGTCTGCTCGAAGGAAGAGTATAGTACTCGAGTTTTTTTCTGTTTTGTTAGTTATGTTGGTGTTAAGGTTTATGTTTTATTGTTGTGTGTTGTGAATTGTGCAATTCTGGCGGCGGTATGCTATCAGAGATTGTCCCACCCCATTTCAGGCGTTCTCCAGAAATTTCCGGTGGTAGATGGAATAGATGGACAAGTTGCGCGTTTTCTTGGACCTTGTCCTGCAGTTGGCAAATTTCCCGGGGGTGTCCGACGGAGAGGTCTTGTCCCTTATATACCCGTATTGCCGGGGTTCATTGGCAGGTTTGGTCACCAACACTGCGTCGGGGCGGAGGTTTATTTTTTATAACACAAAAACTTGCACTGATTCTCTTTTTATTCCTTGATTTTATTTCTAAATAGTTATATAGTTTTGTTAAAATCAAGAAATCTATTTATAGAATATTATGAAGGTTTGTTTTTTGGTATTATATAATTATTTCACATTGGTTCACTTTCAATTCTACTTTATACACTTTTTGGCTTACATTTATTTTACATGTGGTTTCTACATTTGATAGCTTGTTATACTTTTATTTATTATTATGTTTATTATTTTCTTTTGGGGTTTGGGGTTTTTTATAAGAGCACTCCTTCTTCTTGTGGATGCTGTCTTGTTCTTGTTTCTTCATAGATTCCTCCTCTTCTTCTTATTCCTTATAAACGTATCACCTTCTATGGTGGATCTTGTCTTGTTCTGGGTTTCTTCCTTACCTACTCTTCTTGTTTCTTATAAATGTATTTCCTTTTCTTATCGTAGATTGTTGTCTTGTTTTGGGCTTCTCCCTTACCTACTCTTCTTGTTTCTTATAAATGTATCACCTTGTACGGTGGATCTTGTCTTGTTCTGGGTTTCTTCCTTACCTACTCCTATCCTACCTGGGTATTACCTTTTTTCATTATATTTAGTTTATAAATTTATTTTGATGATTCATCACTCATTGTAACCTTTGGTTTTAAATGAACTTTTGTTTTAATCTATGATTGTACTTCACAGTGGTTATTAATTATTTCTTTATTTTGCTTTCTCGGATTTAAAAAATGTTTTTATTTTATTTTTATGATCATTTTACAATTCCGAATTATTGGCATTATCTGTCATGCTACAACGATAATGCGATAAAGTTCACATTACTGATACGGGTCGCATGAACGCTCATGCGATTAGTCTGAGGCCACTGGAAGTGGACATAATTTGTGAATGGGCCGACGTAGGATACCGTTTGCGGTGCGAACCTTCGCGACGCGCACTATTGAATCCTGACCCGAATAGACATTAGTGACTACCCCGCGTTTCCACTGCAGTGGGGAGGGAATTGTCTTCCAAAATAAGGACAAGTTGTCCGGGAGCCAAATTTTTTGACGGGATGCGCCATTTGTTGCGTTGTTGCAACTGGTGCAAATAATCCTTCGACCACCTTTTCCATATAGACTGGGTGAATCTTTGGAGCAGCTGCCATCTGACCAGACGACCAGTATTGACTTGGGAATAGTCAGGTTCCGGGAGTGCAGTGAGCGGAGAACCAACCAGGAAGTGCGCTGGAGTTAAAGGTTGGGGGTCCCTGGAGTCATTTGATATGGCGAACAAGGGGCGTGAGTTAAGGCAGGACTCTATTTGAGTTAGGATAGTGTAATACTCCTCGAACGTAAGGATGGTTGGTTCCACCGATAACGCGCCGCAAATGAAACTTGACGCTCTTGACTCCGCTTTCCCACAGGCCACCGAAATGCGGTGCTGAGGGGGGGGGGAATAAAGGACCATTTGATGCCTTGGGCAGTGGTAAAATCCTGGGTGGTCCGTTCAAATCCATTAGATTGAAAAAGTTTGTATAATTCGTGAAGTGTGCTACTAGCACGATGAAAGTTTGTTCCATTGTCGGAGAATATCTGATCAGGGATACCTCTACGAGCTATAAACCGTTTTAAGGCTGCTATGAAGGCGTCTGAGACTAGACCTAGTTCAAGGTGAATAGCCTTAGTGGCCATGCATATGAATAGAGCAATATAAGCCTTTGACGTCGATTTGAAACGCTGCCCGCCATGACGTATAAATACGGGACCGGCATAGTCGACTGCAGACTGAGAAAATGGCTTAGCAGGCGTAAACCGGGAAGGGGGTAATTGTCCTAATAATTGGCTTGCGCCCCTAGCACGGAATCGAAAACAAGTGATACATTTGTGTATTACTGAACGTATATAAGATTTATCATTAATTATCCAATATTTCTGCCGTAAAGAGTACTGAGTCAATTGTACCCCAGCGTGTAGTAGACGAAGATGCTCGCCCTCTATGATCAATTTGCTGAGATGAGAATGCGGGTGGAGTATGATTTGGTGTTTGCTCTCATAGGTAAGCTGGGAGTGCTGAAGGCGTCCGCCCACGCGTAATATCCCCGCATTGTCCAGAAAGGGGTTAAGTGAAAGAATTTTACTATTATTAGGGATACAGCGTTGTGCCTCAAGTTCCTTGATTTCGATGCTAAAGTGCGATCGCTGGGACTGGCGAATAAAAACCAAAAGTGTACCATGCAACTCATGTGAAGTTAAAAAGGAAGTGTCTCTATCCGCTATGGGGAGCCTAGAGTTCCGAATGAATCGACGGCAATACGAAAATACACGAAAGAGTTTTGAAAGCGAAGAATAGTTTTCAAAATAACTAGACGTAGATGAAGCAACAATCAATGAGGTTTGGACGTAAGGTTTGCTTACGTTGTTCCTGCTTAAGATCGAGATGAGTGCAGGGTAAATGGGCATCGAAGGCACTGGTGGGCCATGATGATGACTCATGGGACAACCAGGATGGACCATACCACCATTGTGGGTGACCGTGTAAAGCCCGAGGGAGACAACCACGCGATAGAATGTCGGCAGGGTTGTCACGTGACGAGACATGATGCCAGGTACCCTTTCCAGTGAGACGCTGTATTTCCGCAACGCGGTTGGCGACAAATACCTTCCATCTGGAAGACTGCTGGTGGATCCAGTGTAAGGTGATCATTGAGTCAGAGTAAAAATATAAGTCGTCGAATTTGTAACTCACCACGTTTACAACCTTGGAAACCAACTGAGCCAATAAGAGACAGGCGCAAAGTTCAAGTCTGGGTAATGTTACCTGCTTCAAGGCAGCGACTCTAGATTTAGAGCATAACAAGTTTGATGATATATACCGCGATTGGAACACATCGTACGCACATAAATACAACACGCGTAACCCTTTGCTGACGCGTCGGCAAACCCATGGAGCTGGAATGAAATGATTTATTTAAACTCTTTACAGACCTTGGAATTTTAAAGTAAGTGTCGGAAATCAGCTGAGAATAAAGCTCTACCCACTGATTAGATAATGAGTCTGATACGGGTTCGTCCCAACTTGTACCGGTTAACCACAATATCTGCATGAAATTCTTACACCAAAATGTAACCGGGCCGATGTGTCCCAAAGGGTCGTAAATTCCTGCGATAAGCGATAATACCCTTCTCTTGTCGAATACCTCCACTTTGACACGTCTTTGGAAACTACATACGAAACTATCTTCGTCAATGTCCCATTGAATACCCAAAGTTCGTACAGTTTGATTTTTGCTAAAGTCGAGGGAAGAATGGGCGTGCGAATGGTTTGATCATTGGAAAACCACTTGTACAAAGTAAAACCGTATTGGCTTAATAAATCTGTGATGTCGGATTTCATTTTAGATAGGATGTGTGGGATATCTGAACCGGTCATGAGATCGTCCACATAGAAATCGTTTGCGATAGCTGAACAAGCTACAGGGTGTTGAGATTTGTTTTCCTGGGCTATGTTCGACATGAGGACATATCGGTGAGTAAGAAACCGAGACATAATTGAAAAAAGATCCTGCTGGACCGTAGGACCAACCATCAATGTGTCGTTCAAGGACAAATTATTTGTTTTGGCAGAGCCGTCGAAAACAACTCGCAATTTGGTAGTTATACTAGAGCCCTTAAACACCGAATGGTGCGGTAAATAAAAGGTGTCTGACTGGTTAACTGACAAATCGTAAGCATCAAGTAAAGACATGTGACCAAGAGTTAAATATTCATGTATGAATGTACTATAGTCCTTATGAAGGGCAGGGTTCTGCTTGAACTTGAGTTCCAGTGATTGAAATCTGCGGATAGCTCCGGGAAGAGAATCGCCCAAATGAGAATTGTGTAACCTGCGTGGTAGGGATACGACAAATCTACCATCATTATTACGGAAGGTGTTCGCCACAAAATGACTTTCGCATTCCGAGTCCTCAACCGAGGGAGCACGAGCAGCAACGTCCTCCAATTGCCTTTAATTGCGAGGAAATGGCATTATTGTCCTCGCATGCTATGAATGACGAGACAGGCTTTGTCATGTCGACATTAAAGGGCAAGTTACCCGCGAGAATGAATCCCAATTGTGTCTCCTGTATTATGGGAAAGTGTGGGCTGCGGATAAATTTGACAGGTTCAATTAATTGTAAATAATACTGGGCACCGAGCAATATGTCGATTTGCGAAGAAAAGTTCAGTTGCGGGTCAGCTAGGAATATGCCTTTTGGTATATTTAGGGATGAGATATCAAATGATTCCGCAGGAAGATTATTCGTAATGCTGGGAAGCACAGCGCAATGCACGTTCAAACTAAAATTCTTATAACGAGAATACAACCTTACCCTTGTACTGAAGTCAGCTTGAGATAAGGAATTGTTTATACCGGTGATGGGTAATTGAGATTTAGTTAGTTTTAGACCCATGCGACGTGCGAAACTCATGGTGCAGAAGTTAGCTTGTGATCCTGAGTCCAATAAAATCCTTACTGGGTGCTTCCTACCGGCATGGTTAGTTGTCATGCAGACAGCGGTGGACAGTAGAATGGATTTGTTTGTTTGCAGTTTCAGTGAGAATTGATTGTTGCCTCTACCCGAGGGGTTATTGCCTGACATGTGGATCATTGTGTGGTGGTGTTTAGCGCATGTCCTGCACGCAAATTTGGAAGGACAGTGTACGAGATCATGGCCTGGACGTATGCAATTTAAGCAGAGTTTATGTTTAATTAAAATATTTTTTCGTTCTAGGGGAGATATAGCCACGAATTGTGGGCATTCAAAAAGGCGGTGTTTACCACGACACAGCTGACAAATGTTATTGCCGATATGAGAATGGAATGTTGACCTAGTAAGATCGACCGGTTTAATAGCTTTGCGATAGGGAGTCTTATCGCTAACTTGTATTCTGCTTACTGAACTGGTCGCGGCGCCGACGTTTTGCATTAGTTGCCTTCTATTGTTTAAAATTTTAATAAAATTATTGAAATTAGGAAATCGCTCGTCGGACAGGCTTTCTTTCCAGAGCCGACATGTCTGGTTATCGAGTTTCTGCGTTAAGTATTGATCGAAAATGATTTCAAAGGTATTTACCGGTAAACTTAATGAATTTAAAGCATTTATATTCGCGGTGATCTCGTCAATGAATTTAGAAATGCCAACCATGGACTCTTGTTGAATGGACTTCACGCCCAAGACATTCCCTATGTGATAGGCTGAGACAATTAATTTGCTGTCATACCTGGCCCTCAATAGATCAATGGCTACCGCATAATTGTCCTGGGTTATTGGGAGAGATTTTATTATGTTTAAAGCTTCGTCTCTTAATGAAGGGTGTAAATAGTGTAATTTCTGAATGTCCGTCAGGTCAGTTCTGACGTGTACTAGTTCCAAAAACATATTATAATAATGTTGCCAATCAATAATGTTGCCTGAGAAGCAGGGCAATTTAATTGGCTCTAACTGTATAGGGGAGGTTTTAATTGGCGTAACCTCAGTTTGAAACAATGGCTTCTTGTTCACCTCCTCTACTTGCTCTAATAAATGGTGTAGCTTGCATTCAATATTACAGAGATCATCCTCTGTTTGAACCCTGTCACTGACTGATGCGAAATCGGAATCGTCAGCCTCAATTTGGGTCTGAATGTCATCATACTTCGCGGACAATTCCATCAAATGGCGGAGTTTAATTTTTAAGGCATGGTGATCGCTTATGTCCGGATCGAAATTGTCAGCGGATGTATTTACACGGGATATAGAAGCCTTAATTGTGCCCCGTTTTTTGATTAACAATTTCACATCAGCCATGACTGAAATGCAAAATGTGATTCAAAAACGATAGCTAAATATAGAGCAGGTGAACAATTGTTGTACTTTGAATCATTTACTAAAACCTGATATGATGCGGCAGCCAGTGATCGGTATACACCTTAATCTATTACTTATTATAATCGGTTCTTATTTCTTTAAAAAATAGTTATGAAATTTATTGAAAATATGAATCATTCAAAGTGACAATATACATATAGCCTTATCACCTCACTTAAGTTTCTTAATGCATTATTGTACAGCTGCGTAAATGAAAATTTAGGTAAAGTACAAGTTTATGGCCACTTGACACTAATTTCTGTTTATGTAAAAATTATTAATGATCTTATGTTAAATACTACTAAATATGTGCTAAAATATTACCGACTTTGCTGTACATAAAAAAATTATAAATGAAAAATTATAAAAAAATGCAAGTTCATAGTCAAGTGGATGGTGAATCCCGGCGTGTTCAAGATGGCTTCGATCCTGTTGTTTCAGTGGTGATCCTGTTCGGCAATCCTTAGAAGTTGGCGCAACTCTTGTTTCTGCTGGTCGGGTGACGCCTGAAGTTGTAGCTCTCCGTATAATTTTAAAGTTCTGGAATTTTGCTGCTGTAGGACAAATGACGATGACTTGTAGTGTCTTGTTGTCTCAGAGTTGATGCTCTGCAGAATCTTGCAATGTCAAGTATGAAATTTTTTGAGAACAATGAATGTGTGCAACGGCCAGTAATCTAACGTTTGAAAGTATTCGGGCTTGAACCAAACATTGTTTGGGCCCATTAAATGAAATATATATGAGAATCTTAGTCCGAATCACGATTTGGATCCGGCCCGGAGGACCAAAATGTTGCGTCTTAGACGCTTTCGAAGTGATCTTAAGTTAGTCTTAGAACGCTAGTTGTTGAGTTAGCTGGTGAGAAATGAAGTAACAAGTGGACTGTATATGTTTTTTGAGATAATTGTTTATTGAAAAGTAATAAGAAATAGTTGCTGGCGCGTGCATTCAATGCCTGAGAATTGAGATAGAATTAAATATTGAAGGACATAATCATGTGTAGAGGCTGAGATCGCCTACGTAATTAGCGCATGATGATCATGCTAAAATTTAGAAATGTTGAAAATAATGTAGCCGCGGCTGGCGAACAGAGGCAAGTTGCCCGTCCGGATTCTTGCAAGTAACTAACATAAATTTGACTGCTGCTAGCCTGAATTCAAGCCGGCAGCAGATTAGCGGGGGGCAAAAATTACGTCACTGCACGGACCGCAATGTGGAGTTTACAGTACAAAGTTTGAATAAGTACAAAGTTTAACCACTGTTTAAATTTCGCACATCAGACATATCCTAATCTGGTTATTTTTCTTTTTTACGATCACCATTGGGTTAAGGAAATTGCTGTTGGACCGTTCGATGACGTTCTCGTCCAACATCTTATTTATTTCCACATCCACCAGTTTCTGATAGTGCAGTGGAATAGGATACGTCTTACGCACGAATTTATTTTCGTCCGTAACTTGGATGTCGTACGTGTATACATGTGTGGTAGTGTGGGTGTTTTGAAATGTCTCCGTATGTCTCTTTATCAGCTGGTTTAATTTGTTCCGTTGATTCGAAGTCAATTGCTCTGTATTATTAATATTATCTTTGTTATTGTTTACAACTAGCTTAGTCCCCGGCTTGGTTATGTGAATGTACTTCGCTTCAGATTGGTTATCAACGTCATTATTTCCTAATACTATACTATATTGATTATTATTAACCGTACACACTAATTCATTTTTACTAAAATCAATGATGGCATTTATTTTTTATAAATGTCTGTTCCTATGATGACATCGTAAATTAAATCCTTAA
Source organism: Magicicada septendecula (assembly GCA_034769895.1). Taxonomy (NCBI): domain Eukaryota; kingdom Metazoa; phylum Arthropoda; class Insecta; order Hemiptera; family Cicadidae; genus Magicicada; species Magicicada septendecula. The sequence goes on along the minus strand of CM068372.1, from coordinate 435,170,748 downwards.
CAACTGATACCAGTGTTTCAAGCTCCATACCTTGCGGTGAAATGGTTATGTACGCTTGCTTATTTACTTTCTGAACTTCGTTTGTGGCTGTCTTAATAGTTGTATTATTAATCGGTAATATTGGTACTTTCTTAAACTCTACTATGTTCTTATTGACAAAATTTTCACTGATCAATGAGATCTGAGCACCACTATTAAAACATTTCCCTTACAGTTATTTATCCTAGCTTTTAATACATTATATCTACTATCTAACTTATAATATTCCTTTTAATATTCCTAATATTTTAATATTCCTAGGCATATTAGTTACATCGTCATTACTGTCACTTATAAGTTCGTTTCGTACATCACTACGGTATACACCAGATACGCAGTAGGTCATAATCATGTTATTACTTTCTAAGTTTTCATTGAATTTCTGATTCTGACTGGTACTTTGTTTATTATTATTATTTTTGTTCGTTTTGCATGGTTCCACACCATGCAACCTTACGCGTTTTTTGGACCGTTTTCATTACCCTGTGTTATCTTTGGCTATAGTCGCGACTTTATGACTACCTAATTTGGAAGAATTGTGTTCGCGATCCGGCTTTTTCCATTGTTTATTTTTATATTCATTTTGTTTTGGCGTGTTATTGATGTTTACCTTTGTGTGTGCATTGTGAAACCTCGTATGTTTCGGGATTCCCGTCTACATTTTCCCATTTTGTTGTCAACAACACCAGGTCTTCTAATGTTTTGATTCCTTGTGTGATTACAGCTACTTGTATTCCCCTGTTGAAATGATGTGCTAGCTTATTTAAAATTTCTGCTTCTGATATTTCAGGCTCCAGGTGTTTCGCCTTGGCTACAAGCTGGATCAAGTATTTCTCCTTACTCCCCTTACCTGGAGTATACTTACCAAACTCCAGCTGTATGCGTACTTTCCGCTGGATTTCGTCATTCCAATACCTTGCTTTAAAGTGGTTAACAAGATCTTCATATACCAAAATTTTATCTTGGACGATCGAAAACCATTCAGCCGCTGTACCCTTTAACTGACGCACCACCCAGTTTATTTTGTCAACATCGCTAAGGTTGTCAGCAATGTGCTCCATATTACGCTGGCATTGCTTAAGGAATTGTATGGGATTTTCATGCTCGAGGCCATACAATTTCATGTACGTGTTAATGTCGTCCTGTGTTTTTTATACGTAAGTGACCTGGTTTGCGATTGGAGTAGTCTGTTGTGTTTGTTTTATTTTCTGTTCTAACACCTCTAATTTGTTTTCATGAGTGTTTATGGATTCATTTACTGCGGCCGTCTGCTCTCGCATACATTCTTCTACCGCAATTACACGCGTCTCACATTCTGTTATGCGTGTGTTGTTTAATGCTATTGCGGACTCAAACTCCACGTGGATAGATTCAACTTTCTCCGTGATTTTGCTTTCAGCAGCTTCAACTATGGCTTTAGTTTGTTTAGCTTGTTCATGAATGGCCGCGAAGATTTTTTTTATTTGTAGCTTCGTCTTACAGATTTTAAGTTTTCGTTTAATATTTTATTATCGTCTTGTAATGCTTTATTATTTTTATTGTTTTCATCACGTAACTGCTTATTAACATCTCGTACAGATTGAATATTAGCTAAGATTGCATTTAGTGTAGTTTGTAACTCAGCTGGTAGACCTTCCGCCATTTTGAACACGATAACAAAAACAAGAACAAAGTTTATCTTAATGTCCTTATTTACGTCTCCGTTTAATGTACCTAATCTAAATTTTAATCGCAACGCACCGTAAACAGTCAGAAATCATACAACACAATGTCCACACAAATCCTTAACCTATACGTGCACAAATAAGATAATTCACTCCAGATAATGTTCCAATACTAAATTACGATTCTAACCTAAACTCTAGTCTTTCTGAGTATATGCAATATTTAAATGATACACACTCTGAAGACAATTTTAATATATCAAAAACCCTAAAAATTTTTATAATATACAATTTTGTCATGCCAAAAACGTTAGGCGCCATTTACTATGCGACAAAACATATATTAGGCATAGTAATAATTGAACAATGTAGTCAGTTATCTGGAGCAAGGTTGTATATTTGGAAACAAATTTTAAAATTGGTCTGTAATTCACAATTAATTTATTTTACTTTAATAATTGTCTCTGAATTATCAGAACTGATCTGTTTAAAAATGTCAATTGTTACTTGAACGTTGTATCCAAATATGTTGATTCGTCTCACTGCTGGTCCTGTGATCCGCCGCAATCTGCTCCCTCGTCGTCTGCTCCTCTCTGCACACAGACGCTTCGCTGACACTCCTCTTGTACGTACGCACGCCGACACACCGATAACAGTTTAATCTTTATCTCAAGGTACACGAACTGGGCTGTAATTTAATATTTATTTACTATGGTGCTTTAAGCGTGCACCTTCCCGCGTCTTGAGGTGTCCTCGCGTTAACACAGGAGTATCCCGGATGGATAAACCTCCCCTATGCGGAAATCTTGATTCACGCGAGACTAGCACTGTTTAAATATAAATATTTTTATTATTTGAAAATATTGAGTTTGTACCAATACAAGGTATTACCTGACGGGTAACTCGTCGCCAAATTGTCCTTGATAACTCTTACATACGTAACGTTTCTGTTCGAAAAACTCGCACAGAGAGCACGTCCGTAATATTTGAGCTGCTGGATAGAACTAACTAGACTTTCGTCGTCGGAGACCCAATCTTAATGAAAATTGGGGCCGCTGATTGGTCGAAACACCTATCACGTGATTGATGGATAGAACTGATAGACAACTTCTTGAACAGATTGGCAGATTTCTGAAGAAGCAGGTATAGATTTTATCTATAAATTTTCTGACTTCTAAAAGATAAGGAATCTATAGAAGCTGATTTTTACTAAACAAATCCCTATTAAAATAGTATGTAACAAGTCTCTGACACCCAGAAAATATAGCGCTATTTAAGATGCTTGCGCTGCCCAAATCTCAGTTCGATACGTTCATTTACAACTGTTATTCATAAAATATGAATGACATGCGCACTCGCACATGACATGTTCAGCAATAAATTTATGGGCATTTTGATACATAATAGTTTTTTACCCAATTCTTAATTCAACACATATCTAATTAAACAAACAAAAATCAAATTTTAACATGTCTATAACGTCATAAACATGCTATATCAGCATGTAGGCCTGGCTACAGTTTCCTTTACTGCAATGTTCTATTGCAATATATATATATATTGAAGAGCTTTTAGTACGATAGTACAAGAATGCTGTATTCGTGGAGATCAGAACAAAAGTTAATGACACCAACCAGATCCACTTTAGAAGAATACGAGCATATAAAGAAATGTATTAGAGAAGCGGCTGAGGAAGCCCTAGGAAGACAAGCTCGGAAATCAAATAAACCATTCTGGTGGGATAGTGAAATAGAAGAGAAAAGCAAAAAGAAAAAGGAAACATATTTGAAACTACTACAAACTGAAGATGAAGAGACTAAAGAAGAATATAAAAGAATGAATAGAGAAGTTAAACAACAAGTAGTGAAGAAGAAAAATAATGCTTGGGAGAAAAGATGTGAATCCATAGATAATCAGCTGGGCGGTACCCAAAGCTCAGAAGCTTGGAAGACAATTAAAGCCATTAAAACTACAAACCGGACACAGATATTTTTGAACAACATACCTGAAACAAAATAGATACAACACTTTATGGAGCTATTGGTTGAAACAAGGAATAAATTAATTCCTAATAACCATGAAATAAAAGTATCTCGAGAAATTGCACTAAGTATTGAAGAAGTTCAAGAGGCAATAAAAGGTACAAAATTGAGGAAATCCCCTGGTCCGGGAGGGATAAACCCAGAATTAGTTAGATATGGGCCCCCAAGCTGTTTGAAATGCTCAGAAAAGTATTCAAAAGATGCCTAAATGGAGAAGAAGTGCCAGTGGAGTGGCGAACATCATATATCTCACCAGTCCATAAGAAGGGTTCAAAGTTTGACCCTAGAAATTACAGAGGAATTGCTGTGATCCCGACCATCGGGAGAATATATTCAAGGAATTTGAAAAACTTAACTGAAGAAGACATCAAGACCAAGCAGCCCGAAGAAAAATCAGGTTTTAGAGCAGGGCGATCCACGGTAGACAACATCTTTACAATCAAAATAGCAGTTGAAAAGAGAGTACAGCATAATAGAGAAACGCATATAGTTTTAATAGATTTAGAAAAGGCATACGATAGCGTCCCAATCTCACAGTTATGGAAGGAGATGGAACATTTGAACATAAATGCAAATTTGATTGCAGCCACCAGAAGATACTTTCAATAAAATATCACCAGGGTCAAACTGGGAAACAAACTCACTCTCCCATTCGAAACTACTAAAGGCGTAAGACAAGGATGCTGCTTGTCCCCTACCCTCTTCAAAATATACTTAGACAGATCTCTAGTAAGATGGACAAAGAAGTGTAAAAGCATGGGGCTGAGAGTGGGAGATGACAATCTGTTCACTCTATATTTTGCCGATGACCAGATTGTGGTAGCGGAGGATGACGAAGACCTCGAGTATATGGTCAGAAAGTTAAAAGAAGAATATGACGCAGCTGGTTTGATGATGAACATGGCAAAATGTGAGTACCTGATAGTGGGCAACGAAGAAGTTAAGGACTTTAAAATTGGATGTGGACAGGATAAGAGGTGTTGAAAAAAGTAAATACTTAGGCGTCATTTTCAAAAAACAGGGAAGCAGCAAAGATGAAATTCAAGAACGTGTTAACAAGGGGCAAACCGTTATAAGAATGCTGTGTTCTCTTCTATGGGAAAGAAGTATAGCAAGAAATACAAAGAAAGATATATATATATATATATATATATAAAATAGCATGGTGCAAAGTGTAATCCTTTATGAAGCAGAAGTTTGGAACGTTTCAAACATAAATAAGAAAAAACTTATGGCAGCGGAAATGGACTTCTTCAGGAGGAGTTGTAGAAGATGAAAATTAGACAGGGTTAAAAATGAGACTATTAGAGCCAAGATGAATATTGACAGGACAATAATAGATGAAATAGAAAGAAGACAATTGACTTGGTTTGGACATGTGAAGAGAATGGAAGATGACAGATGGCCCTGCAAAATACTGGAATGGATACCACCGGTGAAGAGGAAAAGATGACGTCCACAGAGGAGTTGGCGAGATCACGTAGCGGAAGCAATGGTTGCGAGAAATTTAGAAGAACTTACATGCTACGATAGATTACAATGGAAGTTGGGGACGGAGAAACGGCGACAGCTGTAAAGATCCGTTATATATATTATAACAACACAAATTGAGTTCATGGATGTAATCGTAATAAGATGATGCATTATATAAGTTTTTTAAAATTTTTGCATTATTTATTTTTTATTAAACAAAATTCTTTCATTTTGAACAACAAAATAATACTCATTATTATTCGTTAGTATGAACCATTCGCACATGACTTATGGCTAACAAATTATATATAACATGGTATGCATAAACCTTATCATCCAATCTTAATTAATTAAATATTTTGCTCTCGGCTTACTCATTGTGTGGTTATCTTTGCGAGTTCATATTATTTTCAGTAATTCTGGATTTACTGTTATTTTAATTCATTTAATCTTATTTGACTTTCATTCTTTACTATTGCATATGCATTTTACTTTATCAAACAAAGACTTTATCAATTACTCTCATTTATTTTAATTTAAAAACATATCAAACAAACACTTTATCAATACTTTAATTTATTTTAATTTAAACTCAAATATTTCTCTCTTAGCATTTATGTTTGATTCAACTACTAATTCCTATACGAGTTATTATTCTACATTACAATCTGCTTTTGCATTTATGTACATTTCTTTTTGATTGATTAACTGTTTGAATTTTTTTCATTTTATGTTAATTATAGTCTTTCAATTGTCTGTAATTAACAAAAATGGTTTTGCATCACCTCATTTGATGCGATACTATCAGTGTGTCCTTCTCGTTCTTCTGGTCCTCTTCCAAGATTCCACTGCTAGTGTTGTTTCCTAGTTGTCTCGTATCATCTCATGGATCGTATGTGAGTCCATCGAACCTCTTCGTAGGTGCTCTGCTGTTCTGGTTGGACTTCCAGTTCGTCCCGTGACTCTCACTGTAGATTTAAAATAGCGTCGTCGACTGACATAGCCTCCTATGGTAACGGTTGAAAATAGAAGAAGGAACTTTATTAGCGCGACCTGGTATCTATAGCCAGGTCGTGCAACAGCTCAGGTCTGAACAATTTTCATCTTGTCAGAGTTTGTCGGAGCGTCTTTACCCCCACTCTGGTTCAATTCACTAATTTCGCCTATCTTCGCGAATTACGAAGTCTGTTTCACACTACTCGACGCTCAATCGATCGCTAATTTTTGTTTACTATACGTAAATTACACTTCTTTATTGTAATTACAAAAAGAGCTATTCACTTTTTACTTATAGTAATTGCACTTTCTGTCACTTTGTTACAGTCTTTTAACCCTTTGTTCACCTTTATTTTCTACACCCTCTGGTGTCTTTCGTTTTACAATAACGTACATATTTTTCTTATAATTAAAATAAAACAAAATCAATCAATATTTGAAAAGGAATGGTTACTGTTCAGGAACCGACACACAAACAAAGTACACGTGTAGGCCTACACAACGCTAGCGACAGGTGGGCCAGATATGCGTGTACTTGCATGAATTGTGTGTTCCCTATTTTTTTTAAACAATCCAGTTTGCAATCTGAATCATGTCTATTCCATAGCTTTATTTATTTGTAGTAATTATTTATTTATTTTTGCAACGCACAGTACCATACCTTTTTGTACTGTCGCAATATATATATATTCAAACACTTTCTGCTACAGTCCATTTCTTGATGTATATAACATATATATATATTTTATGATGACTTTACCTCAAGATGTTTTCTCCCTATTTGGAACATGTTTCGGGAAGCCTTGTTTTCCCATCTTCAGTCTTCCTAATTTTGAGCCTTCTGAGGTATTTGTGTGTTGGCTGGTTATTGCTTTGGTTTCCTGTTGGTTTCTGGTGGTTTAAATTGGTATTATCGTGTGTGATGGTGGTGTATATATTATTATTTTGTGTATTTTCTATGTTGAGTGCTTTAAAAATTGTGTTATGTTTTGTATTCTCGTAGAGCGAATATGGCTGGAGGAGGTAATGCCTGATGAGTGGAACAATGGGGTGGTGTGTTTAATACATAAAAAGGGTGATCCGCTCATATGTAAAAATTATAGGGACATCTCTCTACTTAATACAGCGTATAAGGTATTGTCCAACATCATATTTTCTAGGCTGCTTCCCTACGCTGAGGAAAACATAAAAGAATATCAATGTGGATTCACTAGGAATAAGTCAACAACAGACCAAATATTTACACTAAGGCAAATCCTAGAAAAAACGTTGGAATATGGAGTGGCCACTCACCATCTCTTTGTGGATTTCCAGTCGGCATATGATTCAATCAACCGGAAAATGCTACATAGAGCTATGAAGGAGTTGAATATACCATTTAAGTTGGTGCGTATGGTTGGAGTAGTTATGTCCAATTCTAAGTGCCAAATAAGAATACAATCAAATCTATCTAACTCCTTAAAAACATTGAATGGGTTGAAACAAGGAGATGCCTTAGCGTGTGTTGTTCAACATAGCTCTAGAAAAGGTCATCAGGGATTCAGGAATTCAAACTAGTGGACACATATTTCACAAGGAGGTACAGCTTCTGGCCTATGCCGATGACACTGACGTCATAAGTAGGTCTGAATCTGGCTTAAAGGAAGCCTTTCGGGAACTGGAGTTGTCCGCTAAGGCTATGGGCTTGGTTATAAACCAAAGCAAAACCAAATATATGGTTGTAGGTGCCAACACTCGTGCCCTGTCCCTGCGCATTAACGATTATGAATTTGAAGAGGTTCAGGGTTTTCCATATCTCGGGTCATATGTGAACTCTGGAAATGACTCCTCTAGAGATATTGAAAGACGGATATTATCTGCTAATAGGTGTTACTACGGACTGGTGAAACATTTTAAGTCTAAATTAATAAGTAAAGATACAAAAGCCACCCTATACAAGACCTTGATTAGACCAGTCCTGATGTATGGCTCGGAATGCTGGGTGGTAAAAAAACTAGATGAGCAGAAACTATCCGTTTTTGAGAGGAGGGTACTGAGGAGAATCTATGGCCCTGTGAAGGAAAACGACATCTGGAGGCGATTGCATAATCGAGAGTTGTACGAAAGGTTTAAAGATCTTCCGATCGTGCAACTCATACAAATTAACAGATTGCGTTGGGCTGGTCATGTGCAGAGAATGGCGGAGGATAGAATCCCAAAAAGAGTGATGAATTATTTGCCGATGGGAAGGAGAAGGAAGGGAAGACCGCGTACAAGATGGCTGGATCAGGTTGGTAAGGAGGCAGCGAGGCTGGGTGCAGCAAACTGGTGGACATTGGCCGGGAGTAGAGACCAGTGGGGAAGATTTCTTTTGGAGGCCAGGGCCCGGACTGGGCTGTAGCGCCAAGGATGTATGTATGTATGTATGTCATGTTTTGTATTGATTTGTATTTGTTCATGTATTAGTTTGTTTTGTGTTTTTTTATGTTTGTATATTTGTAAATTTTCCCAAATGTTCATTATGGCCCATTTGTGTGGTATATGTTTTATTAGTGTCATATTAGTTATGTCTGGGAATTCATGTCCAGTGCCAATGGGAATTGCTTGTGTGGCCAAATTAGATTTATATTTCTGTTTTCTTCTATGCATTTAGGTGTTCAAAATAATGTTTTTCAGGTGTTTTTTTGTTTGTCCATGTTTTTTGTAAAATAACTATCCACTGTATTCGTAAGTATACATTGTTTAATTTTATGTACATAATATTCTTATTTTCCAACACAGTAACTATGAATTTGAGCTCACAACAGTTTCAGTCAGGCTAACATCAGTGAAAACTCTATTTGAATTACATTCACAATGCTTTCCTTACACTGTCTAGTAAATAGTGAAAACAGGAGTAGATCAGCAATTATCAAACTTTTACCCCCTTCTGAACTTGTTTTTTTCCAGTGGCCCTTTGCCCTACCAGCGAAACAATTCAGATCTTTTCTGTAATTAAAGTTCGTTTCTTTATACTCTTTGTAATTTAAAAAACAATACAGTTTTATAAAAATGTATATTTAGTATTTCTTAATCAACATCACCCTTGTGTTTACCGAACAGAAACAAGTTTTTTTTATATCTCGTTCCACTGCTGACAGTTATTTCAATTGATGCGTGCACGCACATGCACATACACACACACACACACACTTATATACATATACATCTGCCCTGAATGGGCACATTCCTTTATCAATTGTGAGGTTTCCACTTGGATAAAAACTACCTTTAGAACATTTTATAATGTTCTAATGCTAATGTTAATGTAATAAAATGGTCTAATTATTAGAACCTTGGCTGGATTGACCTCTTGCAATGTACTTACTTTTATCATTTAAATGCAGCATAAAGTAAATGGAAAAAATATCTTTCCAGCAAAAGAAGAGCCTAACATAACATCTGTACTCCAGTAGTCAGTAATTCTTGGTCTTGACACTAGGCACATATGACAATTATTGCAAAAATATTGTTCATTTCATGTAACCACCCCATGAAGCCCACACTGAAAGCTCTATTAATTTATTTTGGCTCCTCAACTTTGTAACTGTTGTTCCAGCATACCTATTCCTAATCTATATAAATACAGTGAAACTTGGTTAATTCGAATAAACTGCTATTCCCCTTGAAAAACGTATTTAAACTCTTATAAAAATGGCATGCCTAATTCGAAGTAAAAAATATTTCGTTTGGATAATTCGAAGTTTTTTCAAAGACAAAGGTTAAAATGTTTGCTTAGCTCGGAGTGTTTGCTTTCATTTTGGTTGAAAACAGACACAATACAGTCATACACAATAGGTGTAGGTACCGTTATACCTAACTGTAATCACATGAGGAATGTAGGGAATTCCAAACTTGCTCTGTACACAATACTGTACCCACAGGGTAGTTTGGAATTTCCCCTACCAAAACAGAGTTAAGTCAGTAATGTTACAGTACAGTTGAATAGTGCGTAAGGTGTGCTGCTCGATTTAATTGCGTGCTGTCAAAATCGTGTTGTTCGATTTAATTTTAAAACTACAGTAGTGTTTTGGCTACAATTAGAGCTTACGTGCAGTTTAACAATGGCTAAGTGCGGCCCGTACAAGAGTTTAACTTTAGACGAAAAAGTTAAAGTGATACAAGACGTGGAACGGGGAGCAAAACGAAAATGTGACATTGCAAAAGAATACGGAATTTTACTGAACACTTTGTCGTCTTTCTTAAAAAATAAAAACACTTATGGAAAACTGGAATTAAAAAACGGGAAAAGTCGAAAGCAGGTAAGAACAGCAGATTATCCTGCAGTGGACGATTGTGTTTTAAAGTGGTTCAAACAAACTCGTGACCAAAACATTCCTTTAAGTGGACCAATAATTCGTGCAAAAGCAGAAGAATTCGCAGAGGGATTGGGCATTCGGGATTTTAAGGCAAGTACCGGTTGGTTTGCGGGTTTTAATGACAGAAATGCAATTTCTTTTCGAAATGTTTGTGGTGAGAGCGGATCAGTGAGCGGACATTTAGTAGATGAGTGGCATGCTGAATTAGCGAAAACTATCGAAAATTACCAGCCAAAAAATATCTTTAATGTCGACGAAACAGGGCTATTTTTTAAGTGTTTACCGAACAAAACATTTTCATTTAAAAACGAAAAGTGCAGTGGGGGAAGAATAGTAAAGAAAGGTTGACAATTTTGATAGGGTCAAATATGGATTGGTCAGAAAAATTACCGCTTTTAATGATTGGCAAAGCAGCAAAGCCGAGATGTTTTAAGTCTAAAGAAGTTTACCGGTAACTTACGAAGCCAATAAAAAAGCTTGGACAACAGCTGCATTGTTTGAAAAATGGCTTCTGAATCTTGACAAAGAACTTGGTCGGAAAAAGAGAAAAATTTTGTTTATCAACAACTGCACGGCCCACAACAACCTTCCATTGCTAACGTGGATTAAAATTGAATACTTTCCGGCTAACATGACCTCAGTTGTTCAGCCTATGGACCAAGGGGTTATTAAGAATCTGAAACATTTTTATCGTCGACAGGCTGTTATGAAAATCTTAGGAGTACCAAACAAAAAATCAATTAACGTATTGGACGCTGCTCATATGATACATAATGCATGGAACAAAGTTAAGCCTAGTACGATAGCACACTGTTTCAGGGTCGCTGGTTTCAAGATCAGAAATGATGAAGCAAATGAAGTTGCAAACTCTATAAATACTGATTGGAACCATCCTGAAGAAAATACACCAGATGGCTGGGAAGATTTAAATGTTGATGTAAGCTACGAAGCGTATTTAAATGTCGATGCTGACGTCGCCATCTGTGGAACTCTGACGGATGGGGAAATTCTCGAAGAAGTGATGAAAAATACGCAGGGATCTTCTGAAACAGAAGAAGAAGACGAAGAAGACCTTCAACCAGAGAAACCGATTCCATCCACTTCTGAGGCAGTTTCAATGATCGCAGACTTAAAACGATTCGTCGAAGCTCAGTCCAACGTTAATAACAAAATTTTTTGTGCTGTGAGTGAATTGGAAGATTTTATTCAGTGTTTACAACTAAAAAAACAAAAACAAACGAAGATTACACATTTTTGGGGTACAGGTAATTCTCTTTTATAAATGCTGGTTCATGTAATACAATTTTTGAGTAATACCCTGTAAAATTACTCACTTTATTACTGAAATAAATTAGTTTCTTCTGTGCAATTAACGTACATTATTTCTGTTGCAGTACTTAACAAAAAATGTGAACTTGCAGTATTGTTCCATATAATGTTGGTTATTTCGAATTTTGGATAATTTGAATTTTTTTCCTTTCCCCTTGAAGTTCGAATTAACCAAGTTTCACTGTATATACAAAGTAAATACATAAATAATAGTAGAAAATATTATTTATATTTATTAGAAGAGCAAGAATAATGTTCATAAATATGAAAAGTAAATATATAATTTACAATTTATAAAAAGTAAATATACAAGGGGTACCCAAAATTAACAGCAATTTTTTTTTAAAGCTATGTATTTAATATTTTTTACAAAACAACCTTATCACCTTCAAAGTACTCACCATTACACTTAATACATTCGTCCAATCTGCGATCCCATTCCTGGAAACATTTTCCAAATTCGTCTGTTTTTGATGGCCAACAGCTCCTGCCTCGTTTTTTTCTTTACTGCTCCCACGTCGTCAAAACGTCCTTTCATGTCCCTCTTCATTTGCGAAAACAAGAAGAAATCGCACAGAGTGAGGTCAGGTGAGTAAGGGGCGTGGGGCAAGGGAGTCATGTTGTTTGTTGCTAAAAACTGGCGCACTGAAATGCAAATTTTTGCAGTGACCCTTCTCATCCCCAAATCTTCTGACAAAATTCGCTGAACAAGCTCCAAGTTATTCCAGATAACTTACTAATCTCTTCAATGGTCCGTTGTCGGTCTTCAAGCATGATTGCATAAACTTTTTCAACATTTTCGTCAATTCTGGAAGTTGATGGATGTCCAGAACGAGGTTTGTCATCAATTATTGACATTTCACCTTCTTTGAAATGAGAAAACCATTGGTACACTTGAGTTTTTCCCATAGCACTATCTTTGTAAGCTGTTTTCAACATCACAACAGTATCTGCGGCGTTTTTCCCAAGCAGGAAGCAAAATTTCACAGTTCACTTAAATCCGCCATGACAAAAAACGAGGAGCAAGCAAAACTGCTTTTACGAAACGAATTACTGTGATCGGACACAACCTTCCCAGGCGACAACAATGACAGCACTGAACTTGGAACAAGTTGCGCTATGCTCACCTAGCGGGAGAATTGCATACTAAGTAAGATCCGCCAATCGCAGCACTATTCCGGTTATTTTTGGGTACCCCCTCATATAAAGTTGTTTAAGTCTGTTGGTGCATATTCCTTCCTAAGGTCAAATTCGTTAGTTTTCAGAAAATGTCCAGCAAACACCTAAGAATATACTGTTTATTTTGTTATTAAAACAGTCATAACTCATAAACAGTTAATCACAGAATGCATGTGTATAGAATGGTTATACAAATAGCAAATAAAATCTACTCAAACTAAACAATAAAATTGTAAACAAAATAAAGTAATTTGTAAAATTAATTAAAAGAAATTACAGTCACTAATGCATATATTAAACATAAACCAGTGGTTCCTAATATTTCTGAACCCACATATGACTTTGGTCTTCCGCGTTTATTTCAATTACAACCAGAGCTTAAAGTTTATTGGGTTCTTTCAATAAAAAAACTTGATAAAACGCAAATATCATATCTTATTATTGCCAGATATGTATAATTATTAAATACAATACACAGAATTTACAAAATGGGGACTAATTCTTAAAACTAATTTCAGGTTGGTTCTATGCTATAAGAAAGTACAGTTTTTCAAAAAACAGTTGATTACTTTTATTACAAATCTACTAAAAAAAAAAAAAAAAAATAATTACAGTGAAACTTCCTACCACTTATTTTGTACCCAAGAGTTAATGTCAGGTTTGATTGATGTTATTTTTAACCTTAAATCACTTAATAGACATTCTGTTCCTCTATTAGCTTGTAACATAAATGAGTTCATCAAATAAATGCACTTTCTCAAACATAACTTGACACAAAAGGTATTAAAGACATCAATGTCAGATAAAAATATATTGTTTTGAACATAAAATTTTATTTACTTTTTTAAGTAAATACTTTTTCCCTAGCTAGGTCTTCTTGCGTACCACCTTGGATCCCTCAGTGTACCACACTAGTGATATGCATACCACCAGTTGGGAACACTGGTATAAACAGCGAGATGAAGTAACCTCAAATTATGTAGCCTTACTTGTATTGTCAGATCAAAATGTCTCTTCATTTTCTACATTACTCAATTCAGATCCACATTTGAAATTAAATTACCATAATATATTATCTTCAGTCAAGAAGTTATCAGTTACTTTGTAATATAAAATTACAAAAAAAAAATTATTCAAAAATTCAAACACTGCACAAGCCAATACTATACCAAATGTGTAGTTCACAACAAGGAGCCGTTACAAACAATGACCTGTAAAGCATCAGAAATTAGCAATTTTGAGATACAAATGCCATTTGTCAGTAATGCACTGAACTATTGTTGAATTGTAAAGAAACAGTATGCATGCAGCAATCGGAAATCTGCTAGATGAAATAACCTATGAGCTTTAAGTACAACTTACAAGGTGTGAAATGCCAAGCCACATTAACTTAGGGGACATAACCGTGTGAATCATTTTGCCAAGCAATAATGCAGATGTGTTAAGACTCCAGGACTGTCATCGTGAAGGCTGTAGCAGCCGGACAAAAATCTTGTGTGAGAAGTATAATTTATGTATGACAAGAAACAAAGAATTACAAATAATTTCAACTAAACATACAAATATCACTGTAACTCATATAGTGATAAATTGAATTACATGATAAATGTGTATCAATAATTTCACACTACATTACAATAAATAATTTAAAGATTTTAATTTGTAAGGCAAAAGGTAAAATTTTGTTACAAATTTCATTACTGTTTTGTAGTGCCAAATATCATAGACACATTACATATTTACAGTGGCAATATGACAGCATATGTTAATTTATTTGTGTAATTATGCTTAAGGGTTTCTGTTTAAAAACATATTGATAAGTTTTATTACATTGCTAAAACTTCTTGGGCAATAGAAACTATTCTTACATACCACACAGTAATGGTTCATAATAGTATAATTAATTTACACTCAAAATGTACAAACAGAAAATTTTCTTACAAACATCACTGTTATTAATGCCAGCATGTTATTTATAATACAACAGGCTATGCCAATTTAAATACTTTTGCAGAAACAACTCACCGGTACTTCTTCATGCCACAATGTATTAAGTTGTGTTTTTACAAACTGTCTGATGTAGTAAATGATTTTGAACAATCATCACACTGGTACTTCTTAATGCCAGAATGTATTGTGTTCTGACAAATTGCTTGCATAAATAAATGATTTTGAACAAACATCACACTGGTATTTCTTAATGCCGTAATGTATTAACTTGTGAATTGACCATTCACCTGACTCAGTAAATAATTTTGAACAAACATCTCACTAGGACTTCCTAATGCCAGAATGTAATAACTTGTGTTTTGACAAACTGCCTGAGAAAATGATTTTGAACAAACATCACACTGGTTTTCTTAATGCCAGAATGTAATAACTTGTTTTGACAAACTAATGACTGAGAAAATGATTTTGAACAAACATCACACTGGTACTTCTTAATGCCAGAATGTAATAACTTGTTTTGACACACTACTGGCTGAGAAAATGATTTTGAACAAACATCACACTGGTACATACTTCTTAATGCCAGAATGCATTAACTTGTGTTTTGACAAATTGCTTGAATGGGTAACTGATTTTGACAAACATAGCACTGCTACTTGTGAATGCCAGAATGTATTAACTTGTGTTGTGACAAATTGCTTGAATCAGTAAATGATTTCGAACAAACATCGCACTGGTACCTCTTAATGCTAGAATGTATTAACTTGTGTTCTGACAAATAGTGTGCAGAAGTAAATGATTTTGAACATCGCACTGGTACTTCTTAATGCCAGAATGTATTAACTTGTGTTGTGACAAATGGCCTGACTGAGAAAATGATTTTGAACAAACATCGCACTGGTATTTCTTAATGCCAGAATGTATTAACTTGTGTTTTGACAAAGTGCTTGAATAAGTAAATGATTTTGAACAAAAATCGCACTATTTCTTAATGCCAGAATGTATTAACTTGTGTCTTGACAAAGTGCTTGAATCAGTATATGATTTTGAACAAACATCGCACTGGAATTTCTTAATGCCAGAATGTATTAACTTGTGTTGTGACAAACCATGTGACTGACTAAATGATTTTGAACAAACATTGCACTGGTATTTCTTAATGCCAGAATGTATAAACTTGTGTTGTGACAAATTACTTGACTGAGAAAATGATTTTAAACAAACATCACACTGGTACTTCTTAATGCCAGAATGTATTAACTTGTGTTGTGACAAATTGCTTGACTGGGAAAATGATTTTGAACAAACATCACACTGGTACTTCTTAATGCTAGAATTATTAACTTGTGGTTTGACAAGCTGCCTGACTGAGAAAATGATTTTGAACAAACATCGCACTGGTACTTCTTAATGCCAGAATGTATTAACTTGTGTTTTGACAAAGTGCTTGAATAAGTAAATGATTTTGAACAAAAATCGCACTATTTCTTAATGCCAGAATGTATTAACTTGTGTCTTGACAAAGTGCTTGAATCTGTAAATGATTTTGAACAAACATCGCACTGGAACTTCTTAATGCCTGAATGTATTAACTTGTGTTGTGACAAACCATGTGACTGACTAAATGATTTTGAACAAACATCGCACTGGTATTTCTTAATGCCAGAATGTATAAACTTGTGTTGTGACAAATTACTTGACTGAGAAAATGATTTTAAACAAACATCACACTGGTACTTCTTAATGCCAGAATGTATTAACTTGTGTTGTGACAAATTGCTTGACTGGGAAAATGATTTTAAACAAACATCACACTGGTACTTCTTAATGCTAGAATGTATTAACTTGTGGTTTGACAAGCTGCCTAACTGAGAAAATGATTTTGAACAAACATCACACTGGTACTTCTTAATGCTAGAATGTATTAACTTGTGGTTTGACAAGCTGCCTGACTGAGAAAATGATTTTGAACAAACATTGCACTGGTATTTCTTAATGCCAGAATGTATTAACTTGTGGTTTGACAAAGTGCTTGAATCAGTAAATGATTTTGAACAAACATCGCACTGGAACTTCTTAATGCCAGAATGTATCAACTTGTGTCTTGACAAACCATGTGACTGACTAAATGATTTTGAACAAACATCGCACTGGTACTTCTTAATGCTAGAATGTATTAACTTGTGTTCTGACAAATTGCTTGCAGAAGTAAATGATTTTGAACAAACATCGCACTGGTACTTCTTAATGCCAGAATGTATTAACTTGTGTTGTGACAAATGGCCTGAATGAGAAAATGATTTTGAACAAACATCACACTGATTGTTCTTAATGCCAGAATGTACTAACTTGTGTTTTGAAAAATTGCCTGAATGAGAAAATGATTTTGAACAAACATCACACTGGTTGTTCTTAATGCCAGAATGTATTAACTTGTGTGGTGACAGATGGTCTCCTAGAGTATTCTGAATTGACTTTCCCGTATATAGTTCACAATCCAGAGTAGAATCCTTTTCTTCACAGATATTATTCATCGGTGCAAATAAGTAACACTGGAACAAATGAATACACACAACTGTAATAATTCATAATTGGAACACTGAAGCAGTAGAAACTAGTGTTAGAAATCATGTTCTACCTGTGATGTAGCTTTCGGCTTGCAAAAATTAACCTTACCCTATGTAATGCATAATAATAATAGTAATAACATTACCCTTACAGTATTGCATTACTCTTCATAGGAAGAACAGTAACTTTTATAAGCAAATTTGTATATAAATGAATGGTGAATGGCGCGCACGCACACAAACATATTTCCATATTTAACCACACTAGAATTTTTGTAAATAATTAATATAGAGTAGTTGTTAAAAATAGTTTTAAGTAGTGCTATGTGTATGTGCAGGGAAAGCTTACAAGCTGTAGCTTGTCAAAGTGAACACCTGTTCATTTTAAGCTGTGTGTATGATTTTAATTCAGTAAAAGAGTACGTGAATACATGAGTAAGACACAAGTGATACCAGTCAGAAGTACTCATTGGAAACTGCTATCATCTACCAAAACAACAAAGGACTATCCAAGTCAAATAAATACATTCTACAAAGATTTACACATTGAAGTCGAAAATCTTAGAATGGAAATAAAGAGAAGACTGGTGCAGATGATTCTGCATCCTACACATACGGAAGAAAGAGTACTTTAATATTTAAGGATTGAAGAACAATCAAACTGAATTCCATCTGAATATTGAACGATAAATGGAATTGATAGGCAATAATATAATTGACGGAGAAGCTTGCTTAGTAAATAAACATTTTCAAGATTCTGCTGCCACATGATTAAGACAAGTGAACAATTTGTGAACAATATAAGACTCGTTTGAATATTGCTGCGTTGGAATATTGATACACAAAGACAGGTAAGACACCAATTATGGTAGATATTAAACACATCAAAATTCACTGAACACAAGTTAGTGTTAAAATTAGCATATCAATTGAACTGAAATATAAGATTAGGAATTAAAATATATACATATATTGTAACAACACTAAATGTTACAATAGTAAATTAATGTGTCCTGTGTTAACATTCATACATTACTGATAATGTGTATGTATAATTGGAGTTCAGGTGTAACCATAATAAGAGTAGTCCTTTTATAAATAGTAACATGTTTTCATTTCTTTATTCAAATGAAATAAAAAAATAAAATAAAAATATAATAATATTTACTTCGCCATAAAATATTCATTATCAATTGTTTCACTGTTTCTTTGATGCCGTACATTTATCATAAAATAAATCTTATATCTTATATTAGCGAAACTCTATGTTAAACATTTCTTCGTTACACTATAAATTCTCGACTACTCAGTCTGAATGTGTGCTTTATAAATTTGTTCTTATTTACATTATTATTCTATGCTTGGCATACATCTTAGGGCTTTATAACATTTTAAATAAACTAATCGAATCATTAGTCTTCTTCTATATTTCTAACTACTTTACTTTATACGCTTTCAATGAAAAATTAAAATTATTAAATCAATTGTTAATCTTCCAAGCAAGGATTTAAATTATCTTTAAATTAATTGGTCATCATTAAAGAAAATTCTTATTACAGTTAAATTACATTCTCTTATCTCTATCTACATAATTTTTCTTTAATTAAAATTTTTTTTTTTTATTAATGTCTTTTCAATGTTTCTATTCTTTTTAAAAATAAATTGGTTTTTCATCACCTCAATTCTGCAGATTGTACCCATGTATACATACATCAACGTAGCTGGAAACCCACAGAGGGGAAATTTCCCCTCCGCTGACTGACTTCCCACTATTACGTGAGTACGCGTGGTACAGTCACTACTGCAAGCAGTGTTCGGAACGCTTTGTTTGTGTCAGTGTTTGTTTAAATTTCAATAATTTAAGAGCTGTTTTAAATATAAAAATTGCACACTCGTGCGCTCATAGCCCCCAGGTGGTAGCAAATATGCCTTATATTTTTATTTCTTAAGAAATATATCCACTGTCCCTTTAAAAATAGAACCAAACAATGAAATGCAAATACTACTGGTAATTATGTGCTACTGTAATTTCTAAATTTTGTAATGCAAATTATTTTCTATTTAATGTTTTTGGATCTAAAGAACAACATTTATAATCATTAATGTACTACAAATTAAACACAGAACACTAACAAAGCATACCGTAAATTATTGTAAAATTATTGTAGGCCTATAAATATGCCGACATTATCAAATTAATCCATTCATCACCTCACCCCACTTGCTCCTATTTATGCAGTAAAATAGATCATTGGAACTACGTACTATAGAAGTAGGCCCTACACAACACAACAAAAATGAAAAATGGAATTATGTTTATACAAATTACCTTTAATGATTCCAAGGGTCATCTTCAGAGCTCCTTTTCATTTCATGTCAGTAGACGATCAGTAATATGCAGTCCTATGGTCACAAATAATTGCTAACTGTTCAAATAGAAAATAATAAAATTTTTACTGTGCAAGTCATATAGTAATATGACTTTTTTTATAGTAATGGACTTTTTTGTACCAAAAAAATTTTCAACTAAGTTAACAGCTATGACAGCAGGTAAACCACACTTCACATTAAGTCTTCAATTCCTGATAGAGTTTCTTCACTGTCCGTGTCCATTTGACTACATCCGCTGGCGTCATCCTCATCTGTGTCACTGGTTTCCCCTCCAAGTTGAATGATGAAATTTTCAACAGCGTTTTCTATTTGTGGTTGAGATGTAACGTAGTCTTCTTCAACCTTTTTTACATGGTCACATTTTTTTTGCCAGGATTCTCTGGTGATTTCCCCGAATTTTTGTAGTGTTAGCTGCTTCACGTCTTCAATTGTAAACGTTGTGTTGTTGGTTGCTACCCAGTTCTTCACCTCGGCCCAAATAAGTTCTATTGGGTTGAGCTCCAGATGGTATGGAGGTAAGCGCAATACAGTGTGGCCATGTTGTTGAAGGAGCGAATCGATTACATATTTTTTGATCCTTGGTTTATGTAACGAAATCAACTGCAGTAACTGTACCTTCAGCATCGAATCATCGAAAGGTATTCGGTTACTTCGAAGCCACTCTTGCATTTTACTTTTAGTTGAAGCGGAGGTTGGACACTTTTTTGACTGCACATTATGGTATGGTGCATTGTCAATGACAAGTACACTTTTTTCTGGCAGGTTTGGTATTAATTTTTCTGTCAACCACTTTTGGTAGTTTCCAAAGTTCATTGAACTGTGATAGTCTCCTGAACACAGACTTGATTTCCACATGGTGAAGCAGTTTTCAATAAAACCCATCTCTCCTCCCGCATGAATTATTATAAGTCTTGCTCCTTTAGTGAGGGGTATAGCAACACCATCATTGTTATTGTCTGCCCACGATTTCTGGCTCACATGTGACGAGTGAATATAAGTCTCATCCATGTAAACTACTGGTCGCCCTTCTTCTCTGTATTTCCTAATGTTTTTTAAATATTCGTGTCTGTGGAAGGCTATGTGTTGTTGTTCAATAAGTACATGTCTGTTGTTTCTCGTCTTTTTCCATTTAAAACCCAACTGTTTGATTACTGTCCTTAAACTTGTCTTCCCTCCATTAAACCCTATATCTTTCACTAATTTTGAATGTAATTTTGGTAGTGTAGGTAGACATTTTTCGACGAGGTAAAAGCCGTTGATCATTCGGCGTATAACAGATTTATCAAAATCGTCCAAATCTGTAACAGGCTTTTCTCTCTTCCTTTTCTTATTTGGCGTTTCAAATAATGGTTGCCCTTCGCTTCTCTGCCTCTTCGCTTCCTGGTTTATTCTCGCTAGTGTCATCCGACTTACACCAACTGAAGTTTTTACACTCTTTCTCTAACTTTTTTACAGTCTATTAAAAACCCTCCATGATCTGCTTCCTTCTTCATAAACTCCATCACATTGTATATAACTTCGCGAGTTTGGCTTTTAAGCACCTTTCCCGACAACTTACTCATTGTTAAGCAATCACTAATAACAAAAATTAAAGATATAAAATGTATCGCGACGAAAAACAATACAAACAAATTAGTTTTAAATAACGTCACAGAAAGGTAAACCTAATCACTAAGATAGCTATTAAAATACAAAACCACAGCACAGATTGCAAAACACAAAACACAACAGCAACTCAGTAACTTTTGGAATGCTTGCAGACTGTACGTGTAAACAACACCAAACTTACAGTCAGACTGTATGGTGGGAGACGCTCATTCATTGCGCATGCGCTAACCAGGCAACTTCCTAAATTGATGTGTGTATACTCTGGTGATGTCGGTCCTCTTGTGTTTCCGGTTCCACTGGTCGTCCTCCAGTCACTCGTCCTTCATGGTCCCATCTGCTGGCTGTAGAATGGAATGATGTGTTGCTCTGAATCAACTGCTGTTGTTCTATTAACCACCTCTATTGCTCTGCATATCGTTCCTCTGCTTGTTGTTCTCTCGCCATCTGTCTAGAGTGTTGATGTTTGTAGTTGTAGACGTCCGATAATTGTAGTTAGGTTTTTTTTTTTATTACTTGAACTAACATATTGTCCGTTAGACTTTACAGTTTATAAACAAAAGATCTTGTCGATATTGGACATAGCTGAAGTAATTAAAATTCGCGTCTCTGACAGAAAGAGCTTACTGCAGCGACTGAAGACTGTTTGAAGAGTAATTAAAAGTTCTCGTCGCTGACGGACATAGCGTACCACCACGACTGAAAACTGACTGAAGAGTAAATTTGGCTCTCCTGGGCTCGTATTTATATTCACCAAAAAAACCACACCTGTCGTCACAGGATTCTGCAGGTCAGAAGCTGTCAGTGGCATCAGGTCCCCCACCATCATCCAATTTCACATACTCGCACAATTTTGCCAATTGCAATGTCTAATGAGGATTTTCTGTGATCTAACATTGTCTGATTCAATTACACATATCATACGTAATTATCATAATGATCACATCATTAGTGTAATTACTATGCTCTAAAAATCGCAAAGAATTCGCACTGAACGTCACAATTATATAGAATTCGCACTGCACATGTGTCTGATTTTTATGCATTTTTAGAAGTCTTTACACTTTCTAATATTTACGGTTTGCTTGTAATTAAATAAAACTTTAATTTAGAATCTATTTGGGGTGAGATTGCAAACTTTCAGGCTTGAACACGCCTCACGCACACACATTATTTACTCGTGTACACGCTCTCAGCGGCAATCACGTGATTTTTCCTGTTGATTCCTGTTCATAATTCAGCTTTCAATTTCACACCTGCTTGTCTATTACATATTACTAAAATTAATTTAAATATTTATTTTATTTACTACATGCACATTACAGCATATGCTTGTATTGTCGTATTATTCCTCTGCTTGGTAAAAAAAATTTTTAATTAATTTATTTATTAAAATTTTTTTTCTATCATTAGACACATTATTTTTTTTATATTTTATATTACTTATTTTTATTTGTATTTATACACTACAACCAATAATAATGAATATTAATTGTTCCATTTTCCTTATTTGGAGGGTAGAGCAAGTAATGTTCCCTTCTCTCCACACAAGTGTTGCATTGTAAGCGTAGCTACTCTTTCCATTGTTCTCCTTTAATCTGGTCCCATTTACCTATTTATTTTTTAAGTGTAGAACTTCCTACATGAGTTGCTTTCATGCACTGGTAAACATTCTGCGTCTTAGCATATTATGCCATTCTTCTATCTGGAAGTTTACATTACCTTAGTCATACATTTCTACCTTCGTTCCTTAACCCTTTTCTTAGCCTATTATTCCAATCTTCATTCTTACATTTCCGTTCTGATCACTAATAATTTTCTTCATTCTTACCCTGTGTTGAAATACACTTCCGTAACAGAATACTCTTTTTAGCTTCGTAGTGTGTCGCATTATCGGCTACAGATGACTGCCTTAGAAACACGTCTATATCCAGACTTTTATATGCTTAACTCACTAGATGTGTTAATTGTAGCATTTGAGCTCTAAGTAATCTCTGCCCTTGACCTTCACTATCGCTTTCTTCTGTGTCCTTGCATTTCCACTAAGGTATGAAGTTTTCGCTTGATCAGCCATTCTGACAATTATACATTTATTTCTCATTTCTAACCCTTTCTTCATATTAATAACCACATTGATAATAACATTCCTTACCATTTTTCGTGAATACTAACATCCTTATATTTCTTATTTTTATTCAGCATAACATTCTTTATTATTTAATTCCTTAACATTTTCTTTTCACTTATAACATTTTCTTAAATATAATTTCTAACCTTTTTACACATATTATTCCTTATTAATTAACTCCTATTCTTATTAATAATCAGCAATACTATTTTTCATTTAAAAATAATTATTCATTACAATAGAGCATTGAGTGCGGTGTCGTTTGATTTCCACCCCTCTCTAAGTTAACAATACATTGTCCATCGTCTACAGGAAATTCATTGTTTCTTTGTAGCATAACACGCCATATAACATTTCCGTCTTGCATTCCTTTATTGTGCACATTTACCGAGTGAACGTTTGTTTTGACCATGTAATTCACCTGTGTACAGGGTACAAATTTCATCCTGCCTCTCGGCCACGCAGAATCTTCCCTTCGTTTCGCTTTACAAACGCTTCGCTCTCTCTCATTAGTTTGCTCTAGTGAACCTACCTGAACAGCTGTGCACATCTTCTCTCTCTCTTTGTATCTTTTTATAATTATGATTACAATTATTGTTATTATAATTATCACTCGTTCGGTACTTACCGTGTTTTTTCTCGCCGTAAATGTGATGCCTTACGTGTTTCACATGTGTTTTTCTATTATGTGATTTACTACTGTGTGTGTAACCTGTGACTTGGATATTCCTATCAATAAGGTATGATCGCTGAATTTTTACTTTGCTTTCTTCCTTAATGTTAATTATTTCTCTAGAATTATAATTATTAAATATTAACATTCCTTCAAGTTCCTTTTTTATTTTAATAGATTGTTTATCAAGTGCTATCTTAACATTACTTTTGCGTGCCTTTATACGCGTATTATTGTCGATATCTGTAGGTACTAAGTGCATAGTCTTATTTACGATATCTCGTTCTACAATATCTTTTGCTCCTTCTCTTAGTATTGTATTATATTCTTTTAATGTTTTACCTAATTGTTCTTTATTTGGTGTTAACTCTTCTATGTTTCTATCTAGTCTAGCACATACATTTTGTCTAATACCATATTCGTCCATAATGTTTCCCATCATCTTAATGATTGCCTCCATACTAATACTTCCTGATACTGCCATGTCGAATATGATGTATTTATTATGTTTTAAAATTAGTATTATATTATACAACCGTTCGCTATTTTTTTATTGCTTTATCTGTTTATTTTTATTATTATTATTATTATTATTATTTTTATACTCTTGTTACAATTACACCTGTTAGCTTATACATGAATGTATTGTGGGCGCCAGTTGTGTCATTATACACAACAAAATAAACAACATACAAAATATTCATGAATAAACATCAATTATTATACATAAAATCCTATGCACACATTTAACAATAGAGCATACATTTATTTATTAAACGTAGGCGTGTCGAGCCCCACGTTTGGCGCCAAATGTAACAACACTAAATGTTACAACAATAGTAAATTAATTTGTGCTGTGTTAACATTCATACATTACTGATAACGTGTATGTATAATTGGAGTTCAGGTGTAATCATAATAAAAGTAGTCCTTTTATTAATAGTAACATGTTTTCATTTCTTTATTCAAATGAAATTAAAAAAAAATAAAAATATAGTATTAACTTCGCAATAAAATATTCATTATCAATTGTTTCAATGTTTCTTTGTTGCCGTACATTTATCATAAAATAAATCTTGTATCTTATATTAGCGAAACTATGTTAAACATTTCTTCGTTACGTTATAAATTCTGACTACTCAGTCTGAATGTGTGCTTTATAAATTTGTTCTTATTTACATTACTATTCTATGCTTGGCATACATCTTAAGGCTTTATAACATTTTAAAAAACTAATCGAATTGTTAGTCTTCTTCTATATTTCCAACTACTTTACTTTATACGCTTTCAAAGAAAATTAAAATTATTAAACCAATTGTTAATCCTCCAAGCAAGGATTTAAATTATCTTTAAATTAATTGGTCATCATTAAAGAAAATTCTTACTACAGTTAAATTACATTCTCTTATATCTATCTACATAATTTTTCTTTATTTAAAAAATTTTTTTTTTATTAATGTCTTTTCAATGTCTCTATTCTTTTATAATTATAAATTGTTTTTTCGTCACCTCAATTCTGCAGAGTGTATCCATGTCCTCCGGTGATCTGTCGGTCCTTTCCTACTGGATGTCCTCTTGCATTTTCCGGTTCCACTGGTCGTCCTCCAGTTACTCGTCCTTCATGGTCCCATATGCTGGCTGTAGAATGGAATGATGTGTTGCTCTGAATCAGCTGCTGTTGTTCTATTAACTGCCTCTATTGATCTGCATATCGTTCCTCTGCTTGATGTTCTCTTGCCATCTGTCTAGAGTGTTGATGTTTGTAGTTGTAGACTGTTTGCAGATGTCCGATAATTGTAGTTAGTTTTTTTTCATTACTTGAACTAACATACTGTCCGTTAGACTTCACAGTTTATAAACAAAAGATTTTGTCGATATTGGACATAGCGTCCAGCTATGTCTGAAGTAATTAAAATTTGCATTTCTGACGGACAGAGCTTACCGCAGAGCCTGAAGACTGATTGAAGAGTAAATTTGGCTCTCCTGGGTTCGTATTTATATTGTAACGAAACAAAATGTTACAAAAGAATAGTAAATAATAGTGGAATCCGATCCAGAGAGGAAACAAGAAATAATAATTGAAAGCAAATTAAAGGAAACCTAGTTGGTTTGACTTATTTAATATTATTAAGAAACCCAGAAATAACCAAGTAGAATAGGGCAGTAAACAGACAAAAATTAAATAAATAAACCTAGTAAGCCTAAATAATCAACTTACCCTGAATAACAACCAAACCCAATAAAGAGTACCTATCCATATATTAAAATTGTATTAACAAAATTGTATAGGCCTATAATTAAGGATAGAAAAAGGGACACAAACCTTTACAGTGATGAGTGATATAATAATAAATAGTGGCACAAACTATAGTTAAACAGTGTGCTATTTATTATTTATAAAAAGTGTTTTATTATTATCATACAGACAATAGTTTAAAAGTATGAAATAATTAAGGTTGTTAACAACAATTATTATTATTAAGAGTTTTGTTATATGTTATAATAGTTTATGTTACCAGTTAATTTATATAAATATATTTATCTCAGGTAGTCAAGGTAGAAATTACAATCAACCATAACAAATTGTTCCACCACATATAGAAATTCAAATTAATAAGGTTTTACAGTTATAAACTGAGGAATGTTTAGTATCAAATTGTTTATAATTATATAATTAATCATCATGTAAACAGTGCATGTATCATTAGAGTATAATAATAAAATTATCTATTAAAGGTAATTTATAAAAATGTAAAGTAATTAATGGGAATCGATCATATAACAGTTAACCTGTACATAAATGGCCAATCAAAATTTAAGAAGTTTGTATGAGTTCGGTGACTAAAAAAGAAGAAATAACACTTAATTGTTAATTGTGATGGAAAACAGTTGAATAGTGCGTGTCTAGATGTAATTAAAAAAAATATATATATAAAAATAGATAACCCGTTTGTGAAAGTGTAACAGTACATAATGACCCAATACCATAATTATGGGAGTTAAGGATAATTTTCAATGTTTTATTGTTTAATTAGTAAAATACAGAATGGTTAGGTCCATTGTCCCAATATACGGAGGAACAACGCAAATTCAGCAAGTGTATCATACCAAGGTCACCGGTGGAACGTGCAGGAGTCGGTAAAAGCCATGGCGGTGTTTGTGATGAATGACTTTAAATATACATTGTGATTGGACAATAACGCTGTTCCGTCATAACCAAAAACAATGACGCACTGAATACAATGCATACGACTAGGCGTTGTCCTGCATGACAAAGCTTAATGACGTCAAACTCACTCACACATGCATAAATTTGCATATTCATCGGTCTCAGTTCAGCACAGTACACCAGAGAGGCCACAGCGATGTATCGCTGTTGGCATTAGTATTCATCCAAAAGTTGTGAAAGCCTGGTAAAAATTTTATAAAATGTGATTAAAAGTCAGAGAACACTTAAACAACAGTATATAGTAAAAAGCATTAAATGTAGAGTCAGTGCAGACAATTTAAAAACCAGAATGATGAGGCGAACACCGACCATCCTGCTGGGGAACATCTGAGGCCAGCGAGGGAGCGACGCTACACCGTTCTCAGAGAAGTCACAATATCTTTCTTTTATTATCATAGTAATGAGCTCATTAAACAAATCACAAAATTGTATGAAATGTAATTGTAACAGAGCGTGAATGAGTGTGCGATTGAATTAAGGCGTGGCCATGCTTCTATACATAGAGGGCATTGGTTTGTGTTTCATATAGTACGATAACTGCAGTTATCGAAACCAAAAGAATATATCTAAAACTGATGATGAGATTTTCAATTCCTATAATTAATCAAAATAATGAAATAAAGACGGAAGAAATATAGCCACCATTTTGTTTTTGTAATAACACTTGACGCCATTTTGAGGCACCCTTTTGATGTATGTTATTCATGCAATTAAAACTAGTAATCATATTCTATAAAGAAACTGTGTTATCATTGTGTCGCCTTTTCTGTGTATTCAAATCTCGCTGTAACGAAAACCTGGATCCCTTAGGTAAAAAGTGTTGCAAAAGGAAAAGCAAGTGCTCTCAAATAACAAAAGACGGTAAGTACACACGTGTACCATACTTTGATAATTATTCTACATATATAATTACAAATAAATTATGTGTAAAGGTGAGTAGAGTAACAGATGGCGCCCTTACTGTGGACGTTATATAAAAATTAATTTATATAAAACAGCCAGATTTGAAAACAGAGAAGGTGGTACAAGACGGAACATAACCTAATACACAAGAGGTTATGTTGATGAAACAAAGCAACCAGTAATTGTATAATTAAAAATATAGAGAGTCATTTAAACAGCTAAATTATGGCAGAAAGAAATGATAGTATGTTATGTGTAAACAATACAGACACAGAATCTATTTTATTAGACAAAATAAGCGCGAATTCTATGCCTAGGGCAGTCGAAAATAAAATATCGTTGGAAGATCTGTTCACATTAATTAAAACACAAAATAGTGTATTAAAAGAAATTGACGAAAAGTTTGATAGCCTTGAGAATGAATTAAAGAAACAAAACAATGTACAAGATGTAAAATTGAACCAATTAGATGAGAAACTGAAAAAAGTTGAAAACGAAATACATAAACAAAATTCCAATGTTAATGAGAAAATTAATACAATAGAAACACAATGTAATGATATTAAAAAGCAAACAGAAATTGTAGATGAGCAAGTTAAAACTAAGATAAGTAATTTAGATGATAAAGTCAAACAAATTAATGAAACTGTTCAAAATCAGATAGAAATCCAGAGTAGAGAAGTAGAAAATAAATATGTAGAGACAGTAGAACAGTTAGAAATTAAAACTAAGAATGAAGTAAGTAAACAGTTAGAATTGAGAACTTATGTTTTACAAAATAAATTAGAACAATGTGAATTAGATGTAGTAGACCTAACAAAAGGTATTCAGACAATAGATAGCATTATATCAAAACATGAAAACAGTACAATCAATAAAATAAGTATGTTGCAGAATAGAGTTAAAGAAATAGATGATTTACATATACAAAATTATAACGATGTGCATGATAGATATAACCTAGTTGAGAGTGATTTAACAAAAATGAAAAATGAGTTGCGGGAGGAGATTAACAGAAATTTAACGGGAACCATGGAAAGGGTTGTAATTACGAGAGATTTTTACAATGAAATAGAGTTAGAATTATTCAGTTATGAAAACCACTCAATACACCCCATGCAATTTATTAACCAAACCAGGGAGTACCACCATTTTAGTAATAGTAATTGGGAGATACAGTTAACCAAGATAATCAAATGTTTCAAGGGTAGTGCAGCGGTATGGGCAGAAGCACACAGAATAGAGTGGGGTAATTATGAGATGTTTGAACAAGCTTTTAAGGGAAAGTATTGGCCAGAGGAGGAACAAGAAGCGTTGAGGAGTAGAATAATGGGGACAGGTAGTTTCGGGAGCCACTCAAATAATAACATAACAATATATGTGACACAGTTGTACAATGAAGCTAAATATTTAGAACCTCAAATTCCATTTAAATCATTTGTAAGGTACGTTAGTAAACACCTTCCTCGAGAAGTACAAATAACATTAATAACTCAGGAAATAGCAAATTTAAGCGAGCTTGAGAAAGTCCTTGATATTTTGCAGAGTATTAGAGATAGGGAAGTGAATAGGCGATTAACACCGGGTAATTATAAACCAAACCAGGTAGAATACCATTCACAAAGAAATCATTACAATGAACATAATGTGACAAATAAAAATAATCATTATAAACCAGGTGAGTGGAGATGTTATAGGTGTCAACAGGAGAATTTCGCATTCCGTCGACAGTGTTTCAAGTGTAGAACGCCGAGAGAAGTACAACGGAGGAGAGAGGAGACGAGACAAGACAAACCACAAGGCAGAGAGACACAGGACACAAGAGGAGCAGTGAACAACAACCAGAGGCCAGACAAGGGACACAGAGGCCCCACCACCAGCAGACACCAGGAAAACTAGAAACGACAGTGGTAGCCAGCACCCGACCACTGTTCAGGGAAACGCAGGAGGTCCAACCAGTCGAGGAGATACACAGCCATGTAATCAAAGCAGATATTGTAGCTGACCTGATGGAGGAAGAAAACAATGCCAACAACGAGGTGAGAGCAGGACTGACAGAAATTCAGGTAACTGTAGGAAATAAGAATTTTAGAACATTGATAGATACGGGTAGCGAAATTTCCGTGATAGCAAAGAATATTTTAGCAGAATTAAGAGAGTTTGACAAAGATATTCCAGTTTTACCAGTAGCAGGAGTCACGGTGATAGGAGTCACGGGTGTACGCAGCAAGCGAGTAACTAAACAGATACAGTTGGGTTTTCTAATAGATAATGTAGAATTTGTAAACACATTTTTGGTAGTAAGAGGGTTAAGTTTAGATGTCATACTGGGTAATGATTTTTTGCAAAGGACGAAAGCTGTTATAAATTTTAGAGAGAAGGTGATAGAATTAGATGGGGGTGACCGGTCGGTAAGAGTAAAATTTGAGCAAATATTAGATAGAGTTAGAACTTGCGGAGTTAAAATACTACAGAAGGGGGTAAATGAGAATAATATAGGTACCAAGGTAAGTGCATGTATAGAGGCAGAATATATGAGTGAGTTGGAGAGTGAAAAGAGTAATATTAATGATGCAGTATGGGAGTTAAGGGCGGATGAATTTTGTAGTGAAGGTGAGGTGGTAAGGAGTGGCCAGCATGTAGCGTTATGGCGGGTGATAGAGAGGTACAGAGGAGTGTTTGCCGAGGTTCCAGGAAGGGCAAGAGAGTATGAACTTGTATTACAAATAAGGGAACACACACCATTCATGCAAAGGAGCTACCCCGTCCCTTACTCAAAAAGAAGAGCGGTGCAGAGAGAACTCGACAGGATGGTGGAAACAGGTATAATCGAACGGTCAGTATCACATTATTCTAATCCACTCGTAGTAGTAATCAAGAAGGACGGATGAGTACGTTTATGTCTAGATGCCAGAAGAATAAACCAAATCATAATTCCCGACCGAGAGTCACCAGAGCCTATCAATGAGATCTTCCAGAAGTTCAGTGGGGTAAAATATATGACATCGTTGGATTTAACATCTGGATATTGGCAGGTTCCGCTAGCAGAGGTTAGTAGAAAGTACACAGCATTTTTGTTTAATGGCAAGAACTACCAGTTTCGGCATCTGCCCTTTGGAATGAACACCAGCGTCGCCAGCTTTATAAAGTGTTTAGATAAAATTTTGCGGCCCAAGGACTTAGACTTTTTGACGGTCTACGTGGACGATATTTTGATTGCATCCAGGACCTTCGAGGACCATTTAGATCACTTGGAATATGTATTGGCTAGACTAGAGGAAGGAGGACTTACAGTGAATTGGGATAAGTCAACGTTTCTGCAGACACAGGTAAAATTTTTAGGATTTATTATCACGCCGGAAGGAATCTCAGCGAACCCCGACAAAGTCGAATCAATCATGCATTTCCCTGAACCGAGGAATGTGAAGCAATTACAAAGTTTCCTTGGGTTATGTAATTTCTACCGAAAATTTCAGCAGAACTATGCAGATTTAACCGCAAGATTGAGCTCAGTACTCCAGAAAACCAAACAATGGAAATGGGAAGAGAAGGAGCGCACAGCATTTGAAGAGATTAAAAAGAAATTCAGTCAAATGGTAATGATGAACCACCCAGACTTCGAGAGAGTGTTTTATTTACAAACGGATGCAAGCAACGTGGCCATCGGTGCAGAATTATACCAAGAAGGTGAGGACAAGGAACATAGGGTAATAGCATTTGCAAGTAGATCATTAATACAGGCAGAGAAGAACTATACTACGATGGAGAAGGAGTTATTGAGTATAGTATTCGCCGTTGGAAAATTTCGAACATACATTCTAGGAAATCGCACAGTAATTAGGATGGACCACAAAGCTTTGTCATTTTTAAACACATGTAAACTTGCTCATAGCCGTCTAACCAGGTGGGTACTGATATTGCAGGAATATAATTTTGAGTGGGAATATATCAAAGGGTCGGAGAACAAGGTGCCGGACACTCTATCAATGATAGACATGCTGCACAACAAAACAGGTAGAGATTTAAAGAAAATCGAGATTTTTCAGATCAGCCGAGAGGATAGAATTTTTGGAGCGGAGATGAGAGACATCCAGACCATGCAGCGAGCCGATGACAAGTCAGGTAAGGTGATGGAGAGTTTAGAAAAGGAGGTAAGTGGATCGGAGTATAGTCAGTATTTTCAAGTTCATAATGGGTTATTGTTTAAGAGGATAGTAGGGGGTGAGCGTGTTTGGAAATTAGTAATTCCAGAAGGATTAGTTGAGAAGGTTATTTGGGATTGCCATTTGAGGTATGGTCATTTCGGAGCGAAGAAGTGTGTGAATGTATTGAAAGAGACATGTGTTTTTAGAAATATGGAGAGAAGGGTTAGAAAGTTGTTAAAGAGTTGTGATTTATGCCAGAAGTCAAAGGTAGTCAACTATAGAGTCGAAGGGGAGATGAATTTTATAAAAGTGGAGAGACCATTCGATCTGGTTGCAGTGGATTTGTTTGGACCGTTACCAAAGGGTAGAGGCGGAGTGCAGTATGTGTTTGTAATGTTAGATACATTTTCTAAGTATGTGAGGCTGTACAGTATTAAAAGAGCTACCCGTCGGGTATTGAGTGAGAAAGTGACTAAAGACTACATGATACAAGTGGGTAAGCCGAAAGTAATTTTATCGGATCACGGACCGCAATTCATCAGTGGTAGATGGCGACAGACGTTAGGATGGGAAGGAATCATCACGAAGCATACGGCTGTGTACCATCCCCAGTCCAACCAGGCTGAGCGTGTAATGAGAGAGATAGGCAGGATCTTTAGAGCCTATTGTCACGCTAAACACAGCGAGTGGCCGTTGTACGACAAGAAGGTAGAGAGTTGGCTGAACAGTACCACCCACGAGTCCACCGGCTATACACCTCACGAGCTGATCAAAGGAACACGCCCTCCGAGAATATTGGAACAGTTGTTTGACTACCCACCGGAGAGTACACCTATGGACGTGAGCATCAAGATTTGTTTGGCAAATGAAAACTTATTGAGCAAAGGAGAAAGACGGAAGCGCAGGCACGACAAGAGGTAAGTGGATGAAATATGAAATCGGACAGTTGGTATTGGTGAAGAGGCACGATTTATCAAATGCACAGGAGAAGGAAATTAAGAAGTTCTTCCTGCTATACGAAGGACCTTATGAGGTAATTGAAGTTAAAATGCAGAATGCCTATGTGTTACAGGATAGGGAGACTAAAGAAATAGTGGGTACACAAAATGCTAGTAATTTGAAATTGTACTGGACAGCATAGAAAGGAAAAATGGGTACTTGATTAGATGTGTGAATAAGAATTAATCTTGTTAATGAAAAAAAAAAATATGCATTCCATTAACAAATAGTTTCTTTGAAGATGTGAAGTAAAATATGGCAAAATTGTTGTAATTATAGAGATGAATATTGCTTGTTTTCCCTCTGAAAACAAGGAAATATATGTGTGTAAGGTAAGCAAAGCAGGTGATCCATTGTTGTAGTTCCTATCTTGTTATAGCAGTGAAAATAGTTGTGAAAAAGGTAAAGCTCGAACTTGTAAAGTGTCTATGTGAAAATTTTAAATAATTAACGAACTTGTTTTTGAGCAAGAGTGAAGAGTGTTTTGTAGTTATTTGGTGTTAGTATATTATAAGTCAAAATTGGACTGTGAGAACAGCTGATGTCTGAGAAGCTAAAGTATAAGTAATGGGCTAGAACAGTAGTGGCATGTACTACTGTGGCTAGCGAAGTGGGTTGATGAGCAACACACAGAATGCTGCCATCATCGGAGGCCTCATGTGGGCGTAAATACACTGTACACCTTGAATGTAATTCATATTATATGTGATTTTAACTGTGCAGTGTATCAATATTGTTAAAGGGTAAAACATAGAAAATGAAATTGATTTCCCCGACTTTTCGGGCGATTACTGCCTTGCCAGCACTAATCGTGGCTTTGGCTAGCGGTCAGCTATGGCCAGACCAAGTCCCTTGACCATAGCTGATTTAAAATTGGTTAACCGTAGAAATTAACAGGGGGGTGAAATTAGGGGAAATCCCCCAGAACTATGGAACAGCGGCTGCCACTCTGTTCGAGGAGGAACAGCAGAGCCAGGTGGTAGACCCGTTTAAGGGCATGTGATTATATAAGTTAAGATATTATAATATCTTGTTGTTTCAATGTAAAGCTAAAACAAGAACAAGGGAGATGACAAATTCCTCTATACTTACAGTTCTTGCAGAGGCGCCCGAGCGCTACAGTTCGGTTAGGGGGTACAATAGTGTGTGTGGTTAGGTCATTACAGGGGTAAGGACGTTAACAAGTGTCAAAGAATTGTAGCTTTTAAAAGTTGAAAGTCCAAAGATACAATTGAAGTTGAGCAGAAATATAGTATGATACATGTTGCAATAGATAGCTGATTGTAAGCTGAGTAACAAAATTTAAATAATAAAAGTGTCTGCCATAATAGTTGTAGGTTGAGTTTGATAGAAATAAGTAGGTGAAGGTATTTTGGGGAATATTAAAGAATTGTTCATATATGGTGTTATTTGTAGTTATATATATAGTTTGTTTTCTTACAAGGAAGAAATTGAGTTTGGTGGTGGTAAAAGAATATACATTTTGAAGTTTTGTTGTTGTTATGATAAATTTTAATTTAGAACAAACCAATGCCCGAACACAAACCAATGCATCTAAAAGGGAACATATCAGTTGTAGATATGGAAGTGTACTAGACCACTATTTTAAATTTTTGTATGCCACGTTTCAGAGTTTTGTGGTGTTGTGACCGTGGTCCTGGGCTGGCTGGAGCGTCAGAACAGGAGTGTAGAGTGCCTTATGGCCTTATGGCGTAGGGATCTCTCCGGAGAAGTCCAGTAAGGTCAGAGGGTGCGATCAACATCATTGGACCAAGGGTAAGTGATGATAAATTTTTTTTATAGTAACATTACAGGGGGTTGTGGTGACATATCTAGACTGATCCTTTTAGGAAAGTGTGAATGAGTCACTGAAAGTTTTTGTGTCTCGACACAAAATCTTTCATTGAGGGGGTTTGTAATTAGTAAAATACAGAATGGTTAGGTCCATTGTCCCAATATACGGAGGAACAACGCAAATTCAGCAAGTGTATCATACCAAGGTCACCGGTGGAACGTGCAGGAGTCGGTAAAAGCCATGGCGGTGTTTGTGACGAATGACTTTAAATATACATTGTGATTGGACAATAACGCTGTTCCGTCATAACCAAAAACAATGACGCACTGAATACAATGCATACGACTAGGCGTTGTCCTGCATGACAAAGCTTAATGACGTCAAACTCACTCACTCATGCATAAATTTGCATATTCATCGGTCTCAGTTCAGCACAGTACACCAGAGAGGCCACAGCGATGTATCGCTGTTGGCATTAGTATTCATCCAAAAGTTGTGAAAGCCTAGTAAAAATTTTATAAAATGTGATTAAAAGTCAGAGAACACTTAAACAACAGTATATAGTAAAAAGCATTAAATGTAGAGTCAGTGCAGACAATTTAAAAACCAGAATGATGAGGCGAACACCGACCATCCTCCTGGGGAACATCTGAGGCCAGCGAGGGAGCGACGCTACACCATTCTCAGAGAAGTCACAATATCTTTCTTTTATTATCATAGTAATGAGCTCATTAAACAAATCACAAAATTGTATGAAATGTAATTGTAACAGAGCGTGAATGAGTGTGCGATTGAATTAAGGCGTGGCCATGCTTCTATACATAGAGGGCATTGGTTTGTGTTTCATATAGTACGATAACTGCAGTTATCGAAACCAAAAGAATATATCTAAAACTGATGATGAGATTTTCAATTCCTATAATTAATCAAAATAATGAAATAAAGACGGAAGAAATATAGCCACCATTTTGTTTTTGTAATAACACTTGACGCCATTTTGAGGCACCCTTTTGATGTATGTTAAGTTATTCATGCAATTAAAACTAGTAATCATATTCTATAAAGAAACTATGTTATCATTGTGTCGCCTTTTCTGTGTATTCAAATCTCGCTGTAACGAAACCCTGGATCCATAAGGTAAAAAGTGTTGCAAAAAGAAAAGCAAGTGCTCTCAAATAACAAAAGACGGTAAGTACACACGTGTACCATACTTTGATAATTATTCTACATATATAATTACAAATAAATTATGTGCAAAGGTGAGTAGAGTACAAAAGAAGATGATCTGAATGACCATCATCGAAGATAATAATCCCTCCACTACAATTTTCATGAACAAGTAACACACACAAGCAAGAAATTATTCAGAATAAACCAGAAAACCTTCAGCAATATCGTCTAGATGTGTAAAGTATAATTTGACAATATTTTTATCCAACAAGGAACAACCTCTAGACAATATAACAATTTACACTAACACTAATCACTAGTAAACATTTTAAAGTGAAAACAAATTCAATATCTAAACGAACAGTGATTACAAGGAAAACCTTTATTGTACACATTAATAAACTTCATTATTCTGTGAGACGGACAATAGTAGCCATGATGTTGATGTCACTCTAACCTACATGCTTTTTACGAAGCATTGAAACTCGTCAAAAAAGATTATAAGTAATATATTGTTTGTAAAGGTACTCTCTATTATTAATTATCACGTAAAGGAACTTTTCGTAGCAGCCACAAGAATTCCCACGAAATATATTAAAATTATTTAATTATTAAATCCTGAGATAAATATCGATTGTGACAACCGTATGTATCGAGTGGAATTTTCCAATAATTTGAATTTATATTACAGAGATTAAACCATTATGTTATTAAATCATATCCATGCGTTATTATTTCAGGAACATATATTATCAGCATTTATTTTATAATTAACAAGGATAAGAAGACTTCGGGGAGCCATTGGAAGTACGCAATCTGCAAAAACCCAGATTAACCTCAAATAATAGGTTAAAGCCTAATATCGAAGGTGACTGGAAAATTGTTTGGGATGACTCGACCGCGATTTTATGAATTGATTTTGGAGTTCTGGAATAATTATAATTCTGATTCAGAAACCAAGGCAGAATAATTCAATTCTTTTACTTATATATTTAAATCACATTTGTAAACACACAACATAAATATTCCACGATCAACTGATACACTATTTACAACTATTTATTACAAATTAACATATACAAGGAATAACACGGGCAAATTATTATACCATTAAGATACTATGGGTACAAGAGTCGTAGTATAATATTCACCAAAAAAACCACACCTGTCGTCACAGGATTCTGCAGGTCAGAAGCTGTCAGTGGCATCAGGTCCCCCACCATCGTCCAATTTCACATATTCGCACATTTTTGCCAATTGCAATGTCTAATGCGGATTTTGAAATGATCTAACATTGTCTGATTCAATTACACATATCATACGTAATTATCACAATGATCGCATCATTAGTGTAATTACTATGCTCTAAAAATCACAAAGAATTCGCACTGAACGTTACAATTACATAGAATTCGCACTGCACATGTGTCTGATTTTATGCATTTTAGAAGTCTTTACACTCTTTCTAATATTTACGGTTTGCTTGTAATTAAATAAAACTTTAATTTAGTATCTATTTGGGGTGAGATTACAAACTTTCAGGCTTGAACAGGCCTCACGCATACACACTATTTACTCATGTACACGCTCTCAGCGGCAATCGCGTGATCTTTCCTGTTGATTCCTGTTCATAATTCAGCTTTCAATTTCACACCTGCTTGTCTATTACATATTACTAAAATTAATGTAAATATTTATTTTATTTACTACATGCACATTACAGCATATCCTTGTACTGTCACAATATATGTATAATAAATAAATTTGTAATAAATAAAATTGAACAAAACAATAGTATAAATTTTCTTGACCTGACAATTAACAAAACTAACAATACACACACGTACAAAATATACAGGAAACCTACCACAACTGACATGGTTATACACAACACATCAAACCACCCAACACAACATAAACATGCAGCCTTCAACCATATGCTCCACAGACTAACCAAAATACCCTTAAGTAAACAAGATTATACTCACGAACTCAACACAATCAAATACATAGCAATGAAAAACGGCTGCAACCCCAATTTAATAAACAAACTACACAAACGCATCAAAAACAAAAATAACAAAACAC
Source organism: Magicicada septendecula (assembly GCA_034769895.1). Lineage (NCBI taxonomy): Eukaryota > Metazoa > Arthropoda > Insecta > Hemiptera > Cicadidae > Magicicada > Magicicada septendecula. The sequence continues at coordinate 435,132,046 of CM068372.1, read as the reverse complement.
AAAATACCAATAACACACAACACAAGAAATACATCACACTCACATACCATAACTCCAGCACACACAAACTTGCCAACACATTCAGAAAACACAATTACAAAATGTAACGTTGATTGCCACGTTACAAATCCAGGGAACCCATCCTAATTGACACCAGCCAATTATATGGGCTGCCTACGTTGTAACGAACTGAAATTAAACTCAACACAATTAACAAAATTAATTAAGCTAATTATTAGGAAACAAGGGAAGGTATTTCACTGATGTATGCACTCATTTATACGTGTAATAAGATGACTTCTCTTTATTAACAAATGATATTAAAAGATCCCATAACATAATTAATTAGATTAAAATATTCAAAGGGTTTTCTGAAAAACTAGGGATCATAATGATCATGTACTTTTTACCTCGGATCCGAGTTTACTTTAAATATATTGCAAAGACGTCTGAGTATTACTATGTTCATCTAGGTGCTTGCAAGACTTCTTTTACCATTTGAAGAATGGTATTATCTATTAAAGAGATTATAATTAACATTTACATATTAACGTTACAACGTATGATATACAATATTACAGTATACTCTTAGTTGGTCTCATTTATAGTTTAAAGAAAATTATTGTTTTTGAAAAGTCTCTTTCATTTGTAACTTATGTCTCAAATATAATTAACTCTCGATAGGCAAGCTATCGAGTCACTTTTACAATAAGTCGTGGTGACCTCGTCCTGGGGTGTCACTCTTGGGAATTCTGGAAGTCGACGTCGTCATCTGTGTCCTGTCTTCGGCGAGTACTAGATAGCTGGTTCACTGAGGAGATTGAAGTTATTCTGGTTAAAGTTGGTGTAGATCCACGTAGGTCCTAGTCAGCGTCGTATGGCTCGTATACGTCCACATGTGAAGTTTATGCCGGTCACATCTTCATATGTAAAGTTGTACTGGAATTTACCTCTTGAGGGGAGACGTCATCTTGCTTACGTGTTGTTAGATTTTTTTTTTGTTTAACTTATTACATTTCTTAACACAACTTTCTACATTTACTATATTAAAACTTGCTCGCCACGTTTAGTAGTGGTAGCTAACAGTTAAGCTTAAAATTAATCAATGCATTTTTGCAGAGCTCTCGCTCGTAGGTGTGTATGGTCTGACGGCTGCATTGTCACTCTTTACTCGATTCGACTGGCACATTACAACGAAGCGGGGCGAGTACTCCGCGATAATATAGTCCCTATTTTTATTTAAATTGACATTATTCTTACAAGAAACAATACATTAATTATACATATATAATTTAAGTGAATTATTTTAACTACTACTCGTGCCTTCAAATTACTAATTACAAACATTATGATTTTTATACTTTCCTAAGTTACTGATGACTCGCTAAACACGTTGAGTCCGGAATTAAACAGGTCAACGCATGATGACTTGCAAAGGGTTAACTGTGATATTAATAACCTTTTTACAATTCGATTTTTTTTTAATTGTTTAGTTTGATTTTCCATTTACATCTCATACTTATTCTGAGTTGGTACAGGGGCTTTAGGTTTAATAGTGCGATTTAAAAATACTTAATTGCTAGTAAATTAATTTTTTTATTTATTAAAGATTTTATTATCAATTAAATCGTCACATACTCCACCGCTTAAAATCCACATTAAGAATTTTAGTTAGCCTTATGCAAAATTGGGGACTTGGAGTATGCTTGGTGTCGATGTGTGGAATTTCTCTCACATAGTTATTGGCAAGCGTTATACCCATTTATTTCTTCTCTACAATACAATATACATATATATTTTCCTATAAACTACCCTTTTTTTTTTACATACTATTCACACTTAATATCTACATTTTAAAACACAAAACTCTTTCTTATATCTACTACTTAAATCTACTACCGGTTTTTTTTTTTTTTTTTTTTTTGGTTTATAGTTACTCTCTTCATAGAGTAATTTTCTAAATATTTGTTATTTAGAACTCAGTTTAGTGGTCGTTGAGTACTCATTTTCTTATCTTTCGCTGAACTGGATCTCAGGTTGATCAGGCCTCATTTCCAAATTCTACGATTAACACTTAGCACGGTTACTGAGGTATAATATACTTCACTACCTAGTATTACCTTTTCTATGTTTTGGCTATGCTATTTCCTCTTTTCTTCTTATACAATTTTATCTGAGAAATATGTGTTCTCCGCACATATTTTCGAGTCGCAGATTCGTACAGGGCTACTGTAACTGGAGTTAAGTACTTCTGTATTTGGTAAGGGCCACACCATCGGTATGATAGTTTAGAGGTGGTCTTATCAATTGCACTACTAGTCGGGTGAGTCTTGTACATTACTAAGTCACCGACTTGGTACCTAACTGAATTGTTATGACTATTTCTCTCGTGGTATTTTCTGGATTTCTCTAAGTTTGCTCTTAAATTAGCGCGGGCTTTATTCCATATTTGCTTAATCTGCTTATCCTTTATTTGCGGAGGTAGCAGGTCATGTATTTTCCATTTAGTGGACAAGGGGTGGTTTGGTTTGTATTTATACAGTAACTCAAACGGGGTCGACTTGTGACCTTCGTGATAAGCTGAATTAAAGGCGTATTGTATTCAGGATAGGTTTTGGTCCCAAGACGTATGATCGTTCGCATGGTAGGCGATTAAAGCAGATTTGAGGTTTCATAGATACCTTTCAGCAATATTGCCTTGCGGTCGATACTCCGTAGTGGTAATATGGTCTATTCCTAACTTGAAACACATATTCTTAAATTCTTTTGCTTTAAACTGTGATCCTTTATCTGACACTATACGTACAGGTGTACCGTAGTCTTTAAATAATCTTTCCTGTAATATTTTTACAGTCGTCGACGCTAATGCTCGTCGCATGGGATACATCCAAACAAATTTGGTGAACGAATCTACACAGATGAGTAACATAGTATTACCTGATTTCGATCGTGGATAAGGACCTGAAAAGTCTAGATAAAGTTTAGAGAAAGGGGTCTTAGGGATTTCTGAAATTAATTGGCTTATCTGATTATTTCTTGCCAGTTTACTGAGAGCACATAAATTACATCTCTTTACAAAACTAGCTATTTCGCTGTTCATTGTTCCAATGATATTCCTTTCGAACACGATATATAGTTTTATTGATTCCCATATGGGCTCCAATGGTAGATGAATGGAAGTACTCCATCAGCATGGGCTTAATCACATCAGGGGCGATTATTCTTAATTCCTTTCCGTTTCTTATTTTGTGGCATAGTACACTTTTACTTAATACGTATTTCTCGGATTTAATACCTTGCGCAAGTTGTTCTATAATTGGTTTCAGAAAAGGGTCTTGTTGTTGATACAGGGCAATGTTTGTAAAGGCAAGGGGGAATTCAGTAATTACGGCGTTAGTAAGTGCTGTTTCCGGATTCTCCTTGTTTCCGGGAGTATTAGTGGGCGACTGGAACATACGGGACAGGGTATCAGCGACTACGGTTTGTGTACCTTTTATATGCTGCACTTTGAATTTATAGCAGTTTAACCTCAATACCCATCTTCCAATACGTCCTAACTGTTTAGGGTGATTCAGTAACCAAGATAATGCTTGATTATCAGTTTCCAAAAGTAATTCTTTATGTTCTAGAAAGGGTTTAAACTTCTCAAATGCAAAAACAATGGCTAAACATTCCAATTCATATGCTGAATATTGTCTTTCTTGGTCGCTCAAGGTTCGCGATGCATAACTAATAGGTAGTCTACTGTTTTCTATCTCTTGATAGATGACTGCACCTAACGCTACACTAGAACTGTCGGTCTGCACTACGAAAGGTTTCATGAAATCGGCTAGTTGTAAAACTGGGGGAGATATGATACTTTCTTTGAGTTGTTCAAATGCATTTTGATGTTGTGCACTCCATTCAAACTTCGCTCCCTTCTTTCTTAAGGAATTTAGCGGTGCTGCTATTTCGGCAAGATGGGAATATACTTGTGGAAATAATTTACCATTTCCAAAAATCGGGCTATACCTTTTGCATCTCGTGGGGGTGAAAATTCTCTAATGGCGCGGGTTCGTTCAGGGTCAATGCTTACTTTTCCATTCGCTTTCACGATGTGACCTAAGAATGAAAATTGTGGGACGGCAAAATTTACCTTTTTGGGGTTAACAATTAATCCTGCTTTTTGTAACCGAGATAACACTTCACGTAGGTGTTTAAGATGTTGTTCCATTGATTCGCTATAGATAACGATGTCGTCCAAATAGTGATACACATTATTTAAATTTAATATCGTGAAATATCCTTTCTAATAATCTACTACATACGGAACTTCCTTGAGATATTCCAAAGGGTACTCTAGTAAATTGGTACAAGTTAAAAGGAACGGCAAACGCGGTTAGACGTTTTGATTCTTCCGAAAGGGGTATTTGGTGAAAAGCTTGATTCAGATCCATTACCGTAAAGACTTTCGCTTTCGTGAAGTAATGAAAAGCACTATGGATGTCTGGAAGAGGGATAGATTCAAATTCTATTCGTTTGTTTAATTGCCGGTAGTCCACAACTAGTCTGTGTTTATCGTGACCTTTCGGTACTAAAAAGGAGGGTGATGAATATGGGGACGTAGAGGGTTCAATGACTCCTTGTTCCAACAACTTGTTGATATGGTTTCTCATCACTTCCATCTTGGGAGGCGACAACTTGTATGGGGGTAGGCGTATTACTTTCTGATCGCTCAGATTGATTTTATATTCTATTAGTTTCATAAGTCCTAGCTTAGGTGTAAGAACTGAGGAAAATTCTTTTATTAATTTCTGTATTCTCATTCTATCTCTACTTTCTAGATGAGATAATTCAGACTCTTGGTGTATTACGTGTGCAGTAGATGATAATTTTTTTCTGGTTTGTCATCATTACAATCAAATCTATATTTCCGTGTATGGTCGAATCGAAAATAATATTTCTGCTCATAGATGTCAAGAATCATTCCCGTTTTACTAATAAAGTCTGCTCCCAATATTAAGTCGGGTCCTAATTTATTACATACTAACATAGTAAAAACCCAGGTTAGGTTCTTGATTTTAACTTTAACGGTAATGCTCAGTTTTATTGTTATATTTCGTTTATTGGTGGTAGCACATTTTATATTCACCGCTTGACTCCGTTTTACTAGATGGTGTTTCGATAATTTATCTGCTAACTCTTGACTGATTAAGGTTCTGGTAGATCCCGAATCAATTAATGCGATTGTGGAGGTAACACCTAGGTCAACTTGTATTAAGGGTAATAGACTTTTAGTCCAGTTACATTTATTTATCGCGTTACATTTTTCAAGAAACTTTCTTACGTAGGGATCTATTTCTTTAAAGCTTCTTTTCCTTCCTCTTTTGTTATAAAAAAATTTTTTTATACGTTTCTTTAGGTTCACCAGATTTCGAGTTGCTGAGGAAGACACAGGATTTCAGGTCTCCCTGCCTTACATGTTTTTTTGGATCAGGGTGTTTACGTTCCAATTGCTTGCTGTTACAGTTTTTTCTTGTGTCCATATTTTCCACAATTATAACGGATGTCCTTATTGCGAGGAGGATACCTTGTTTCCGTTTTAGATGGTGTTACATTTAACTTACCAGGGCTGCGCACGCTGTGAGGTCTATTGAATACTTGCCTTTCATGCAGGGTTGTTACACCGGGCTCTAGGGCTCGCAATTCATTTCTATTTGCTTCTGCTGATTTCGTCGTATGTCTATTCTGATCAGAGTACCATACATTCGAAGAATGGATACTGGATTGTTCTAGATCCTCAAAGGTGTTAGGTCGATTTATCAAAGCTAAACGGGATCTTTCCTCTGGTGACAAACCTACTAAAATGGTGTCGACCGTCTGTGTCTCATTCCAATCTACACGTAGTAGTCGAGATGACTCCCTGATATCTGAGACGTAATAAGCTAATCTCTCATGATTTCCTTGTACTCGTAGTACGGTCTTTCTTTTAAGTTCTTCATAAATTCCGGTGGGAATAAAATACTTTATTATTGAGGTATGTAGGTCTTCTACTGGAAGTGTAGAGCTTAATGCTTCTATCATACGATTCTTTAACGGGGGTTTACATTTCGGTAGCAGACCTTGCAAAATTTGCCAATCATTCAGCTGCTGTAGATCTTTTATCTGCAGGAGATATTTGATGAAATTTAGTAGTTTGGAGACATTTAATCCATCAGTGTAAGGGATTTCAGTTAAAAGTTTCTCCACAGGATGAGTGATTTTTCCATATAGGTCTGCGTTATAGTTCAAGGTCGGCATCCCTTTAGGAGGACGATATGATGCATTCGGGGTGGTCAATTCGTGCGTTCCGGGGTGAATCTGGATACGATTGGGAGGAGGGGCATTTAAATCTCTATCAGGATATTGCTCGCGAGTAGCTTGTATTTGCGATACGGCGGGTGAGTTGCGATCAGTGTTAGGTGGAGGTAGATCTGTAGTAGGGGATTGAACTGGGGAGATGTGTAGTTTCTTCAAGGACTTCTCAATTTCTTCCATTCGGAACGAGTCGGATTTTCTTCTTAACTCATTGATAATAGTGGGTAATCGACGTAAAGCTTCGTCAGCAAAGTTTTGAACTTCAGGAGGTATTTCCGTAAGATTAGGCCAGATCAACAAATTTTTCATTTGCCGGGTTAAATGCTCTATTCTCTGGGTAGTCCGCAAAATTATCGCCGGAGATTTCTCGTCTTGGAGGGTTTGAGACAATAAGGTTAGCTCACTATACTTGGCATTACAAATTTATCTCTCGCTCTCATAATCGAGTCCGCTTAGGTTGCTTAATTGCGCGGGTGCATCAAATCCACATTCGCGTACTGACTTACGCAATTCCGCGACTGTTACATTCGCATGGGGTAGACCACGCAAAAGAGCTTCGTAAGACAGCTCGTCCTTCAATAGTAAATCCGGATTAAATTGGGCCATGATTATCTTATTTCTAACACATTAAAACGTACTTAAAATTGATTTTACAACACTATACACTAACTACATAGACAAGGTGCATTCTTGGGTAAATCATTTGCATAATTCAGAAGAGAATAATTTCTCTTCTAAGGGAGAGGGAGAAATTCCACACACACATATTTCAATGTTAAATCACCGATCAGCTGTTTGCTGGAATGTAGGTCACCCTCTTTTATTTAGTAAACAAAGACAAGGTAGGTGTATGCGTGGGAACGAGGGGATTACGCACACGTATTGTTCTCTACACAATGCATCAGCCTATCTTTCACGACCGGTTTTAACTGGAGAAGCCAGTCGGACGCATAGGGTGAATCTTATTCAACAAAACACGCTTTACAAGTTACAGGTGTATTACGGTTATAACAGTCTGAGTTTAGTAATTAATTCTCGTACTTTCCACCATTAAATTACTTTTTTTTTTGGTTTTGGTAACAACTTTAAGTTACGAAATTCATTACACGTAATTAACCGGGTCTACTTTACGCAGGAGTATATATTTTTATTTTTACCGTGACGACAGACATACACTGACATACTACAGGGGCATATTCAAGAAACTACAGGTCTTGAATTGTCACAATATAAACCTGTTAAAGACTGAACACATCAACAAGCACTAAAATTCATGTACATACTTGCATTTGGCTTCATACAATGATATTTCAAGTTATACAGACTATCATCGTATTAATTTACGTATCTTAAAATAAATTCATTTTATGAAAATTAATGTTACATAAAATACAGTAACTGAGTTGCATAGATCAGATAACTTAGTGCAGAGTGTTATCTACTTTACTACGTAACAATTATTTTAATTATCAGCGTGACGTATTTTTTTTGTTAGTGTCACGATGCTAACAACCTTTTTTTATTGATCAGCAGAGTGGCGCATTTTTGTAACGTTGATTGCCACGTTACAAATCCAGGGAACCCAACCTAATTGACACCAGCCAATTATATGGGATGCCTACGTTGTAACGAACTGAAATTAAACTCAACACAATTAACAAAATTAATTAAGCTAATTATTAGGAAACAAGGGAAGGTATTTCACTGATTTATGCACTCATTTATACGTGTAATAAGATGACTTCTCTTTATTAACAAATGATATTAAAAGATCCCATAACATAATTAATTAGATTAAAATATTCAAAGGGTTTTCTGAAAAACTAGGGATCATAATGATCATGTACTTTTTACCTCGGATCCGAGTTTACTTTAAATATATTGCAAAGACGTCTGAGTATTACTATGTTCATCTAGGTGCTTGCAAGACTTCTTTTACCATTTGAAGAATGGTATTATCTATTAAAGAGATTATAATTAACATTTACATATTAACGTTACAACGTATGATATACAATATTACAGTATACTCTTAGTTGGTCTCATTTATAGTTTAAAGAAAATTATTGTTTTTGAAAAGTCTCTTTCATTTGTAACTTATGTCTCAAATATAATTAACTCTCGATAGGCAAGCTATCGAGTCACCTTTACAATAAGTCGTGGTGACCTCGTCCTGGGGTGTCACTCTTGGGAATTCTGGAAGTCGACGTCGTCATCTGTGTCCTGTCTTCGGCGAGTACTAGATAGCTGGTTCACTGAAGAGATTGAAGTTATTCTGGTTAAAGTTGGTGTAGATCCACGTAGGTCCTAGTCAGCGTCGTATGGCTCGTATACGTCCACATGTGAAGTTTATGCCGGTCACATCTTCATATGTAAAGTTGTACTGGAATTTACCTCTTGAGGGGAGACGTCATCTTGCTTACGTGTTGTTAGATTTTTTTTTGTTTAACTTATTACATTTCTTAACACAACTTTCTACATTTACTATATTAAAACTTGCTCGCCACGTTTAGTAGTGGTAGCTAACAGTTAAGCTTAAAATTAATCAATGCATTTTTGCAGAGCTCTCGCTCGTAGGTGTGTACGGTCTGACGGCTGCATTGTCACTCTTTACTCGATTCGACTGGCACATTACAACGAAGCGGGGCGAGTACTCCGCGATAATATAGTCCCTATTTTTATTTAAATTGACATTATTCTTACAAGAAACAATACATTAATTATACATATATAATTTAAGTGAATTATTTTAACTACTACTCGTGCCTTCAAATTACTAATTACAAACATTATGATTTTTATACTTTCCTAAGTTACTGATGACTCGCTAAACACGTTGAGTCCGGAATTAAACAGGTCAACGCATGATGACTTGCAAAGGGTTAACTGTGATATTAATAACCTTTTTACCATTCGATTTTTTTTTTAATTGTTTAGTTAGATTTTCCATTTACATCTCATACTTATTCTGAGTTGGTACAGGGGCTTTAGGTTTAATAGTGCGATTTAAAAATACTTAATTGCTAGTAAATTAATTTTTTTATTTATTAAAGATTTTATTATCAATTAAATCGTCACATACTCCACCGCTTAAAATCCACATTAAGAATTTTAGTTAGCCTTATGCAAAATTGGGGACTTGGAGTATGCTTGGTGTCGATGTGTGGAATTTCTCTCACATAGTTATTGGCAAGCGTTATACCCATTTATTTCTTCTCTACAATACAATATACATATATATTTTCCTATAAACTACCCTTTTTTTTTTACATACTATTCACACTTAATATCTACATTTTAAAACACAAAACTCTTTCTTATATCTACTACTTAAATCTACTACCGGTTTTTTTTTTTTTTTTGGTTTATAGTTACTCTCTTCATAGAGTAATTTTCTAAATATTTGTTATTTAGAACTCAGTTTAGTGGTCGTTGAGTACTCATTTTCTTATCTTTCGCTGAACTGGATCTCAGGTTGATCAGGCCTCATTTCCAAATTCTACGATTAACACTTAGCACGGTTACTGAGGTATAATATACTTCACTACCTAGTATTACCTTTTCTATGTTTTGGCTATGCTATTTCCTCTTTTCTTCTTATACAATTTTATCTGAGAAATATGTGTTCTCCGCACATATTTTCGAGTCGCAGATTCGTACAGGGCTACTGTAACTGGAGTTAAGTACTTCTGTATTTGGTAAGGGCCACACCATCGGTATGATAGTTTAGAGGTGGTCTTATCAATTGCACTACTAGTCGGGTGAGTCTTGTACATTACTAAGTCACCGACTTGGTACCTAACTGAATTGTTATGACTATTTCTCTCGTGGTATTTTCTGGATTTCTCTAAGTTTGCTCTTAAATTAGCGCGGGCTTTATTCCATATTTGCTTAATCTGCTTATCCTTTATTTGCGGAGGTAGCAGGTCATGTATTTTCCATTTAGTGGACAAGGGGTGGTTTGGTTTGTATTTATACAGTAACTCAAACGGGGTCGACTTGTGACCTTCGTGATAAGCTGAATTAAAGGCGTATTGTATTCAGGATAGGTTTTGGTCCCAAGACGTATGATCGTTCGCATGGTAGGCGATTAAAGCAGATTTGAGGTTTCATAGATACCTTTCAGCAATATTGCCTTGCGGTCGATACTCCGTAGTGGTAATATGGTCTATTCCTAACTTGAAACACATATTCTTAAATTCTTTTGCTTTAAACTGTGATCCTTTATCTGACACTATACGTACAGGTGTACCGTAGTCTTTAAATAATCTTTCCTGTAATATTTTTACAGTCGTCGACGCTAATGCTCGTCGCATGGGATACATCCAAACAAATTTGGTGAACGAATCTACACAGATGAGTAACATAGTATTACCTGATTTCGATCGTGGATAAGGACCTGAAAAGTCTAGATAAAGTTTAGAGAAAGGGGTCTTAGGGATTTCTGAAATTAATTGGCTTATCTGATTATTTCTTGCCAGTTTACTGAGAGCACATAAATTACATCTCTTTACAAAACTAGCTATTTCGCTGTTCATTGTTCCAATGATATTCCTTTCGAACACGATATATAGTTTTATTGATTCCCATATGGGCTCCAATGGTAGATGAATGGAAGTACTCCATCAGCATGGGCTTAATCACATCAGGGGCGATTATTCTTAATTCCTTTCCGTTTCTTATTTTGTGGCATAGTACACTTTTACTTAATACGTATTTCTCGGATTTAATACCTTGCGCAAGTTGTTCTATAATTGGTTTCAGAAAAGGGTCTTGTTGTTGATACAGGGCAATGTTTGTAAAGGCAAGGGGGAATTCAGTAATTACGGCGTTAGTAAGTGCTGTTTCCGGATTCTCCTTGTTTCCGGGAGTATTAGTGGGCGACTGGAACATACGGGACAGGGTATCAGCGACTACGGTTTGTGTACCTTTTATATGCTGCACTTTGAATTTATAGCAGTTTAACCTCAATACCCATCTTCCAATACGTCCTAACTGTTTAGGGTGATTCAGTAACCAAGATAATGCTTGATTATCAGTTTCCAAAAGTAATTCTTTATGTTCTAGAAAGGGTTTAAACTTCTCAAATGCAAAAACAATGGCTAAACATTCCAATTCATATGCTGAATATTGTCTTTCTTGGTCGCTCAAGGTTCGCGATGCATAACTAATAGGTAGTCTACTGTTTTCTATCTCTTGATAGATGACTGCACCTAACGCTACACTAGAACTGTCGGTCTGCACTACGAAAGGTTTCATGAAATCGGCTAGTTGTAAAACTGGGGGAGATATGATACTTTCTTTGAGTTGTTCAAATGCATTTTGATGTTGTGCACTCCATTCAAACTTCGCTCCCTTCTTTCTTAAGGAATTTAGCGGTGCTGCTATTTCGGCAAGATGGGAATATACTTGTGGAAATAATTTACCATTCCCAAAAATCGGGCTATACCTTTTGCATCTCGTGGGGGTGAAAATTCTCTAATGGCGCGGGTTCGTTCAGGGTCAATGCTTACTTTTCCATTCGCTTTCACGATGTGACCTAAGAATGAAAATTGTGGGACGGCAAAATTTACCTTTTTGGGGTTAACAATTAATCCTGCTTTTTGTAACCGAGATAACACTTCACGTAGGTGTTTAAGATGTTGTTCCATTGATTCGCTATAGATAACGATGTCGTCCAAATAGTGATACACATTATTTAAATTTAATATCGTGAAATATCCTTTCTAATAATCTACTACATACGGAACTTCCTTGAGATATTCCAAAGGGTACTCTAGTAAATTGGTACAAGTTAAAAGGAACGGCAAACGCGGTTAGACGTTTTGATTCTTCCGAAAGGGGTATTTGGTGAAAAGCTTGATTCAGATCCATTACCGTAAAGACTTTCGCTTTCGTGAAGTAATGAAAAGCACTATGGATGTCTGGAAGAGGGATAGATTCAAATTCTATTCGTTTGTTTAATTGCCGGTAGTCCACAACTAGTCTGTGTTTATCGTGACCTTTCGGTACTAAAAAGGAGGGTGATGAATATGGGGACGTAGAGGGTTCAATGACTCCTTGTTCCAACAACTTGTTGATATGGTTTCTCATCACTTCCATCTTGGGAGGCGACAACTTGTATGGGGGTAGGCGTATTACTTTCTGATCGCTCAGATTGATTTTATATTCTATTAGTTTCATAAGTCCTAGCTTAGGTGTAAGAACTGAGGAAAATTCTTTTATTAATTTCTGTATTCTCATTCTATCTCTACTTTCTAGATGAGATAATTCAGACTCTTGGTGTATTACGTGTGCAGTAGATGATAATTTTTTTCTGGTTTGTCATCATTACAATCAAATCTATATTTCCGTGTATGGTCGAATCGAAAATAATATTTCTGCTCATAGATGTCAAGAATCATTCCCGTTTTACTAATAAAGTCTGCTCCCAATATTAAGTCGGGTCCTAATTTATTACATACTAACATAGTAAAAACCCAGGTTAGGTTCTTGATTTTAACTTTAACGGTAATGCTCAGTTTTATTGTTATATTTCGTTTATTGGTGGTAGCACATTTTATATTCACCGCTTGACTCCGTTTTACTAGATGGTGTTTCGATAATTTATCTGCTAACTCTTGACTGATTAAGGTTCTGGTAGATCCCGAATCAATTAATGCGATTGTGGAGGTAACACCTAGGTCAACTTGTATTAAGGGTAATAGACTTTTAGTCCAGTTACATTTATTTATCGCGTTACATTTTTCAAGAAACTTTCTTACGTAGGGATCTATTTCTTTAAAGCTTCTTTTCCTTCCTCTTTTGTTATAAAAAAATTTTTTTATACGTTTCTTTAGGTTCACCAGATTTCGAGTTGCTGAGGAAGACACAGGATTTCAGGTCTCCCTGCCTTACATGTTTTTTTGGATCAGGGTGTTTACGTTCCAATTGCTTGCTGTTACAGTTTTTTCTTGTGTCCATATTTTCCGCAATTATAACGGATGTCCTTATTGCGAGGAGGGTACCTTGTTTCCGTTTTAGATGGTGTTACATTTAACTTACCAGGGCTGCGCACGCTGTGAGGTCTATTGAATACTTGCCTTTCATGCAGGGTTGTTACACCGGGCTCTAGGGCTCGCAATTCATTTCTATTTGCTTCTGCTGATTTCGTCGTATGTCTATTCTGATCAGAGTACCATACATTCGAAGAATGGATACTGGATTGTTCTAGATCCTCAAAGGTGTTAGGTCGATTTATCAAAGCTAAACGGGATCTTTCCTCTGGTGACAAACCTACTAAAATGGTGTCGACCGTCTGTGTCTCATTCCAATCTACACGTAGTAGTCGAGATGACTCCCTGATATCTGAGACGTAATAAGCTAATCTCTCATGATTTCCTTGTACTCGTAGTACGGTCTTTCTTTTAAGTTCTTCATAAATTCCGGTGGGAATAAAATACTTTATTATTGAGGTATGTAGGTCTTCTACTGGAAGTGTAGAGCTTAATGCTTCTATCATACGATTCTTTAACGGGGGTTTACATTTCGGTAGCAGACCTTGCAAAATTTGCCAATCATTCAGCTGCTGTAGATCTTTTATCTGCAGGAGATATTTGATGAAATTTAGTAGTTTGGAGACATTTAATCCATCAGTGTAAGGGATTTCAGTTAAAAGTTTCTCCACAGGATGAGTGATTTTTCCATATAGGTCTGCGTTATAGTTCAAGGTCGGCATCCCTTTAGGAGGACGATATGATGCATTCGGGGTGGTCAATTCGTGCGTTCCGGGGTGAATCTGGATACGATTGGGAGGAGGGGCATTTAAATCTCTATCAGGATATTGCTCGCGAGTAGCTTGTATTTGCGATACGGCGGGTGAGTTGCGATCAGTGTTAGGTGGAGGTAGATCTGTAGTAGGGGATTGAACTGGGGAGATGTGTAGTTTCTTCAAGGACTTCTCAATTTCTTCCATTCGGAACGAGTCGGATTTTCTTCTTAACTCATTGATAATAGTGGGTAATCGACGTAAAGCTTCGTCAGCAAAGTTTTGAACTTCAGGAGGTATTTCCGTAAGATTAGGCCAGATCAACAAATTTTTCATTTGCCGGGTTAAATGCTCTATTCTCTGGGTAGTCCGCAAAATTATCGCCGGAGATTTCTCGTCTTGGAGGGTTTGAGACAATAAGGTTAGCTCACTATACTTGGCATTACAAATTTATCTCTCGCTCTCATAATCGAGTCCGCTTAGGTTGCTTAATTGCGCGGGTGCATCAAATCCACATTCGCGTACTGACTTACGCAATTCCGCGACTGTTACATTCGCATGGGGTAGACCACGCAAAAGAGCTTCGTAAGACAGCTCGTCCTTCAATAGTAAATCCGGATTAAATTGGGCCATGATTATCTTATTTCTAACACATTAAAACGTACTTAAAATTGATTTTACAACACTATACACTAACTACATAGACAAGGTGCATTCTTGGGTAAATCATTTGCATAATTCAGAAGAGAATAATTTCTCTTCTAAGGGAGAGGGAGAAATTCCACACACACATATTTCAATGTTAAATCACCGATCAGCTGTTTGCTGGAATGTAGGTCACCCTCTTTTATTTAGTAAACAAAGACAAGGTAGGTGTATGCGTGGGAACGAGGGGATTACGCACACGTATTGTTCTCTACACAATGCATCAGCCTATCTTTCACGACCGGTTTTAACTGGAGAAGCCAGTCGGACGCATAGGGTGAATCTTATTCAACAAAACACGCTTTACAAGTTACAGGTGTATTACGGTTATAACAGTCTGAGTTTAGTAATTAATTCTCGTACTTTCCACCATTAAATTACTTTTTTTTTTGGTTTTGGTAACAACTTTAAGTTACGAAATTCATTACACGTAATTAACCGGGTCTACTTTACGCAGGAGTATATATTTTTATTTTTACCGTGACGACAGACATACACTGACATACTACAGGGGCATATTCAAGAAACTACAGGTCTTGAATTGTCACAATATAAACCTGTTAAAGACTGAACACATCAACAAGCACTAAAATTCATGTACATACTTGCATTTGGCTTCATACAATGATATTTCAAGTTATACAGACTATCATCGTATTAATTTACGTATCTTAAAATAAATTCATTTTATGAAAATTAATGTTACATAAAATACAGTAACTGAGTTGCATAGATCAGATAACTTAGTGCAGAGTGTTATCTACTTTACTACGTAACAATTATTTTAATTATCAGCGTGACGTATTTTTTTTGTTAGTGTCACGATGCTAACAACCTTTTTTTATTGATCAGCAGAGTGGCGCATTTTTGTAACGTTGATTGCCACGTTACAAATCCAGGGAACCCAACCTAATTGACACCAGCCAATTATATGGGATGCCTACGTTGTAACGAACTGAAATTAAACTCAACACAATTAACAAAATTAATTAAGCTAATTATTAGGAAACAAGGGAAGGTATTTCACTGATTTATGCACTCATTTATACGTGTAATAAGATGACTTCTCTTTATTAACAAATGATATTAAAAGATCCCATAACATAATTAATTAGATTAAAATATTCAAAGGGTTTTCTGAAAAACTAGGGATCATAATGATCATGTACTTTTTACCTCGGATCCGAGTTTACTTTAAATATATTGCAAAGACGTCTGAGTATTACTATGTTCATCTAGGTGCTTGCAAGACTTCTTTTACCATTTGAAGAATGGTATTATCTATTAAAGAGATTATAATTAACATTTACATATTAACGTTACAACGTATGATATACAATATTACAGTATACTCTTAGTTGGTCTCATTTATAGTTTAAAGAAAATTATTGTTTTTGAAAAGTCTCTTTCATTTGTAACTTATGTCTCAAATATAATTAACTCTCGATAGGCAAGCTATCGAGTCACCTTTACAATAAGTCGTGGTGACCTCGTCCTGGGGTGTCACTCTTGGGAATTCTGGAAGTCGACGTCGTCATCTGTGTCCTGTCTTCGGCGAGTACTAGATAGCTGGTTCACTGAGGAGATTGAAGTTATTCTGGTTAAAGTTGGTGTAGATCCACGTAGGTCCTAGTCAGCGTCGTATGGCTCGTATACGTCCACATGTGAAGTTTATGCCGGTCACATCTTCATATGTAAAGTTGTACTGGAATTTACCTCTTGAGGGGAGACGTCATCTTGCTTACGTGTTGTTAGATTTTTTTTTGTTTAACTTATTACATTTCTTAACACAACTTTCTACATTTACTATATTAAAACTTGCTCGCCACGTTTAGTAGTGGTAGCTAACAGTTAAGCTTAAAATTAATCAATGCATTTTTGCAGAGCTCTCGCTTGTAGGTGTGTACGGTCTGACGGCTGCATTGTCACTCTTTACTCGATTCGACTGGCACATTACAACGAAGCGGGGCGAGTACTCCGCGATAATATAGTCCCTATTTTTATTTAAATTGACATTATTCTTACAAGAAACAATACATTAATTATACATATATAATTTAAGTGAATTATTTTAACTACTACTCGTGCCTTCAAATTACTAATTACAAACATTATGATTTTTATACTTTCCTAAGTTACTGATGACTCGCTAAACACGTTGAGTCCGGAATTAAACAGGTCAACGCATGATGACTTGCAAAGGGTTAACTGTGATATTAATAACCTTTTTACCATTCGATTTTTTTTTTAATTGTTTAGTTAGATTTTCCATTTACATCTCATACTTATTCTGAGTTGGTACAGGGGCTTTAGGTTTAATAGTGCGATTTAAAAATACTTAATTGCTAGTAAATTAATTTTTTTATTTATTAAAGATTTTATTATCAATTAAATCGTCACATACTCCACCGCTTAAAATCCACATTAAGAATTTTAGTTAGCCTTATGCAAAATTGGGGACTTGGAGTATGCTTGGTGTCGATGTGTGGAATTTCTCTCACATAGTTATTGGCAAGCGTTATACCCATTTATTTCTTCTCTACAATACAATATACATATATATTTTCCTATAAACTACCCTTTTTTTTTTACATACTATTCACACTTAATATCTACATTTTAAAACACAAAACTCTTTCTTATATCTACTACTTAAATCTACTACCGGTTTTTTTTTTTTTTTTGGTTTATAGTTACTCTCTTCATAGAGTAATTTTCTAAATATTTGTTATTTAGAACTCAGTTTAGTGGTCGTTGAGTACTCATTTTCTTATCTTTCGCTGAACTGGATCTCAGGTTGATCAGGCCTCATTTCCAAATTCTACGATTAACACTTAGCACGGTTACTGAGGTATAATATACTTCACTACCTAGTATTACCTTTTCTATGTTTTGGCTATGCTATTTCCTCTTTTCTTCTTATACAATTTTATCTGAGAAATATGTGTTCTCCGCACATATTTTCGAGTCGCAGATTCGTACAGGGCTACTGTAACTGGAGTTAAGTACTTCTGTATTTGGTAAGGGCCACACCATCGGTATGATAGTTTAGAGGTGGTCTTATCAATTGCACTACTAGTCGGGTGAGTCTTGTACATTACTAAGTCACCGACTTGGTACCTAACTGAATTGTTATGACTATTTCTCTCGTGGTATTTTCTGGATTTCTCTAAGTTTGCTCTTAAATTAGCGCGGGCTTTATTCCATATTTGCTTAATCTGCTTATCCTTTATTTGCGGAGGTAGCAGGTCATGTATTTTCCATTTAGTGGACAAGGGGTGGTTTGGTTTGTATTTATACAGTAACTCAAACGGGGTCGACTTGTGACCTTCGTGATAAGCTGAATTAAAGGCGTATTGTATTCAGGATAGGTTTTGGTCCCAAGACGTATGATCGTTCGCATGGTAGGCGATTAAAGCAGATTTGAGGTTTCATAGATACCTTTCAGCAATATTGCCTTGCGGTCGATACTCCGTAGTGGTAATATGGTCTATTCCTAACTTGAAACACATATTCTTAAATTCTTTTGCTTTAAACTGTGATCCTTTATCTGACACTATACGTACAGGTGTACCGTAGTCTTTAAATAATCTTTCCTGTAATATTTTTACAGTCGTCGACGCTAATGCTCGTCGCATGGGATACATCCAAACAAATTTGGTGAACGAATCTACACAGATGAGTAACATAGTATTACCTGATTTCGATCGTGGATAAGGACCTGAAAAGTCTAGATAAAGTTTAGAGAAAGGGGTCTTAGGGATTTCTGAAATTAATTGGCTTATCTGATTATTTCTTGCCAGTTTACTGAGAGCACATAAATTACATCTCTTTACAAAACTAGCTATTTCGCTGTTCATTGTTCCAATGATATTCCTTTCGAACACGATATATAGTTTTATTGATTCCCATATGGGCTCCAATGGTAGATGAATGGAAGTACTCCATCAGCATGGGCTTAATCACATCAGGGGCGATTATTCTTAATTCCTTTCCGTTTCTTATTTTGTGGCATAGTACACTTTTACTTAATACGTATTTCTCGGATTTAATACCTTGCGCAAGTTGTTCTATAATTGGTTTCAGAAAAGGGTCTTGTTGTTGATACAGGGCAATGTTTGTAAAGGCAAGGGGGAATTCAGTAATTACGGCGTTAGTAAGTGCTGTTTCCGGATTCTCCTTGTTTCCGGGAGTATTAGTGGGCGACTGGAACATACGGGACAGGGTATCAGCGACTACGGTTTGTGTACCTTTTATATGCTGCACTTTGAATTTATAGCAGTTTAACCTCAATACCCATCTTCCAATACGTCCTAACTGTTTAGGGTGATTCAGTAACCAAGATAATGCTTGATTATCAGTTTCCAAAAGTAATTCTTTATGTTCTAGAAAGGGTTTAAACTTCTCAAATGCAAAAACAATGGCTAAACATTCCAATTCATATGCTGAATATTGTCTTTCTTGGTCGCTCAAGGTTCGCGATGCATAACTAATAGGTAGTCTACTGTTTTCTATCTCTTGATAGATGACTGCACCTAACGCTACACTAGAACTGTCGGTCTGCACTACGAAAGGTTTCATGAAATCGGCTAGTTGTAAAACTGGGGGAGATATGATACTTTCTTTGAGTTGTTCAAATGCATTTTGATGTTGTGCACTCCATTCAAACTTCGCTCCCTTCTTTCTTAAGGAATTTAGCGGTGCTGCTATTTCGGCAAGATGGGAATATACTTGTGGAAATAATTTACCATTCCCAAAAATCGGGCTATACCTTTTGCATCTCGTGGGGGTGAAAATTCTCTAATGGCGCGGGTTCGTTCAGGGTCAATGCTTACTTTTCCATTCGCTTTCACGATGTGACCTAAGAATGAAAATTGTGGGACGGCAAAATTTACCTTTTTGGGGTTAACAATTAATCCTGCTTTTTGTAACCGAGATAACACTTCACGTAGGTGTTTAAGATGTTGTTCCATTGATTCGCTATAGATAACGATGTCGTCCAAATAGTGATACACATTATTTAAATTTAATATCGTGAAATATCCTTTCTAATAATCTACTACATACGGAACTTCCTTGAGATATTCCAAAGGGTACTCTAGTAAATTGGTACAAGTTAAAAGGAACGGCAAACGCGGTTAGACGTTTTGATTCTTCCGAAAGGGGTATTTGGTGAAAAGCTTGATTCAGATCCATTACCGTAAAGACTTTCGCTTTCGTGAAGTAATGAAAAGCACTATGGATGTCTGGAAGAGGGATAGATTCAAATTCTATTCGTTTGTTTAATTGCCGGTAGTCCACAACTAGTCTGTGTTTATCGTGACCTTTCGGTACTAAAAAGGAGGGTGATGAATATGGGGACGTAGAGGGTTCAATGACTCCTTGTTCCAACAACTTGTTGATATGGTTTCTCATCACTTCCATCTTGGGAGGCGACAACTTGTATGGGGGTAGGCGTATTACTTTCTGATCGCTCAGATTGATTTTATATTCTATTAGTTTCATAAGTCCTAGCTTAGGTGTAAGAACTGAGGAAAATTCTTTTATTAATTTCTGTATTCTCATTCTATCTCTACTTTCTAGATGAGATAATTCAGACTCTTGGTGTATTACGTGTGCAGTAGATGATAATTTTTTTCTGGTTTGTCATCATTACAATCAAATCTATATTTCCGTGTATGGTCGAATCGAAAATAATATTTCTGCTCATAGATGTCAAGAATCATTCCCGTTTTACTAATAAAGTCTGCTCCCAATATTAAGTCGGGTCCTAATTTATTACATACTAACATAGTAAAAACCCAGGTTAGGTTCTTGATTTTAACTTTAACGGTAATGCTCAGTTTTATTGTTATATTTCGTTTATTGGTGGTAGCACATTTTATATTCACCGCTTGACTCCGTTTTACTAGATGGTGTTTCGATAATTTATCTGCTAACTCTTGACTGATTAAGGTTCTGGTAGATCCCGAATCAATTAATGCGATTGTGGAGGTAACACCTAGGTCAACTTGTATTAAGGGTAATAGACTTTTAGTCCAGTTACATTTATTTATCGCGTTACATTTTTCAAGAAACTTTCTTACGTAGGGATCTATTTCTTTAAAGCTTCTTTTCCTTCCTCTTTTGTTATAAAAAAATTTTTTTATACGTTTCTTTAGGTTCACCAGATTTCGAGTTGCTGAGGAAGACACAGGATTTCAGGTCTCCCTGCCTTACATGTTTTTTTGGATCAGGGTGTTTACGTTCCAATTGCTTGCTGTTACAGTTTTTTCTTGTGTCCATATTTTCCGCAATTATAACGGATGTCCTTATTGCGAGGAGGGTACCTTGTTTCCGTTTTAGATGGTGTTACATTTAACTTACCAGGGCTGCGCACGCTGTGAGGTCTATTGAATACTTGCCTTTCATGCAGGGTTGTTACACCGGGCTCTAGGGCTCGCAATTCATTTCTATTTGCTTCTGCTGATTTCGTCGTATGTCTATTCTGATCAGAGTACCATACATTCGAAGAATGGATACTGGATTGTTCTAGATCCTCAAAGGTGTTAGGTCGATTTATCAAAGCTAAACGGGATCTTTCCTCTGGTGACAAACCTACTAAAATGGTGTCGACCGTCTGTGTCTCATTCCAATCTACACGTAGTAGTCAAGATGACTCCCTGATATCTGAGACGTAATAAGCTAATCTCTCATGATTTCCTTGTACTCGTAGTACGGTCTTTCTTTTAAGTTCTTCATAAATTCCGGTGGGAATAAAATACTTTATTATTGAGGTATGTAGGTCTTCTACTGGAAGTGTAGAGCTTAATGCTTCTATCATACGATTCTTTAACGGGGGTTTACATTTCGGTAGCAGACCTTGCAAAATTTGCCAATCATTCAGCTGCTGTAGATCTTTTATCTGCAGGAGATATTTGATGAAATTTAGTAGTTTGGAGACATTTAATCCATCAGTGTAAGGGATTTCAGTTAAAAGTTTCTCCACAGGATGAGTGATTTTTCCATATAGGTCTGCGTTATAGTTCAAGGTCGGCATCCCTTTAGGAGGACGATATGATGCATTCGGGGTGGTCAATTCGTGCGTTCCGGGGTGAATCTGGATACGATTGGGAGGAGGGGCATTTAAATCTCTATCAGGATATTGCTCGCGAGTAGCTTGTATTTGCGATACGGCGGGTGAGTTGCGATCAGTGTTAGGTGGAGGTAGATCTGTAGTAGGGGATTGAACTGGGGAGATGTGTAGTTTCTTCAAGGACTTCTCAATTTCTTCTATTCGGAACGAGTCGGATTTTCTTCTTAACTCATTGATAATAGTGGGTAATCGACGTAAAGCTTCGTCAGCAAAGTTTTGAACTTCAGGAGGTATTTCCGTAAGATTAGGCCAGATCAACAAATTTTTCATTTGCCGGGTTAAATGCTCTATTCTCTGGGTAGTCCGCAAAATTATCGCCGGAGATTTCTCGTCTTGGAGGGTTTGAGACAATAAGGTTAGCTCACTATACTTGGCATTACAAATTTATCTCTCGCTCTCATAATCGAGTCCGCTTAGGTTGCTTAATTGCGCGGGTGCATCAAATCCACATTCGCGTACTGACTTACGCAATTCCGCGACTGTTACATTCGCATGGGGTAGACCACGCAAAAGAGCTTCGTAAGACAGCTCGTCCTTCAATAGTAAATCCGGATTAAATTGGGCCATGATTATCTTATTTCTAACACATTAAAACGTACTTAAAATTGATTTTACAACACTATACACTAACTACATAGACAAGGTGCATTCTTGGGTAAATCATTTGCATAATTCAGAAGAGAATAATTTCTCTTCTAAGGGAGAGGGAGAAATTCCACACACACATATTTCAATGTTAAATCACCGATCAGCTGTTTGCTGGAATGTAGGTCACCCTCTTTTATTTAGTAAACAAAGACAAGGTAGGTGTATGCGTGGGAACGAGGGGATTACGCACACGTATTGTTCTCTACACAATGCATCAGCCTATCTTTCACGACCGGTTTTAACTGGAGAAGCCAGTCGGACGCATAGGGTGAATCTTATTCAACAAAACACGCTTTACAAGTTACAGGTGTATTACGGTTATAACAGTCTGAGTTTAGTAATTAATTCTCGTACTTTCCACCATTAAATTACTTTTTTTTTTGGTTTTGGTAACAACTTTAAGTTACGAAATTCATTACACGTAATTAACCGGGTCTACTTTACGCAGGAGTATATATTTTTATTTTTACCGTGACGACAGACATACACTGACATACTACAGGGGCATATTCAAGAAACTACAGGTCTTGAATTGTCACAATATAAACCTGTTAAAGACTGAACACATCAACAAGCACTAAAATTCATGTACATACTTGCATTTGGCTTCATACAATGATATTTCAAGTTATACAGACTATCATCGTATTAATTTACGTATCTTAAAATAAATTCATTTTATGAAAATTAATGTTACATAAAATACAGTAACTGAGTTGCATAGATCAGATAACTTAGTGCAGAGTGTTATCTACTTTACTACGTAACAATTATTTTAATTATCAGCGTGACGTATTTTTTTTGTTAGTGTCACGATGCTAACAACCTTTTTTTATTGATCAGCAGAGTGGCGCATTTTTGTAACGTTGATTGCCACGTTACAAATCCAGGGAACCCAACCTAATTGACACCAGCCAATTATATGGGATGCCTACGTTGTAACGAACTGAAATTAAACTCAACACAATTAACAAAATTAATTAAGCTAATTATTAGGAAACAAGGGAAGGTATTTCACTGATTTATGCACTCATTTATACGTGTAATAAGATGACTTCTCTTTATTAACAAATGATATTAAAAGATCCCATAACATAATTAATTAGATTAAAATATTCAAAGGGTTTTCTGAAAAACTAGGGATCATAATGATCATGTACTTTTTACCTCGGATCCGAGTTTACTTTAAATATATTGCAAAGACGTCTGAGTATTACTATGTTCATCTAGGTGCTTGCAAGACTTCTTTTACCATTTGAAGAATGGTATTATCTATTAAAGAGATTATAATTAACATTTACATATTAACGTTACAACGTATGATATACAATATTACAGTATACTCTTAGTTGGTCTCATTTATAGTTTAAAGAAAATTATTGTTTTTGAAAAGTCTCTTTCATTTGTAACTTATGTCTCAAATATAATTAACTCTCGATAGGCAAGCTATCGAGTCACCTTTACAATAAGTCGTGGTGACCTCGTCCTGGGGTGTCACTCTTGGGAATTCTGGAAGTCGACGTCGTCATCTGTGTCCTGTCTTCGGCGAGTACTAGATAGCTGGTTCACTGAGGAGATTGAAGTTATTCTGGTTAAAGTTGGTGTAGATCCACGTAGGTCCTAGTCAGCGTCGTATGGCTCGTATACGTCCACATGTGAAGTTTATGCCGGTCACATCTTCATATGTAAAGTTGTACTGGAATTTACCTCTTGAGGGGAGACGTCATCTTGCTTACGTGTTGTTAGATTTTTTTTTGTTTAACTTATTACATTTCTTAACACAACTTTCTACATTTACTATATTAAAACTTGCTCGCCACGTTTAGTAGTGGTAGCTAACAGTTAAGCTTAAAATTAATCAATGCATTTTTGCAGAGCTCTCGCTCGTAGGTGTGTACGGTCTGACGGCTGCATTGTCACTCTTTACTCGATTCGACTGGCACATTACAACGAAGCGGGGCGAGTACTCCGCGATAATATAGTCCCTATTTTTATTTAAATTGACATTATTCTTACAAGAAACAATACATTAATTATACATATATAATTTAAGTGAATTATTTTAACTACTACTCGTGCCTTCAAATTACTAATTACAAACATTATGATTTTTATACTTTCCTAAGTTACTGATGACTCGCTAAACACGTTGAGTCCGGAATTAAACAGGTCAACGCATGATGACTTGCAAAGGGTTAACTGTGATATTAATAACCTTTTTACCATTCGATTTTTTTTTTAATTGTTTAGTTAGATTTTCCATTTACATCTCATACTTATTCTGAGTTGGTACAGGGGCTTTAGGTTTAATAGTGCGATTTAAAAATACTTAATTGCTAGTAAATTAATTTTTTTATTTATTAAAGATTTTATTATCAATTAAATCGTCACATACTCCACCGCTTAAAATCCACATTAAGAATTTTAGTTAGCCTTATGCAAAATTGGGGACTTGGAGTATGCTTGGTGTCGATGTGTGGAATTTCTCTCACATAGTTATTGGCAAGCGTTATACCCATTTATTTCTTCTCTACAATACAATATACATATATATTTTCCTATAAACTACCCTTTTTTTTTTACATACTATTCACACTTAATATCTACATTTTAAAACACAAAACTCTTTCTTATATCTACTACTTAAATCTACTACCGGTTTTTTTTTTTTTTTTGGTTTATAGTTACTCTCTTCATAGAGTAATTTTCTAAATATTTGTTATTTAGAACTCAGTTTAGTGGTCGTTGAGTACTCATTTTCTTATCTTTCGCTGAACTGGATCTCAGGTTGATCAGGCCTCATTTCCAAATTCTACGATTAACACTTAGCACGGTTACTGAGGTATAATATACTTCACTACCTAGTATTACCTTTTCTATGTTTTGGCTATGCTATTTCCTCTTTTCTTCTTATACAATTTTATCTGAGAAATATGTGTTCTCCGCACATATTTTCGAGTCGCAGATTCGTACAGGGCTACTGTAACTGGAGTTAAGTACTTCTGTATTTGGTAAGGGCCACACCATCGGTATGATAGTTTAGAGGTGGTCTTATCAATTGCACTACTAGTCGGGTGAGTCTTGTACATTACTAAGTCACCGACTTGGTACCTAACTGAATTGTTATGACTATTTCTCTCGTGGTATTTTCTGGATTTCTCTAAGTTTGCTCTTAAATTAGCGCGGGCTTTATTCCATATTTGCTTAATCTGCTTATCCTTTATTTGCGGAGGTAGCAGGTCATGTATTTTCCATTTAGTGGACAAGGGGTGGTTTGGTTTGTATTTATACAGTAACTCAAACGGGGTCGACTTGTGACCTTCGTGATAAGCTGAATTAAAGGCGTATTGTATTCAGGATAGGTTTTGGTCCCAAGACGTATGATCGTTCGCATGGTAGGCGATTAAAGCAGATTTGAGGTTTCGTAGATACCTTTCAGCAATATTGCCTTGCGGTCGATACTCCGTAGTGGTAATATGGTCTATTCCTAACTTGAAACACATATTCTTAAATTCTTTTGCTTTAAACTGTGATCCTTTATCTGACACTATACGTACAGGTGTACCGTAGTCTTTAAATAATCTTTCCTGTAATATTTTTACAGTCGTCGACGCTAATGCTCGTCGCATGGGATACATCCAAACAAATTTGGTGAACGAATCTACACAGATGAGTAACATAGTATTACCTGATTTCGATCGTGGATAAGGACCTGAAAAGTCTAGATAAAGTTTAGAGAAAGGGGTCTTAGGGATTTCTGAAATTAATTGGCTTATCTGATTATTTCTTGCCAGTTTACTGAGAGCACATAAATTACATCTCTTTACAAAACTAGCTATTTCGCTGTTCATATTGTTCCAATGATATTCCTTTCGAACACGATATATAGTTTTATTGATTCCCATATGGGCTCCAATGGTAGATGAATGGAAGTACTCCATCAGCATGGGCTTAATCACATCAGGGGCGATTATTCTTAATTCCTTTCCGTTTCTTATTTTGTGGCATAGTACACTTTTACTTAATACGTATTTCTCGGATTTAATACCTTGCGCAAGTTGTTCTATAATTGGTTTCAGAAAAGGGTATTGTTGTTGATACAGGGCAATGTTTGTAAAGGCAAGGGGGAATTCAGTAATTACGGCGTTAGTAAGTGCTGTTTCCGGATTCTCCTTGTTTCCGGGAGTATTAGTGGGCGACTGGAACATACGGGACAGGGTATCAGCGACTACGGTTTGTGTACCTTTTATATGCTGCACTTTGAATTTATAGCAGTTTAACCTCAATACCCATCTTCCAATACGTCCTAACTGTTTAGGGTGATTCAGTAACCAAGATAATGCTTGATTATCAGTTTCCAAAAGGAATTCTTTATGTTCTAGAAAGGGTTTAAACTTCTCAAATGCAAAAACAATGGCTAAACATTCCAATTCATATGCAGAATATTGTCTTTCTTGGTCGCTCAAGGTTCGCGATGCATAACTAATAGGTAGTCTACTGTTTTCTATCTCTTGATAGATGACTGCACCTAACGCTACACTAGAACTGTCGGTCTGCACTACGAAAGGTTTCATGAAATCGGCTAGTTGTAAAACTGGGGGAGATATGATACTTTCTTTGAGTTGTTCAAATGCATTTTGATGTTGTGCACTCCATTCAAACTTCGCTCCCTTCTTTCTTAAGGAATTTAGCGGTGCTGCTATTTCGGCAAGATGGGAATATACTTGTGGAAATAATTTACCATTCCCAAAAATCGGGCTATACCTTTTGCATCTCGTGGGGGTGAAAATTCTCTAATGGCGCGGGTTCGTTCAGGGTCAATGCTTACTTTTCCATTCGCTTTCACGATGTGACCTAAGAATGAAAATTGTGGGACGGCAAAATTTACCTTTTTGGGGTTAACAATTAATCCTGCTTTTTGTAACCGAGATAACACTTCACGTAGGTGTTTAAGATGTTGTTCCATTGATTCGCTATAGATAACGATGTCGTCCAAATAGTGATACACATTATTTAAATTTAATATCGTGAAATATCCTTTCTAATAATCTACTACATACGGAACTTCCTTGAGATATTCCAAAGGGTACTCTAGTAAATTGGTACAAGTTAAAAGGAACGGCAAACGCGGTTAGACGTTTTGATTCTTCCGAAAGGGGTATTTGGTGAAAAGCTTGATTCAGATCCATTACCGTAAAGACTTTCGCTTTCGTGAAGTAATGAAAAGCACTATGGATGTCTGGAAGAGGGATAGATTCAAATTCTATTCGTTTGTTTAATTGCCGGTAGTCCACAACTAGTCTGTGTTTATCGTGACCTTTCGGTACTAAAAAGGAGGGTGATGAATATGGGGACGTAGAGGGTTCAATGACTCCTTGTTCCAACAACTTGTTGATATGGTTTCTCATCACTTCCATCTTGGGAGGCGACAACTTGTATGGGGGTAGGCGTATTACTTTCTGATCGCTCAGATTGATTTTATATTCTATTAGTTTCATAAGTCCTAGCTTAGGTGTAAGAACTGAGGAAAATTCTTTTATTAATTTCTGTATTCTCATTCTATCTCTACTTTCTAGATGAGATAATTCAGACTCTTGGTGTATTACGTGTGCAGTAGATGATAATTTTTTTCTGGTTTGTCATCATTACAATCAAATCTATATTTCCGTGTATGGTCGAATCGAAAATAATATTTCTGCTCATAGATGTCAAGAATCATTCCCGTTTTACTAATAAAGTCTGCTCCCAATATTAAGTCGGGTCCTAATTTATTACATACTAACATAGTAAAAACCCAGGTTAGGTTCTTGATTTTAACTTTAACGGTAATGCTCAGTTTTATTGTTATATTTCGTTTATTGGTGGTAGCACATTTTATATTCACCGCTTGACTCCGTTTTACTAGATGGTGTTTCGATAATTTATCTGCTAACTCTTGACTGATTAAGGTTCTGGTAGATCCCGAATCAATTAATGCGATTGTGGAGGTAACACCTAGGTCAACTTGTATTAAGGGTAATAGACTTTTAGTCCAGTTACATTTATTTATCGCGTTACATTTTTCAAGAAACTTTCTTACGTAGGGATCTATTTCTTTAAAGCTTCTTTTCCTTCCTCTTTTGTTATAAAAAAATTTTTTTATACGTTTCTTTAGGTTCACCAGATTTCGAGTTGCTGAGGAAGACACAGGATTTCAGGTCTCCCTGCCTTACATGTTTTTTTGGATCAGGGTGTTTACGTTCCAATTGCTTGCTGTTAGAGTTTTTTCTTGTGTCCATATTTTCCGCAATTATAACGGATGTCCTTATTGCGAGGAGGGTACCTTGTTTCCGTTTTAGATGGTGTTACATTTAACTTACCAGGGCTGCGCACGCTGTGAGGTCTATTGAATACTTGCCTTTCATGCAGGGTTGTTACACCGGGCTCTAGGGCTCGCAATTCATTTCTATTTGCTTCTGCTGATTTCGTCGTATGTCTATTCTGATCAGAGTACCATACATTCGAAGAATGGATACTGGATTGTTCTAGATCCTCAAAGGTGTTAGGTCGATTTATCAAAGCTAAACGAGATCTTTCCTCTGGTGACAAACCTACTAAAATGGTGTCGACCGTCTGTGTCTCATTCCAATCTACACGTAGTAGTCGAGATGACTCCCTGATATCTGAGACGTAATAAGCTAATCTCTCGTGATTTCCTTGTACTCGTAGTACGGTCTTTCTTTTAAGTTCTTCATAAATTCCGGTGGGAATAAAATACTTTATTATTGAGGTATGTAGGTCTTCTACTGGAAGTGTAGAGCTTAATGCTTCTATCATACGATTCTTTAACGGGGGTTTACATTTCGGTAGCAGACCTTGCAAAATTTGCCAATCATTCAGCTGCTGTAGATCTTTTATCTGCAGGAGATATTTGATGAAATTTAGTAGTTTGGAGACATTTAATCCATCAGTGTAAGGGATTTCAGTTAAAAGTTTCTCCACAGGATGAGTGATTTTTCCATATAGGTCTGCGTTATAGTTCAAGGTCGGCATCCCTTTAGGAGGACGATATGATGCATTCGGGGTGGTCAATTCGTGCGTTCCGGGGTGAATCTGGATACGATTGGGAGGAGGGGCATTTAAATCTCTATCAGGATATTGCTCGCGAGTAGCTTGTATTTGCGATACGGCGGGTGAGTTGCGATCAGTGTTAGGTGGAGGTAGATCTGTAGTAGGGGATTGAACTGGGGAGATGTGTAGTTTCTTCAAGGACTTCTCAATTTCTTCCATTCGGAACGAGTCGGATTTTCTTCTTAACTCATTGATAATAGTGGGTAATCGACGTAAAGCTTCCGTCAGCAAAGTTTTGAACTTCAGGAGGTATTTCCGTAAGATTAGGCCAGATCAACAAATTTTTCATTTGCCGGGTTAAATGCTCTATTCTCTGGGTAGTCCGCAAAATTATCGCCGGAGATTTCTCGTCTTGGAGGGTTTGAGACAATAAGGTTAGCTCACTATACTTGGCATTACAAATTTATCTCTCGCTCTCATAATCGAGTCCGCTTAGGTTGCTTAATTGCGCGGGTGCATCAAATCCACATTCGCGTACTGACTTACGCAATTCCGCGACTGTTACATTCGCATGGGGTAGACCATGCAAAAGAGCTTCGTAAGACAGCTCGTCCTTCAATAGTAAATCTGGATTAAATTGGGCCATGATTATCTTATTTCTAACACATTAAAACGTACTTAAAATTGATTTTACAACACTATACACTAACTACATAGACAAGGTGCATTCTTGGGTAAATCATTTGCATAATTCAGAAGAGAATAATTTCTCTTCTAAGGGAGAGGCAGAAATTCCACACACACATATTTCAATGTTAAATCACCGATCAGCTGTTTGCTGGAATGTAGGTCACCCTCTTTTATTTAGTAAACAAAGACAAGGTAGGTGTATGCGTGGGAACGAGGGGATTACGCACACGTATTGTTCTCTACACAATGCATCAGCCTATCTTTCACGACCGGTTTTAACTGGAGAAGCCAGTCGGACGCATAGGGTGAATCTTATTCAACAAAACACGCTTTACAAGTTACAGGTGTATTACGGTTATAACAGTCTGAGTTTAGTAATTAATTCTCGTACTTTCCACCATTAAATTACTTTTTTTTTGGTTTTGGTAACAACTTTAAGTTACGAAATTCATTACACGTAATTAACCGGGTCTACTTTACGCAGGAGTATATATTTTTATTTTTACCGTGACGACAGACATACACTGACATACTACAGGGGCATATTCAAGAAACTACAGGTCTTGAATTGTCACAATATAAACCTGTTAAAGACTGAACACATCAACAAGCACTAAAATTCATGTACATACTTGCATTTGGCTTCATACAATGATATTTCAAGTTATACAGACTATCATCGTATTAATTTACGTATCTTAAAATAAATTCATTTTATGAAAATTAATGTTACATAAAATACAGTAACTGAGTGCATAGATCAGATAACTTAGTGCAGAGTGTTATCTACTTTACTACGTAACAATTATTTTAATTATCAGCGTGACGTATTTTTTTTGTTAGTGTCACGATGCTTACAACCTTTTTTTATTGATCAGCAGAGTGGCGCATTTTTGTAACGTTGATTGCCACGTTACAAATCCAGGGAACCCAACCTAATTGACACCAGCCAATTATATGGGATGCCTACGTTGTAACGAACTGAAATTAAACTCAACACAATTAACAAAATTAATTAAGCTAATTATTAGGAAACAAGGGAAGGTATTTCACTGATTTATGCACTCATTTATACGTGTAATAAGATGACTTCTCTTTATTAACAAATGATATTAAAAGATCCCATAACATAATTAATTAGATTAAAATATTCAAAGGGTTTTCTGAAAAACTAGGGATCATAATGATCATGTACTTTTTACCTCGGATCCGAGTTTACTTTAAATATATTGCAAAGACGTCTGAGTATTACTATGTTCATCTAGGTGCTTGCAAGACTTCTTTTACCATTTGAAGAATGGTATTATCTATTAAAGAGATTATAATTAACATTTACATATTAACGTTACAACGTATGATATACAATATTACAGTATACTCTTAGTTGGTCTCATTTATAGTTTAAAGAAAATTATTGTTTTTGAAAAGTCTCTTTCATTTGTAACTTATGTCTCAAATATAATTAACTCTCGATAGGCAAGCTATCGAGTCACCTTTACAATAAGTCGTGGTGACCTCGTCCTGGGGTGTCACTCTTGGGAATTCTGGAAGTCGACGTCGTCATCTGTGTCCTGTCTTCGGCGAGTACTAGATAGCTGGTTCACTGAGGAGATTGAAGTTATTCTGGTTAAAGTTGGTGTAGATCCACGTAGGTCCTAGTCAGCGTCGTATGGCTCGTATACGTCCACATGTGAAGTTTATGCCGGTCACATCTTCATATGTAAAGTTGTACTGGAATTTACCTCTTGAGGGGAGACGTCATCTTGCTTACGTGTTGTTAGATTTTTTTTTTGTTTAACTTATTACATTTCTTAACACAACTTTCTACATTTACTATATTAAAACTTGCTCGCCACGTTTAGTAGTGGTAGCTAACAGTTAAGCTTAAAATTAATCAATGCATTTTTGCAGAGCTCTCGCTCGTAGGTGTGTACGGTCTGACGGCTGCATTGTCACTCTTTACTCGATTCGACTGGCACATTACAACGAAGCGGGGCGAGTACTCCGCGATAATATAGTCCCTATTTTTATTTAAATTGACATTATTCTTACAAGAAACAATACATTAATTATACATATATAATTTAAGTGAATTATTTTAACTACTACTCGTGCCTTCAAATTACTAATTACAAACATTATGATTTTTATACTTTCCTAAGTTACAGACGACTCGCTAAACACGTTGAGTCCGGAATTAAACAGGTCAACGCATGATGACTTGCAAAGGGTTAACTGTGATATTAATAACCTTTTTACCATTCGATTTTTTTTTAATTGTTTAGTTAGATTTTCCATTTACATCTCATACTTATTCTGAGTTGGTACAGGGGCTTTAGGTTTAATAGTGCGATTTAAAAATACTTAATTGCTAGTAAATTAATTTTTTTATTTATTAAAGATTTTATTATCAATTAAATCGTCACAAAAATAGCATTCAGAACCAACAATACCATCAAAAAAACACATCAACGATACAAACAAGGACATAGACAAATACAATAGAACAGGTGTCTACAAATTAAATTGTAATAACTGCAATAGTTTCTACATAGGCCAGACGGGAAGATCTTTTTCATCCCGTTACTCTGAACACTTAAAGGACCTTTCCAACAACAATATACATTCTGCGTTTGCCACACACATAACCATAGCTACACCAACATAGATACTAATATTGAAATATTACACCTCTTACCCAAAGGGCGAAAACTCAACACAGCTGAACAGTATGAAATATACAAACACCACACAACACAACCAAACAACATACTAAACAATCAATTGCAATATAAATCACATACACTTTTCGACACAGTTATACACAAAACAAACAATAATTCGGATCCCCGCGCTAATCTCCTTCCTCTATCCACCACCCCCCACTATACCTTCCAACCAACAAACGTTACTAGGTACTGGCAGTCTGTTGCAAAGCTGAAGAAGGCGAACACGAACGCCGAAACGCGTTCTACATACAAAACAGACAAGTAAGTTTCACTTGAAAAAGTTTTCAATATTATATAAAATAAATAAATATACATACAAGGAATTAAAACCATTGTAGAATTGCTAATTTTGCTCACACAGATTACAAAAATAAAAGCAATTCTCTAGAGGTGATACGTGATGGCAACCAAAAGGAACTGCAAGAAAGAAGAGAGGAGAGTGTAAGAGAAAACTTTGGCCAGAAATAGAAGGAATCGCTATGAAGAGAGACATGCAAGCAAGGTTGAAGAACAGCAAAACGATATGAACAACAAAGTGAGAGAAGACAAAGAGAAATTATTTCCCACAAAGAGAGAGAGAGAGAGAGAGAGAGAGAGAGAGAGAGAGAGAGAGAGAGAGAGAGAGAGAGAGAGAGAGAGAGAGAGAGAGAGAGAGAGAGAGAGAGAGAGAGAGAGAGAGAGAGACCAAAGGTGAACACAGTACTAGTCTCAGAATAAACAGCATGTTATTAGAGAAACAGGTAGAAATAGTGCCATGAAAAGAAAGGTATAGAAATCGTTGTTAAATAGCATCTTCCTACAAAGCAAGTAAATGTAACACATACATGTGACACAGGATATCATCAATGGAGAACAATATTCCAAAGAAAGGTGGCAGAATTTTGTATTCCACCATGGCAGTGTTTACTATGTTTGATTAAATATTTTTTATAAGAAGCAATTTTAAAACCTATTGTTATGTAAATACTTAAGAATGTGAAGATGTAAATAAAATAGGAATACCATTCAAAACCAATAACACCTGGGGTACATATGCAACAACACATATATTTGCATATTTAACCATGGCAGTATTTCTGTAAATAATTCATAGAGAGAAGTTGTTAGAAATAATTTTAAGCAGTGTTTGTGTATGTACAGGCAAAAATTACAGGCTCTAGCTTGTCAATTTTATGGTGTGTGTGTGTGTGTGTGTGTGTGTGTGTGTGGTCTACCAACAGAAACAGGTATTGTGCTGCAAATGGGGACGATCCCTGTGTACGCATGTATTTTGCTTGGTTAGAGAACTCCTGTCCAGACATGAATGAATTAATAACAATAATTAAACATGCTTATTTAATCAAATTTGAAGTCTACAACACACACTTTGCAATTCAGACAATGCCATAGGAAGAAATGCACTTTCTTTCCACTGCCACTGGAAGATGCAAATAACTTACTCATGGGGCCACTCTTAAGGTTTTATTAGAGACAGGAAATTGGCATCAACATCATCATCGTTGTCATCGTCTCATATATCCAGAAGCTGCACACACACACACACATACATACACACACAAGTAAAAAATAAATAATTAGTTTGTTTAAAACAAAGAAACAACTAACAAAGAACTGAAGTATGAGCTAGTGAAGTAAAATCAATACGAAAATGTAAATAGTACAAGTAAAATAAGTAATATGGAATTTTAAGTATTATTAAAAATAATTTCTCTAATCAATTTAGAATGGGTGCTGTCTAGTAAACAATAATTGTTTACTTAAAGTAAATATTATTTTATTAAAATATTAATAAACTTACAATTTAATTTAACAAAAATACAATACTATTTCTGCAGATTATTTGCTAAGATTTAAAATTTTAATAATCATTCAAAGTTGATATTCCTGTCAGACACCAAAGAAATTTACAAGAATTTTACAATTGTTTTTTAATGTGTTTTATGTTTTGATGTTATAGATTATTACTATTTTGTGCTACACATAAGAGGCATAATAGTATGTCAGTGTATCTTCTTAAAAAGGGAATATTCTGAATAGTCATTCTTTTAAATTACTATTTTTTTAATTGTGCATAAATAATATAAGTTTGCTTCCCTTTTATGTAGACTTCAGATAGCTGTGACTAATTTAAAAATAGCAAATTTCCAGAAACAGCTTCTTTTGAGCTGATTTTTTCGTAAATGATAGGTTTAGTGTTTACCTAAAAGTTTATCCAAGTTCCAGACTTCGAACCGCCCATTTTCCCTGACTTTTCACTTCTGGCAAACAGCGGAGCGCAAGTCACTTGTAATGGGGCAATTTTGAGGGATGTATGTTTTATTTCATTTAATAACAATATTGAGAGTGATCTGTTTGGACACCTTTTACGGCCATCGAGACCACTAACACTTGTTTGGACACCCTGTATGCAATTCCGTATCAGTCCGTGCTTGGCACAAGCGATAACAGCGTTGGAATGTAAGCCTATGCGCACATGCGTGTATCCTCCGTGGGGGAGAAGTAACAAAAACTTCGTAACTGACGCCCAACTACAATGGAATGTGGCGGTGAGTGTGCGCTCGTGTGCCGCTATCTGTACTCTCGACACCAAAGTCGATCACCGGAACTGGCCATGTAAGAGCCGCAGCCAATCACAGCGCGAGCTGACGGAAATGTTTTTTTTGACCAACGCACCTGTAGCGTCACTAAGTCGACGAAATCACCCGTTCCCGGCCGGGACAAATTACGCAGTTCACGAACTTTAAATTTTGTATTTTTTAACATATTCCGAAGTGTAACAGAAAGTTTGAAGAGAAACAGTTAAATCCGACAGTTTAGACGAAGTTAGCGGAGTGGACAGCAAAATCGAGAAATGTGACAAATAAACGAAACATTCATACACATACGAGATCCAGCACGTGGTCATCAGAAGGACGCGGGTTAAGTAGTCTACTCAAAATTAAATTAATCAATTAATTTTCAAATTTATAAAAAAGGGTTATAATTAAATTATGGGGAATTTTACAGTATGAATGTGTGAGCATGGCAAACTGGGTCGTCTTAGTAGTTTAGTTAAGTAGTTTATCAGTTTTTTAAGTTGCAACTAGTTATTTTAGTGTATTAGTCATGTAAAAATAATTCCAAGTTCTTGTAATTCTTTAAGAAAAATAATAGTAGTAGTTTGAGTCGAAAATGAATATTAAGTAAAGTAAAAGAAAGTAAACAGAAGAATGTCAGGAAACAAATAAAATACCATTTTTATTGTGCTTGGAAAATATGTGTTTGTCATTGCATTGCCTGTTGTTTTTCTCTGCCTAAGTCCATCAGACAATACCCTGGTAATTCGCGAAGAAGGTAAGTGGTACAAATTTACATGTTTTTCATTTTAAAAAACAAGTAAAGTTTCAGTTGCCGCTTATTAATAGGCACAGATTTCTAAATTTTTAATATTTATTTAAACTCGTAACGTTTTAAATGGCGCCGAACAGGGACTTTGTAAATTAAAAAATTTAAGTTAGTTTACAAACTGGTCGAAAATGGCAGAGGGAAATAAGAATGCAACTTTGGGTGAAGGTGAAGAAGTAAATATAAATTTAAATGTGACACAGGACAGTTTAGTATCGACAAATATTGACAAGC
The DNA here is from genome assembly GCA_034769895.1 of Magicicada septendecula. Classification (NCBI taxonomy): domain Eukaryota; kingdom Metazoa; phylum Arthropoda; class Insecta; order Hemiptera; family Cicadidae; genus Magicicada; species Magicicada septendecula. Next base: position 435,095,388 of record CM068372.1, on the reverse strand, counting down.
ACGTAAACGACACCGACAATACAAAAGACGAAATAACAATTGAGACAGCAGATGCTAAGAGTAGCAAAAGCAATAGTGTAGATATATTTAATCAATTAGCGTTGATTATGGAAGTAATGAAAAAGAATAATGATAATTTGAATGAGTTTAGAACGGAAGTCAAATTAGAAATAAACATAGTAAATGATAAACTTGACAAACAAGACGAGAAAATGAAATCAGAAAATAATAATTTAAAATCTGAAATCAAATCAGAAATAAATGTAGTAAAAGTAGAAATGAATAACGAGTTTGCGAAAATAAGAAGCGAACTAAAAATGAGTGATGTAAATATGAATAGCCGATTGGAAAGTATGAGTGAGACTATTGTTGGAGTGAGAGATGAACTGACTAGTGATATAAATAAGATACAAACAGAAATGAAAAACGAGATAAAAATAATTAACGAAAAACAAAAAGAGAAAATGTTAGAGACAAATAAAAAATCTGACACATTGACAAGTAAAGTGAATGATAAAATTAAAAAGCAAAATGACAAAATTGACAGTAATGTTCAATGTATAATTAATGAGTGTGAACAAATCAAACGAGCAAGTGAAATACAAGAAAATATAAATGATGAATTCAGAAGTAACTTTGAACAAGTTGATGCAATTAAAATTAATATAACTAGTTTAAAAAATAAACAAGTAGAACATGAGCGTGAAATAATTAAAGTCAGAGAAGACTTGAGTGTAACTATTAATCAGAAATTAACCAATGTGAGTGAGAGAGTGAATGTGGAAGTAGAATTAGGGTACTTTAGTAATGAAAGTAGGGGAGTGAACCCCATACAATTTTTGAACTCTATAAAAAGTTTTAATAAATATAACCAAGAAAGTTGGGAGATTAAATTAGTAAGAATTTTAAAGTACTTTAAAGGGGATGCTAAAATATGGGTGGATGCTCATAACGATAACTGGGTAGATTTTAATGAGTTTGAGCAAGCATTTAGAAATAAGTACTGGTCAGAAGAGAAACAAGAGGGGTTACGTAGTACCATAATGGGATGGGGAAATTTTAATATAAAAAACATGAGTATTACATCGTATGTGACGAGACTATACAGTCAGGTTAAATATTTAGAACCACCAATGCCTCTTTCATCTTTTATAAGATACATTAGTAAGCATTTACCTAAGGACATACGGTCCACAATCAGAACCCGGGATTTTGCTAATATTGCAGAATTAGAAAAAATACTAGAAGCATACCAGAGTATGAAAGAGGAAGAAGATAATAAATACCAGTTTAGAATTAATAAATCGAATCAAATAAATACCGAAATAAGACAACCAGACCATTTTATTAGTAATGTGAGTAGATCAGGTGAGGGGGCGTGGTTGTGTCCAAACCCTAGTTGTGGAGCTAGTAATTATAATGGGTCGCGGAATCAATGTTACCGGTGTCAGGTTCCAAGGGAGAGTGCCCGAGGGAGAGTGGAGAATTATAATAGGGGTTTCGATCAGTTTAGAGGGAATCATAGAGGGCGAGGCTTCACTAGTAATCGGGGAGTGTCAGGAAAGTTTAATCATAGAGGGAGAGGGGGATATGTTAGTAAGCCAAACGAAACTCGGGGCGTGGAAGCACCAGCTCATAATCAAAACAGTAGGGGGGTTTACAGTGAACCACCACCTTCAATACCGTTAAACTAATCAGGGCGGTTGAAAAAGAAAGCCCCCAGCCGTCTAGTAATCACCTAACAATAGGGTCACTAATTACCAATATACATAATGATCTATCCGACGAAGAAGCGGGAGAGAGTAGTAATGCTTTTGGGATGGCAGAATTTGGATCCGAAGTGTTTGATTCTAAATACATTTTTCTAGTAGATTCAGGGAGTGAACTGACTGCTATAGACGATAGAATGTTTGAAAAATCAAAAATCAGACTACAGAGACAATTCCACAATTACCAGTACTGGGAATTAGTGTTATAGGAGTAACGGGTGTTCGCAGTAAAAAAGTAACTAAACAAATAATGCTAAAATTAAAAGTAAATGAGAACACAATAAATGTACCTTTCTTAGTTATTCCAGGATTAAATATGGGAGCTATAATAGGTAATGATTTTTTAAATAATTTCAAAGTAGGGTTAAACTATTACACACAGGCTATGAAATTAAACAATAATAATAATATAATTGAAATACCATTCATACAAAAGAAAACTGTAGGAATGAAAGCTTTAAAAATAATTAGTAAGGGAATTTTAATTTCTGACAATGACATAAACGAGTGTAGGCCTTTACTGATCAATTATTGTAACTTGAGAGTAAATAGTAATGAATTATTTGAAAATGAAAATAATTGGGAGGAGAAAAAGAATAAAATCCTATATCAAGATGGGGAATTTAGCTACCAAGACAGAGAAAGAATAGTACTAATAATAAACAAAAATAAATCAGTTTTTTCAGACGAACCCGGTTTAGTAAAGAATTTTAAGGGTAAATTAGTCGTTAAAGAAAAAACACCCTTTGCACCTAAAACCTATCTGGTACCATACTCCAAGAGGGGTTTAGTACAGGAGGAAATAAATAAAATGTTGAGGGAAGGTATAATAGAAAAATCTACCTCACCATATTCCAACCCTTTAGTAGTGGTGACAAAGAAAGATTTATCGATAAGATTATGTTTAGACGCAAGACAAGTGAACAGAATACTTGTTCCAGACAGAGAATCACCGGAACCAGTAAGCGAAATTCTGCAACGTTTTAGTGGGACCAAATACATCACCACCTTGGACTTGACTGCAGGCTACTGGCAGATAGAGCTGGAAGAGGAGTCTCGACAGTATGTGGCCTTTCTGTACAACGGTAGGAATTACCAATTTCGCAGGCTACCTTTTGGACTCAACGTAAGTGTTTCAATTTTTATCAAATGCCTGGATTATGTGTTAGGGAGAGAGATTTTAGAATTCACAACCGTTTATGTAGACGATATAGTAATTACGTCACCAGACATTGATACACACTGTGAAAGGTTAGATAGGGTACTAAGTAGACTGCATGAATATGGCATAACAGTTAAATTTAAGAAGTCAGAATTTTTGAAAGAACAAGTTAATTTTTTAGGACATATAATTTCAGCAAGGGATATCAGTACAGACCCTAAAAAAGTAGAAATAATACAAAATTTTCCGATACCAAAAAATCTCAAACAGTTGCAAAGTTTTTTAGGTTTATGCAATTATTATAGGCAATTTGTAGATAAATATTCATATTTAACAGTACAATTGGGACATTTATTAAATAAAGACAATCGATGGCAGTGGAATTTAAAAGAGCAAAATATATTCGAGCTGATAAAAAAAAAATTTTTAAACACAGTTATATTAGCTCATCCTAATTTTTCAGAACCATTTTATATACACACAGACGCGTCAGACATTGCCTTGGGAGTAGAGTTGTTTCAGTTAGATGGGAGTGGTAACCACAAATTAGTAGCTTTTGCAAGTAGATCTCTATTAACCAGTGAAAAGAACTATACTACGACGGAGAAGGAGGCGTTATCAATAGTTTTCGCCTGTAGAAAGTTCAGAACATACTTATTAGGAAATAAGGTAATCATAAGATCTGACCATCAAGCTTTAACATTTTTAAAGAACTGTAAATTAACACATGGTAGGTTAGTGCGGTGGATGCTAATATTACAAGAATATGACTTAACAATTGAGTATTGTAAGGGTAAAGAAAATATAGTAGCTAATGTCCTATCCAGAACAGATTTTGATAATAATACCGAAGTAGACATAGCAAATACATATAAAATATTTACAGTAAAAGAAGTGGGGGAAGTAAATATGAAAAAATTAATAAGTAACTTAGCAACAGAACAAGAAAGAGACACCGAACTTAATAAAATAATATTAGCTTTGAGTCAAATACCCAACGTACCTCACAAGTGGGAGAAACATTTTAGTTTGTTTAATAAACACTTATTTCGCCAGGCAAATGAACAGGGAGATGATTGGAAGGTGTGCATCCCTAAAGTTATAATAACTGAAGTAGTGAGAGATTGCCATCTAAGGTATGGTCGTATAGGCCCCAAGAAATGTAGTGACATATTAAAAGAGTCATGTAAATTCAATAATATGGAAAGAACGGTGCGTAAAATATTACAAACATGCGAAATTTGTCAGAAAGCTAAAGTAAACAATCGTAAACAGGAGGGTTTAATGCAGCATGTAATGCCAGACAGTCCTTTGCATTTGTTGCCGTTGATTTATATGGCCCCTTACCCAAAGGTCGTGGAGGGGTAAATTATTTATTTGTTGTGTTAGATGTTTTTACCAAATTTGTAAAATTGTACCCGATTAAAAAGGCAACCTCATCAGTATTGGCTAGGAAGATAGTAAATGAATACCTTATTGAAGTAGGTAAGCCTAAAATAGTATTATCAGATCATGGTTCGCAGTTCACCAGCAACACCTGGCGGGAAACTTTAGGTTGGGAAAATATTTTAATTAAACATACATCAGTGTATCATCCACAGTCAAATCCAAGTGAACGTGTTATGCAGGAGTTAGGGAGAATGTTTAGGACCTTTTGCCATAAAAAACATTCTTTGTGGGCTACTTTTGTGGGCAAGATGGAAGGGTATATTAACAACAGTTTACATGAATCCACTAGTTACAGCCCATGTGAGTTAATGTTTCAAAGAAGGCCGTCACGCATATTAGAAGAGCTAGTAAAATTTCCAACCCGGACGGAAATACCACATGATAGGAAATTGGTAACCGCTAGGGAGCGCCTGCTGAGTAAGGCCGAACAGCGGAAACGGAGACATGACCGGAATTTAACACCCATACAATACGAGGTAGGACAACTAGTATTAATCAAAAAACACGAGCAATCATCAGCATTGGACAAAGAAATTAAAAAATTCTTCCTATTGTATGACGGTCCATATGAGGTTAGCCAAGTGAAAATGGAGAATGCTTATGTTTTAGTAGATTTGCAAACTCGAGAAATAAAAGGAACTTATAATGTGACCCAATTAAAAAAGTATTATCTAGCTGAGTGATGATAATAGATATTTTTGTGAGTATTAAAATTTTCATACACAAACAGACATTTTTATATTTTATTATGATAATATTTTATTATTATTTATACACACATTATGGTATTTTAAAAGTAGAAGGGATCCTCCCCCATTTTCGGGCGGTCACAGATTCACCACCTCTGATCGTGGTTTTTGGCATGCTGGAGGCAGACCAGTGTTGACGGTAGCCCCGCAAAGGGTGAAATCAACAATGGTCCGAGTCCACAAATTGGTGTAAGTTAGAAATTTAACATTATCATTGAACGGGGAGGGGGACCCCTAGTTTCGTAAAAAAAAAAGTAACATTTTCCACGGACTACAGTAGATTGTTCTGGAAATTGAAATTGGAAAATTTCAGAATGAAACAACCGAAATTAGGTAACTTAAATACTTAACTTTTCAAGAACTTGTTTTCCTTCAGAAAACAAAATGTATTGTACTTTTAAGGTAAAGTTGTAAGATAATCCATTGTTGTAGTGCCTATTTTGGTCATTGAGAAAAAGTTTGGACTTGCAAAGGTGTCTGTGAAAAAAAAAAAAAAAAAAAACTTGTTATACAAGATATGTGGGTAATTTTGGGGGGGGGGGTAGAGTGGTGCTCATAGAAGTGATATAATAGTGGAGTGTAGAAACTGCAAATGTAGAAGGTTTTAAGTTAGCTATTAGTGTGCTATCGCTGTGGTGGCATGTGCCACAGTAGATAGCGGAAAGTGTTGGGGGTAATAGAGAGTATTACCTCCATCAGAGGCCGAAATGGCGTAAATGCACGGCACACCCCTTTTTACAATTTTATATTGTACATTGATTAATAGCCATGCCGTGCAGTTAATGACGAGTGTAACATGCCTGAAGGTAAAGATGATTTCCCCGACTTTTCGGGCGATTACTGCCTTACCAGCACTAATCGTGGTTTTGGCTAGCGGTCAGCTATGGTCACAAATTAAGTCCCGTGACCATAGCTGGCTTGAAATTGGTTGATACTAGAAATTATTGGGGGGTGAAACTAGGGGAAATCCTGGAAACTATGGAACAGTGGGTGCCACTCTGTCCAAGTAGGGACAGCAAAGCCAGGTGGTAGACCCGCATTAAGGGTGTATAACTATATAACAAAGATATGTTGATATCTAAACCGTTCAAATGTAACGCCGAAGCAAGGACAAGGAGATGTGAAATTCCTCCAACTATACCGTCCTTGTGGAGTCCAATGGGCACTACAGTCCAACAGAAAAAACAATAGTGTGTGTGGGTTGGGGGGTTGCTCAGGTGAGCAACGAATTCAAATTTTATAACCTAAAGATGATAACTCGCTCTTGCCCTAATTAAATGCTTGTACTATGATTTGATAAATAGGTGTTTGAATGTTTATTATACTATGTTTATTCAGTCACATAAATGTATTATTTTATTATGTTAGAGATAAGGATTGATAAAATATGTGATTTATATAATTTTGAAATGTGTTGGTAGTAAGGTCATTCACCTTGCTGAGAAAATCAGCTGATCAGCTGTAGAATATCACTTATGAATGATTTGCAATTTTTTCAAGTTAGTATAAATAATTAAATCACCCAAACTAATGGAGAATGAGAATAGTAAAGAAAAGAGAGTTATAGTAAAAATATAAAATTTTGATTGAAACAAGTGACAATTTTAATAGAATTTGAAAATGTAAAGTTGTAAACTGTGTAATTTTTGATTAATTTAAATATCAATTTTACTGTTAATTATAATAATACTTTGTTAATTTTAGATGTCATATTTTATTATGTTTTTGTGTTTAAAGATAGTATTTTAAAGAGGTTCAATGTATTTTCTGATGTAACTTATGTATAACTTATGTAGGTCAAGGTTCTTGACTTGACCCAGTTTGATCAGCTGATGGGTGATGTTATATACTAGACCTGTTTTGGCAATGAAGTAATGCCCATTTTGCTGTTTAATTGATGCAAATAATTTTAAATTTTCTACAATATTTAGAAAAATAATATTTTAATGAATTTAAATTTTTTTGGAAAAAAAAATTTGATTTTTTGTGCTTGCCATCTAATTGAGGTTTAAATTGTCAAGTGCATTATTGTTACGGTGTATTACTATTACTGTTTACTGAATTTGGTATGTAGGTACAATCAAAGGTTAAGATAAGTGAGTTCATGTTTTAATTAGATGTTCAATTTATTTTTCTGATTATTGAGAGTAATGAAGAAAACTCATAAAAGATTTTGATTTTTGAGATTAATGGTAATATAAATCTGGTTTTAATTTTGGTTTTAAAACTTTCAAATTTGAAAATAAAGTTTATTGGTATGTATTAAAGTATATGTACGCGCCCAGTATTTGCCAAAGGCGACCCAGTGTGCATGAAAAGGGGAACATATCGGTTGAGGATGTGGCATGATATAAGTCCAGGGATTTGGATTTTGGGATAGCATGTTAGAAGGTTAGGTGCGCTGTGGTGCGTGTCTGTTCGATTTTATGGTGTTGGGATCTCGTAGAGAGAAGTCCAGTGATCTCGTTCAGATGCGGCCATAGTCGCCGAGCCAGGGGGGTTGTTTACACATGATGTATAAGAACAAATGGGGGGTTGTTGGCACCATATCCTCTCCGATCCTCTTAGGGGTTTTCTAGCAATGAGATTTCTTCTGTTTCGGCAGAAGATCTCTCATTGGGGGGGGGGGGGTATTGTAATGGGGCAATTTTGAGGGATGTATGTTTTTATTTCATTTAATAACAATATTGAGAGTGATCTGTTTGGACACCTTTTACGGCCATCGAGACCACTAACACTTGTTTGGACACCCTGTATGCAATTCCGTATCAGTCCGTGCTTGGCACAAGCGATAACAGCGTTGGAATGTAAGCCTATGCGCACATGCGTGTATCCTCCGTGGGGGAGAAGTAACAAAAACTTCGTAACTGACGCCCAACTACAATGGAATGTGGCGGTGAGTGTGCGCTCGTGTGCCGCTATCTGTACTCTCGACACCAAAGTCGATCACCGGAACTGGCCATGTAAGAGCCGCAGCCAATCACAGCGCGAGCTGACGGAAATGTTTTTTTTGACCAACGCACCTGTAGCGTCACTAAGTCGATGAAATCACCCGTTCCCGGCCGGGACAAGTTACGCAGTTCGCGAACTTTAAATTTTGTATTTTAACATATTCCGAAGTGTAACAGAAAGTTTGAAGAGAAACAGTTAAATCCGACAGTTTAGACGAAGTTAGCGGAGTGGACAGCAAAATCGAGAAATGTGACAAATAAACGAAACATTCATACACATACGAGATGCAGCACGTGGTCATCAGAAGGACGCGGGTTAAGTAGTCTACTCAAAATTAAATTAATCAATTAATTTTCAAATTTATAAAAAAGGGTTATAATTAAATTATGGGGAATTTTACAGTATGAATGTGTGAGCATGGCAAACTGGGTCGTCTTAGTAGTTTAGTTAAGTAGTTTGTCAGTTTTTTAAGTTGCAACTAGTTATTTTAGTGTATTGGTCATGTAAAAATAATTCCAAGTTCTTGTAATTCTTTAAGAAAAATAATAGTAGTAGTTTGAGTCAAAAATGAATATTAAGTAAAGTAAAAGAAAGTAAACAGAAGAATGTCAGGAAACAAATAAAATACCATTTTTATTGTGCTTGCAAAATATGTGTTTGTCATTGCATTGCCTGTTGTTTTTCTCTGCCTAAGTACATCAGACGATACCCTGGTAATTCGCGAAGAAGGTAAGTGGTACTAATTTACATGTTTTTCATTTTAAAAAACAAGTAAAGTTTCAGTTGCCGCTTATTAATAGGCACAGATTTCTAAATTTTTAATATTTATTTAAACTCGTAACGTTTTACACTGAAGTTTTCCAATGATAAATCGCCAAATCAGAAAAATAAAAGTACCAGCGTGATCCCTGGAAAATTTCTTATCGATCTGTGTTAGTCGTGCATTTTCAGATTTCCGTTAATAATGAGTGAAATGATTTTTTTCTTCATAACAAAATTATACAGTATAGTATTCCAATAGACGAATTTCCATACTAATTTTTATCCCAAAATATTTTGTCATTAAGCCACAATAAATTTTTCAAGTTGACAGAAATTTTTTAAAATTTGGTCAGTCATCACCCTGACATCACAGGACAAAGTTTGTTTTTAAAAAAATACTCGTATTTTCATTCTCTATCAGCTAGTGAAATAAGTTTGTTCTCTCATAGCTTTTAAAATAATAATTTTTAACTTTTTTATTGTGCGCGCATGTGTGCTTTTAAACAGCGAATGGCCACGTGGCTGAATCAAGTATACATATGTGCCGCCAAGTGGCAGCACTATGTACTGCACATTTGCACACCAATTGTACATATAGTGATGTGATGAAGCGTTTTTGTTAATTGTGATATTTATATTTTTTTTTAATTACTTACAGGAGTTTAATTCAGAACTTCTACTTCTACATCTATTTATACTTCTACATTCCACAACTTTAGAATTCTGTAGAGAAAGTGTTTTCTTTTCGTTTTTAATATAATCTGTTTGGGTAATTTTTTGAACAAAACTACATAGAAACAAAAGAAGTTTGCAAAAATTCTGAAATCGTACGGGTAGATGTAGATGTGGAAGTAGAAGTATAAGTTCTGAATTAGGCTCCAGTTGAGGTATAATGTGAAAAAAAGGTCATTATTGGTGGTTTGAAATGATGTGCGATAAATGAAGTTTTTTTTGTAGAAGACAATAGTGCTCTATTACAAAAATTAAAATGTTTTCTATTGAAGAGTATTATTATTTTTTCAAATAATCATTACCACGCCTTCAATTTGTTTATCCATGTGTCTCTTTAGAATCGAATACCAGTCCCTTTTTATATGGGTTTCAGTCGATTCTTCTTTTCTTACTTAGAGAATGAATGGTACCGTTACTTACGTCATCAGAATCATCATCACTGTTTCCACTAGGGTTAACTGCATGGAAGTAGTACCGTCAAGGTCACACCGCTTACTTACAGCGTTGTCACTAAGCAACAGTTTCCCTTTCTTCCGAAAAACGCTACACTAGTAAGCAGGCCTACTTAATGTAAAGAATACAACTAAGTGATTTTTAAATTAAATATTTACTTTGTTGTTGTCAAAGGCTTCCATTAAAATCATTTTTTGTTCTTTAAACTGTTGAACATTCTAAAATCAATGACAATAGAAGACAGAAAAAAATGACACATTTTGAAGGTTCATAGATGCCTACAGCAGACATTTTATAGATAAAATTCAATGTTATTTAAAGTAAAAAACATGTTAAAATCTTACGAGTATCATACAGTTGTTCTGATTTTGTAAGATAGTGTAATGTAAGGTTAACTTGCGTTTTACTGTTATTTTTTTAAGTAAAATTTTACAGGGAGAGTTACATGCACAAGTAGCATAAAAATAGTGGTACGTATAAACATGAAACAAATTGGATTTCTTAAGAAAATAAGGATAATTTTATAAAAAACAATACAAATACCTCATGAAATAAATTTAAAATTCCTTATTCATATGTTAATATATTATAAATCTTTAAATATAGAATTTAAATTTATAATTCTATATTTTATGAATTGTCCTTACAAATTTTATAATTAAAATTTTCGTTATTTTATAAACTATAGAATTCCTTATGACTATTATAAATAAGCAATATGTTGAAAAACTGACCTCAAATAGGGTTAGTCACACAATTATCACTTTGCAAAGTGATAGCACAGAGCACATTCATAACACTCCTGAAGAAACACGCACACACGGTTTTTTGTTTCGATAAAAATAGAAAATACTACGCTTCGCTATAGACACATTTACCACCTATATACATTTTTTAACACTCCTGTAGTAATTCATCTTCAGATTCACTGGACTCAGGTTCGCTGTCACTACTCACACGTAAGTGTATGATGAAGGGCTCCACTGTGGTGTCTCTCGTGCACTGCTTTGAGTAATCGGCTTCTTGTAGTGGCTCCGCATGTCTTACGCACGTCTCCGAGTCTTCCTGAGTTATCCTGTCCAAAGCTTTGTGTGCAAGTAGTTCAATATCGGCTAATCTGAAAGTCGTATTCTTGTTTGCAACATACCGTTTAACTTGGGTGCATGTCAGCTCGATCGGATTATACTGACATTGATATGGTGGCAGGCGCACTACTGTATGTCCCATTTCATTTGCCAGTTGATCTAATTCGTACGTCTTCTTGGCCGTTCGGATCTCTTCTTTAGAAAGAAGTCCATCCCTGGTTTCAGCTGTGGAAAATGAAATTCTCTTCTTACGCAGCCACTCCATGATATCCGCTTTACGCCAGTTTGAACATGGTGGTTTATCTATTTGTACAGAATGATAGCTGGCATTATCCATCACGATGACAGAGCCTTCTTCCAAGGAGCACAACATACCAACAAACCAGCTCTTAAAAACTTCAGCAATCATTTCTGTGTGGTAGTCAGATTCAGCTGAATGCTTTACTGCCACGAAAGACAAGTTTGGCACCTGCTATGAAACCTGTACTTGCGGATCCAGCATGTGCAATAATCAGCCGGCCACCTTTACCAGTAGGTACTTTCAGCCCACCGTCCCCTCTGGAGTCTTGCCAGATGTATTTATTCGTATGATTCTGTGATATCCAGGTTTCATCCAAATAAATTATAGGCCTGTTGTCCTCCATATGATGTATATGCATGGTTCTCAAAAACTTCGCTCTCAAGGCAGCAATGTCTCTGCGCTCCATTAAAAATTTTCGTCCATCGTTGAACTTCTTAAATTTAAAACCAAGCTCTCTCAGAAGGCGAACTACGGAGGCTTCTGAACCAGAATAATTGATTTTCTGACAGAGATCAGCTCGAATTTTGCTTGCAGTGGGGTATTCCCCTCGGTCATAATATTCTAGTAGGGTCCTGCGGACTATTTGTTTATTAAAATCGTCCAGTTCAGTGTTTTTGTGTTCCCGTTTATACCCTTCCCTTGGAGAATTGAACACAATGCTCACGCCTTGATCATCTGCCGAAGCAACGGTATTGCTAATACGTTGCACCGACTTTTCAGAAATGCCACAAACTTCCGCTGGCAATTTTCAAATTTGTGCAAAGTTTATGTTCCTCTTGGCTTCTTCATTTACGCAAGATTTTTAAAAAACTTGTAAACGTTTGCTACAATGACTTTACTTTGTTTTCTAATGTCCTCTCGGCCCGCACGTACACCACCGCTGCTTGTACCCAAACTAAATGTAGGATACTGTACCTCAATATCACTCATAATAAATACAAATTCAATTAATTTCAAATTATACCTTAATTTGATCCGTCAGGCGATCTTGTAGTTAAATATTCCAATACATGTTTCGGGAATTAAATTCCCATCATCAGGTAAAACTTCTTCTTCCTAATATAAAGGAGTCGTCGGTGAAATGATTAAAAAACACATACACACACTAATGAATAAAGCAAACACAACTGTTACAAATGACATAATTAAAACACCGTACACACACAGCTAACGAAGACAGTATTCAAGGTCAAATTAACATTTATAATGTGTAATGGCACAGCCATGTATGTTTACAAAACGTTTTGTTTTGGCTGAAACTTATTACAGATCTACGTCTGACCTAATGCAACCTCTTATTTATCTGTACAAATCAGCTGTCTGTTTTTACGTTTCCACCAAACGTGTTGGTAGGCTGACGTGATCGTACTGCATACAAAATAATACAGTAATGTAATTACAGTACTGTATGTGGTTATTTGTCATTTTCAAAATAAAATACGCAAACTCTATTTGTTAAATTAAAAATGTACATATTCATTACATTTACGATGATACGTATATATACAATATTATTAGTACTGTATATGTAATTGTTAATATGTATAATAAATATTTTCTTAGAAAAAAAAACGCGTTATAGCGAATTCGTGTTATGTGGGGTCGCGCAAAGCGGGGTATGATTTGTATTCCGCTGCTGTTCTACTAGTGCTACTAGTCTGTATAAATGAGGTAGGGAAGGTTTTTGTTGGCAACACTGCGCTGTTGGCTGCCGCTCTGGTCTGGCTCACGCGTCGCTCTGTGCTACCGTTTGCCTATTCTGTTCAACTAGGTTATGTTAGTTTTTATTAAACTGTGAACTGTGATGTGAAGTGAAAAAAAGTACAAGTTTATTTTTTACTTCTTTAGTTCTTTATTGGATTGCAAATCGATATTTAAGTATAAAATTGAAATGGATGGAAGAAAAAGACTAAGTGGGGCGGCATACAGACGGAAGGCAGAAGAAAAGAAACAAAAAGAAGATGACACCCTTAAAAAAGTAAGAAAATTAGAATCGTTTTTTAGTTATGAAAAAACTTAAAACAAAATTTCTGAAGAACCAAAAATTCATGTAAGTAATCATAATACTGGTGGTACTGGTAATGAATGCAAAACAACCAACCAAGGTTCTAGCACTTCTGATGAAAATAATGAGATTCCTTCAGAACCCTCAACATCGGCATCTCCTGGTCTAGACAAAAATAATGACAGTATAATTTGTTTGCCAGACAATGATCCATATCAGTGGGTCATTACTGACGAAACCATTGATTTCTTAATCAAACAGGGTATAAAACAAATTTCGATTCTGATTTTTCAAAGTCAGTTCGTCTATATCATGATGGTAGAAAGAGGTACTGTACTGATAGTTTATTTAAAAGAAAGCTTTTGAATGGGTATGTTGTAAAACGAGAATATTTAGTTTATTCACCAAGTCAGGGGTCTCTATATTGTGCTCCTTGTATGCTTTTTGGAGGCCTATCTGGGTTTGCTTCAAAATCAGGGTTTAATGATTGGATTCACGCTGTACAACGTATATCTCCGAAAATGAAAACTCATCCTCTCACAGAGATTGTGCAATTACATTTAAAAGCCGAGCAAATGAATTATCTAGAATTGACAAAAAGTTAGTAACTGTTTTTGAGCAGGAGGTCCAGTATTGGAGGAATGTACTACAGTGGGTAATTTCTGTCTTTAAAAAATTATCTTCTCGAGGACTAGCATTCCGAGGAGATAACGAAGTGTTTGGGTCAGAGCATAATGGCAATTTTATGATGTGCCTTGAATTAATAGCTGAGTATGACCCCTTTCTATCTGCTCACATTTCATGCTATGGAAATCCAGGTAGCGGAAGGACGTCATATTTGAGTCCAGTAATTTGTGATGACCTTATTAAAATTATGGGAGAGAACGTAGTCTCTAAGATTGTTGAAGAGGTCCAGTTGTGTAAATATTATTCAGTAATAGTTGACTCATCTCCAGACATTACTCATAACAACCAACTAACCTTCTTCATTGTTCGTTATGTAAATGAGATAGGGGAGGCACATGAGAGATTTTTAACCTTCTTCAAAAGTCCTGGGCAAAGAGGTAAAAACCTTGCAGACGCAGTATTGGAGATATTAAAAAGTATAAATCTAGAGATATCTGATTGTAGGGGTCAAACTTATGACAATTGTTCAAATATGTCAGGTATATATTCTGGTTTGCAAGCCAGAATCAAGGCAATCAATCCACTAGCTTTCTATATTCCCTGTGCTGCCCATTCAGCAAATTTGAGTGGTTCTCAAGCAGCAGAGTGTTGTCGGGAGTCTGTAACATTTTTTGACTTCTTGCAGAGTATTTTTAATTTTTTTTTTCTAGTTCGACACAGAGATGGAATTTGCTTTTATCATATTTTGGTCCAAAAAGCTCAACATTGAAATCATTAAGTCAGACTCATTGGAGTGCACGAGAAGAAGCGTGTAAAAATCTAAATTTAGATGGGACAGCTATATTCAATGCTCTTAAGTCATTTTCCGAAGATGCCACCCAAAAATGTTTGGACCGAAACAAAGCTAAAGGTTTACTTAAGCAGTTAACTCATACTGACACAGCATTTATGTCTATCCTTTGGGGTGCCATATTCCAACAGTTTGGGAAGACAATGGAAAAGCTACAAGCAGAAGATTTGGATGTCTCTGCTGCCAAGGAACTTTATGAATCGTTGATTGGTTATCTTGAAGAAATTAGGGAACTGTGTCATGAATACAAATCCCAAGCTGTAAAAAAGATAAATGAGACAATGACACTAACACTAAATAAAACATCATCAGAACTTAATATGACCTCACCTAAGAGGAAGAGGAAAAAGAAACGATTTTTTGATCAGTCTGACTCTGACACGAGTGAAGAGGAAGGTGATAATGTATCTACACATGAAGATAAAGGCTCAAAAGAAATACACTTAAATGAAAAAAAGCTTAAGTCAAGTTTTTTTGCTGTAATTGACACATTGAAGGAGGATTTGGAAAAAAGAATATCTGTGTACACATATTTTGCGTCTAGATTTTATTTTATTTCCAAACTTACAAATCTTGAACCTACTAGTATAATGAATTCAGCAAAAGAACTGTATGAACTGTACAATACGGATTTGGAGGATAGTCTAATAAATGAGTGTATCCATCTTAAAGGTTTCATAAAAAATATTAAATGTGAAGTGCTAACAAGAAAGGTGAAAAAGTAGAAAAACCCTGGACTTTGCCAAGTTTGAATAAAATGTTAATTGAAAGAAACTTACAAGAAGTTTATCCTAATATTTGTGTTGTGCTGAATAACTAAAATACAACTGCACAGCTGCAACCAACTGTTCAGCTGAAAGATCGTTTTCTGTTTTAAGAAGAGTGAACAACTACATGTGGTCAAGCCAAAGACAAGAGCGACTTGTAAGTGCAGCAGTTCTGTGTACTGAGTCAGATATAACTAACAGGCTAATTTTTCACGAAATAATCAATGATTTTACTCACAGTCAAGCCAGATGAAAACCGTTCATTATGTCAGGTAAGATACATTTTTACTTATCAGGTTTGGTTAAATGCTTTTCACTGAACTTACTGTAATTCCGTAATGTATTAAAAATAATCAATGTCAAAAACACTGCTTACTTTTTAATTCCATGTCTAATTATTTCAATGTTAAGAGTAAATATTTAAGAAATACCATCATAATTTAAGTGAAATTGTGAAATATAAAAAAATATGACATAACTGTGATTAAGAGTAAAAAGAATAAATTTTCTGTAGATTACATCCTACATGAATTATATGTCAATGTCGAGAGAATTACGCCATTTAAAATTACGTTGTAACTTGTAATACCTACAACGCTACAACAGACTGCAATCATATGTTTATGTTTACCTATTATAATGTACTTAACTTGAGCTGGTATGTCTGTAAAATCACGGCTTGTTTCCTTGTTTGAGTCGTAAGTTTGTGTGGGTGGGGGCGTGGTGCGTGGTGTAACGGGGCATTTAAAGCGAAGAATCTATCTTATTTAATTTAATAATTATTTGGGGTCAATCTGTTTGGGCACCCTTTATGGTCACTAAAACGCAAATTGTGTAACACCCTATAGTCAACTTCGTGCCAGGAGGCACTAGGTACGGAAGAGATAAAGACATTGGAATGCGGGGGTGTGCGCGCTCGTGTGCCGCTGTCTATAATCTTGACACCAAACTCACTGACGGAAACGAACAAAACATGGCTAATTGACCTGCCACATGGGTGCATCGACCAATCAGAGCGCAGGCTGGCGGATCTAGCTTTTACCGACGCTTAGCGTGGCATCACCGAGTCCGCAATATACACACACACTGAGCGGACGTAAGTGAAGCGTGGCCTCGGGAATACTTTGTCTGGTAGGTGTAAATGTAGTAAAAATCCTACCAGACACACTGCAAAATGCTACAACAGTTGTAAATAATGAAACAAAACCGTAACGACAGTTTAATGTGGTCGAAGTGACGATAAAAGTGAAAGTGAACAATTTGGATAGCGAGAGAAGTTAAGTACAGTGAGAAAATACATTTAGTTGTTCAAAAGATTATAAATAAATCTTAAATATAAAGAGCTAAATAATAAAAAAAGGGTTTAACATATATATATATATATATATAAATAAATTTGGTATACCATAAATTTGTAAACAGAATGTGTGTGCGTGTGGGTAGAGTACTGGCTCGTAGAAAATAAGGTTATAGCTTATGGTAGTTTTTTTTTTATAGTATTTAAAAAGAAAGAGAGATATTTCAAGTTTGACTAATAAGAAAATAAAACAGGATTTGGTCTGATAAATAATGTGTTAGGCTTAGTCA
The DNA here is from genome assembly GCA_034769895.1 of Magicicada septendecula. Classification (NCBI taxonomy): domain Eukaryota; kingdom Metazoa; phylum Arthropoda; class Insecta; order Hemiptera; family Cicadidae; genus Magicicada; species Magicicada septendecula. The sequence continues at coordinate 435,078,138 of CM068372.1, read as the reverse complement.
TTTCGCCTGTTACCATTTCCTAGTGTTCTGTGCTGAAAAATTCGTCTAACGTTTCCATGAATCTTCTGAATTGGGGGGAAGTCAGATTGCAAAATTATCACGTTTTTTAATTAAGGAAAAGTGTAAAGGTTTCGATGTATAGCCTAAAACATTGTGGCGACTCTGGACTTCTGATTGGTGTTTTATAAAAAGGTAAGTAAGCGAAAAAGATCGCAGGTAAGGTTCTGGCAGTTTTTTATTTAATTTATTTATTTCGATTTAGTTTGTTTTTCAACAACTGGCGACTCGCTGCCAGGATCCTAGTATAACTTTATACGAGGTAGACCTATTTTAAGCACAGAAAATAGGATTTGGGTAATGGCGTATGTGTGAAATTATCGTATATAATTATGTTGACTAAGGTAGTGTTTTGGTAGTGTTATTGTGTTTACTTTTACTTTTGATAACGATTGTGTTAGGTATTTTGATTTTGTCTATAATTATTGAGTAATAGAAGGGTTGTAAAATATAAATAAATTTTGTTTAACATGACACAAGTAAACGATATAGATTTCGGGTGGGATGAATTGGGAAGGCGAATTCAGAGGGATTGTGGATAAAATGATGGACAAGGAGTGGGGTAATTTGGATGATAATTTGACACGAATGGAAGAACAAGAGGCGGGAATATTTGCCGAAATTAAAAAGCATAGTGATGATATTATTATTGGTAGTGAGATGACAAATAATAAAAGTAAAATAGTTGAAGTGTTAGTGGTAGAAAATAAGACAGTGAATAGGCCTAATGATAAGGATGACAGTGTAGTGGTGGTAGGAAATGGGAGAGAGACGGACCAATTTCAAGAAAATATAGTCGATCAGGTGGCAGATAATAAGGTAAGTAGTGATAATATGTGTGAATCTGATTATGAGATGTATATGTTGCATCTTATAAAAACAGAGATGGTTAAGGGTTTTGATATGATGAATAAACGGTTTAAGGAAAGGGAAGATATGATGAATAAACATTTTGACAAGTTAAACACAATACTAGATAAAAAATTAGATGAAAGGGCGGAAATGATGTATAAACATTTTGATATAATGGATAAGGGTTTTGATATGATGAATAAACATTTTGACGAGATGGACAAAAAGTGGGAAGGAGATAAATGTCAATTAAAGCAGAATACAGGTGAATCAAAACAGGTAAGTGTTTGTGGTGGTAGTAATATGACGAAAATTAGTGAAGGAATAATTAACAAGGTGAGTAATAACGATAACTCGAATAATGAATTAATAAGCAATAGTGATAAGATGGTTGAAAACGGGGTATTTAAAGGTGATACAGTGGGTAATAGTGATGATGATGAGAGAGTAAATTTATTAGAAGTGACTGACGGAGTAGTAATTAGTGTCGATGAATTAGAGAAAGAGTGGAAAGAGAAGTTACCAGTAGAAGGGTTGCAGAGGGTAAAGTTTTCCCGTGGTGTTGTGGGGGTGAAGAAAGGTCTCGAATGTGTTGGGTAGATAAGTGTTCTACCAATAATTGTCTTTTGAATTTTTGTGTTGTTCCTGGAAGAACCAGGAAGGGTTTTAATATAGTAGTACCCTCTGCATGTAGTGATAGAGAAAGAATGAAATGGGGTGAGAGAGAGTTGTATGTTGATGGAGAGATAAAGGTGTTTAAGTCAAATAGAGGTTATGGAGAGTTGATAGAGAGAATGGATATTGAGAGAGTAAGTAATATTGTAGACTTACCTTGTTGCGAGAATAGTGCAATAACAGATGATGAAAACGGCGATGATTATATTGAATACTTACCTGTACGTAGGAGGGGGATATTAATAGCAGCTGACTCGGATAGTAAGGAGATAATAAAATACTTCATTGAGACAGATAATAATACTGACGGTGACAAGACCAGAATTTCAGTTGTAGACAGGGTATATGATTTAAAAATAATGTGGGGTAAGCCTGTAAAACATTGTTACTGGGTAATGGAACCATTTGGAAAAACAGATAGTTATTATAATAACAATAACAAAATGAAAATAGTAAAAAAATGAATTGTGGATAAATCAGAAAAGATTATTGTTTGATGACGGGGGTTAGATAAAAACTCAGTGAATGGACATTTTAAATATTTTAGTTTATGGTTATGACCTGGCTAGATTATGAAATGAGGTGTGGTAAACAGAAAAATAATGACAGAAATGTAAATAAATGTGTACTGAAATTGATTGTGTTTATGTTGTAAAGTGTGCTTTATGTAAACAGTGTGTATGTAGTAGAAATTTATTTTAATAATAATAATAATAATACGTTGGCAGACAAAATAGATAATGAGAATAATTATGAAGGTGATAATAAATGAATTGTACTTGTTTTGACTATTGTAATTAAAGTAACCTGTGTTTTCAATAAGTGATTGAATTAAATACTTTGAGATGAATTAATTGATTAATTTAAAATGTTGCATAAAGAGATTTGATGATGAATTTAAATTATTTTTATGAGATTTAAACCTGAGAGTAAATAATAAATGAATGAATGTAAAATGTATTTAGTTGTGGAATCATATGATTGTTATAATGTTTCAGAAGATACATGGAGTTGTGTACATTATTTGGTGGTGATCAATATTTATATTTTTGTGTCTATGACAGTATATGGTGATGTACTGTAAGTATGAAGATGATAATGCAATTTAAATCAAGTAAAATGTTAATAAATTTTCAATGTGTTTAAAATGTTTTAAGTTAAATGATGAAATTAATTTGAGATAGTTGTAAATTTTCAATGGGTAATAAATGTTAGAGTTTGGGTGATAAATATTTAAATAAGGCATTTGAATTAGTCAGAGTTAATTGTAAATAGGTATTAAACAGAATAAGATTCTTGGGAATGAAAGTAAGATAGAAACTGAGTACTAGTAGGGACACAGCAGCGATAATGGGTAAATATAGAGAAATGAAAGTGATGTAATGGGAGAGTAATTAGCTGATGGTGGAATTTTGTAAAGGGGGTGGTGTGATAAGGAGTCCTCAACGAAAAGCGTTGTGGCGGGAGGTGAACAGTATGTGCGTTGGTGGGGTTACCATGGGGGAGACCAGGAACCAATAAGGGAATAAGCATAGGGAGGGAACACACGTCCTAAGTACAAAGAGGGTAGAGGGTATTTTGTTATAAGGGTAGAATGATGTGCATGAAGTTAGAGAATTATTGGTAAATATTTTGAGAGAGTGGTGTCAGACCATGTAAATCTGTTAGTAAGTGTTAGAGTCAGAAGGGGGTTGAGGTTATATTTAATCACCAATTGGTAAATCAAATTATTATGAATAACTAAGAGTCACCCACAATAATTGATAATGAAAATGTTAAAGAGAAAATCACAGGTAAAAGGTAATACTAAACGAAACCAGTGAAATAATTAACAGAATTTGAAAATAAAATTAAAGCTGTAAGGTGTGAAATTTTGGTCAAACTCAAATGTGACTTGTTTATTGTATGGTAATAACAACAATGTTAATGATGAGTGTTCTATGTTTTATTATGTTGTACTATGTTTGAATGTAAAAAATTATAAACATGCGATGTATTTTACTTGGTATAAATTTTGAGATATATCTAGGGCAAGGTCATTCACTTGACCCAGAGAGATCAGCTGATGACTGATGTTTGATATATGGTATGTTTTTTTTACAATTGATTTGTAGATTTTATTTGTGTATTCATACTGAAATGATTACAGAATAAATTTTGTTGACAAAATGATTCTTTTTGGGAATCGAATTTAAAAAAAAAAATTTTTAATTTTGCTTGAGGTATAGCTTGTGTTTTTGTGTCCAGGATATACTGTTGATTATATGTTAAGGTGTTAACTGATTTATGTTATTCATATAATGTGTGTTAAAAACAAATATTAGGATAAGTGAATTTATGATTTAATAGGGTGTTCAGTTTATTTTGTCTTTTATGATTGTTAGTAGTTAGTGAAGAATTGTAGATTCATGTAAAAGATTTTGGGGTTTTGCTGAAATTAATGGTAATATAACATTTTGTTATTGGACTTAGATTAATTTCTTTGAGTTAACAGAATTTAAAGGATTTAAGTAGATTTGTTTAATTTGTTTTGAGGTGAAACTGTAACGTCCAATCGATAAAATATTAAGAGAAGTAATTGATGAGATATTTTTATAAATTAACAAAGTAGTGTATAGCTATTATATTCAGTAATAATGAGTATGTGTACGCACCACCAGTACTTTGCTAAAAGACGAGCCAGCATGTATGTAAGGGGGAACATATCGGTTGAGGATCTGGTATGCTATAAGGCCAGTTTTTGATTTTTTTGATGGAATGAGTTGAGGTTGGGTGGTACTATGGTGAGTATCTGTCCGATTTTATGGTGTTGGGATCTCGCACAGAGAAGTCCAGTAATGTCGTTCAGGTGCAGCCATAGTCGCCGAGCTAGGGGGTAGTTTACCCATGATAGGTTAAGAATTAAAGGGGGGTTGTTGGCACCATATCCTCGCCGATCCTCTTAGGGTTTAGCAATGAGAGTTTTTCTGTTTCGGCAGAAAACCTCTCATTGGGGGGGTTATTGTAACGGGGCATTTAAAGCGAAGAATCTCTTATTTAATTTAATAATTATTTGGGGTCAATCTGTTTGGGCACCCTTTATGGTCACTAAAACGCAAATTGTGTAACACCCTATAGTCAACTTCGTGCCAGGAGGCACTAGGTACGGAAGAGATAAAGACATTGGAATGCGGGGGTGTGCGCGCTCGTGTGCCGCTGTCTATAATCTTGACACCAAAGTCACTGACGGAAACGAACAAAACATGGCTAATTGACCTGCCACGTGGGTGCATCGACCAATCAGAGCGCAGGCTGGCGGATGTAGCTTTTACCGACGCTTAGCATGGTGTCACCGAGTCCGCAATATACACACACACTGAGCAGACGTAAGTGAAGCGTGGCCTCGGGAATACATTGTCTGGTAGGTGTAAATGTAGTAAAAAGCCTACCAGACACTGCAAAATGCTACAACAGTTGTAAATAATGAAACAAAACCGTAACGACAGTTTAATGTGGTCGAAGTGACGATAAAAGTGAAAGTGAACAGAGCGATGGTGAAACAATTTGGATAGCGAGAGAAGTTAAGTACAGTGAGAAAATACATTTAGTTGTTGTTCAAAAGATCATAAATAAATCTTAAATATAAAGAGCTAAATAATAAAAAAAGGGTTTAACATATATATATATATAAATTTGGTATACCATAAATTTGTAAACAGAATGTGTGTGCGTGTGGGTAGAGTACTGGCTCGTAGAAAATAAGGTTATAGCTTATGGTAGTTTTTTTTTATAGTATTTAAAAAGAAAGAGAGATATTTCAAGTTTGACTAATAAGAAAATAAAACAGGATTTGGTCTGATAAATAATGTGTTAGGCTTAGTCATTTCGCCTGTTACCATTTCCTAGTGTTCTGTGCTGAAAAATTCGTCTAACGTTTCCATGAATCTTCTGAATTGGGGGGAAGTCAGATTGCAAAATTATCACGTTTTTTAATTAAGGAAAAGTGTAAAGGTTTCGATGTATAGCCTAAAACATTGTGGCGACTCTGGACTTCTGATTGGTGTTTTATAAAAAGGTAAGTAAGCGAAAAAGATCGCAGGTAAGGTTCTGGCAGTTTTTTATTTAATTTATTTATTTCGATTTAGTTTGTTTTTCAACAGTGCGGGGCGGCATATTACTTTGAGCACAGGGACGCAGAATACCTAAATACGGGCCTGGGCCCAGGTATTTTAAAATAATTTCACAAATAGTTTTTTTACCTAATCTAGCAAAGGCAGATGTGGTATTGCAGCCCCCAAAAGCATGAATAAACACAATTATTTCTTTCAGTTCTGGAAATTTGAAACTTTTTTGTGTATATACCTCATCTTGCTGTGCCGGTTGTCTAAGAAACGGCGCTGATACAAGAAATATATTAAAATAAATATTTAAGTCAAACGGGAAAACGGTTAGCAGTTTCTGTGTTTAACGGGAAGGCGAAATCTAGTTCGCCGTGGTGCCTGCCACGCACTCTGGTGTTCGCCTGGAAACGCGGATTTGGTATTGCGTCGAACGACTGTTTTTGCTTTGTCTTGCGCCTGTCCCCTGCCTGTGCACAGCTACATCTCTCCGTCAGAGCGAAGTCTATTTTTGAAAATATTCTATCACCCAAGGATGGGTAGATAATCTCGTACAGATCTGTGGTAAGTTACTTTAGCACATATATAATGCTTTTCATAAAAAAATAAAATGTGAATTTCAGTTTTGTAAGTGTGAATGGGACTTGATAGCATTTACACCGCGTGGCGTACACCGGAAGTATTCAATATCAGATTCTAACTTGTTTAAACCCTCATGAAATAAAGTATATCTTAATTAAGAGACAATATTTGCCTGTATCACTTTAGTGATGTAAAATTATGCAATTTCGGCTGACGTATAAGTTTTCAAATGTAGTACCAGTGCAAGTGCTCAAATGGACAGGTTATAGTGTGTCTATTTTCTGCCCCCATGGGCATAATCAAGCAATTAAAAATTATAAATTGGTTTTGGGAGAGTCTGTGAGTGAATTATAAATGTCGAAAGAGAAGATGTATCTTTTAATTATACCGAACAGATTTTCAAGGGTCCAGGGGAGGCCTGTTCAAAGTTGTTCTGTACAGGTTCTATCCAGTGTGCGTGGTGCTGTATAGTGTGAAAATAAGTGTTGGGACATTCCTCTAATTATTTATGTATGCGTAGGGTCCCCGTGCCCAGACGAGGATGCTGGCCCAGGAAGAACATCTCCTCCTGAACGTGTCACCAGAGGCTCTCGACTTCGTCTGCCAGAGGGAATAGCGGGATGAACACGCCACACCAACACTACAGGTTCAGGATGTATGAACTCAAGCACCACAACATGTGACAAATAAGGTGACCTCAAACCAATTATTATTTTTTTTGACCTACATAGACACCCGGATTTGTGCCGATAACATTTCATAAAACTTGTGGGGTATGAGTGACACACTATGATATTTCTTTCAGCTTTTAAACATTTTAATTGGGCCCCGGTTTAACTGGACATAATTGTGCGCAGATTTTGGGTAATTTTGTAGCTTATGTACTAATATTTGATATTAAGTGTAAGCCCGGGGGCTGGCATGTATCCGAGGCTTATTACAATTCATACACTTATATTTTCTTTCTCGTTTCTGTAAAAGGGGGGTGGTTCAAATATCAGGGGACTGGAATTTGAGATATGTAAAGGGGTTTCTGTTTGTGACAGGATGAACCCCACTGGCTGGTAGGGTTCAGCTATAATACCTGTCGGCTTAGTTCTGGTAATTGCGGTTATATCACATATTTAAATTAGGTTTTGGGTTATGTAAGGGTTGTAAGTTTTCTTATTCAGTAACAGTCCGGCCCCCTGTTTAATCCTGTCTAAGCAGGTTTTGCATGCAGATATTTGCATAGGAAAATGTCAGCTACCGGGCCAATTCAGTTTTCTTAAAAGGTTATATATAAAGTATTATGTCACCTCACAGTTGTATACGTTCTTTTTAATGTATTATTGCCAATTCAGTTTTCTTAAAAGTTAATATAAGGTATTATGTCACCTCACAGTTGTAAAAGTTCTTTTTAATGTATTATTGCCAATCAGTTTTCTTAAAAAGGTTATATACCAGTAGTATGTCATATAACTGTTGTAAATTTTTAATCATTATTGCTAAACTAGATTTCTTACAAAAATTTTATAAATTATTATCTCACCAAATTCACAAATACTGTTCAGGTCACGGAAAGATTGTAGCTTACCTTCTTTTCTATTTATTATTGTCAGTTATATTTTTATTGATTTATTGATTATAATTTCACCAAGTTTATATGCACAGTTTAAGCACATTTTAAAGTTGTATCAGACATTCTGGCCAACCCAGATTCGTGGGGGCACTAGTGATATATACCATATATTTTCGGATGTCGGTATAGGTGTTGTGGTTGAAACTTTTATTAATTATGAATTATGTCTATCATATGGGGCAATATACGTATGGCGAGAAAATGTATACAGGCGGGTGGCTATGCTTTAAGTTTATAAGGGTGTTGGTTATTTATGTAGTGATATTGAACATGTGGTTGTGATAGATATATATTTATGTGTATTTATGTGAATTATGTATGTGTTATTTTTGTGGGTTATGTACGGGGAAGGTTTATAAAAAAATTGCTATTATAAGAAACAAACAGAAATTGTTAACTTAGATATGTTAAATTACTCAATTACTCAATAAATGCTATTATTGTTGGTTATACCAGAGAGTTTAATTGCAAGTCCCGTCTCACTGGACCCAGCGCATTTTGGCTTCTCTAGGCTTTTGCCCTAGTTTTAAATAACTAGTGGCCCCTCTTCAAAAAAAAAAACTTTAAAATAAAATTAAAAAAAAAAAATTTCTTTTATAAAGCATAAAAATTCTAAAGAGGGGTTACATTTGGTAGTAGAGCGTGGTTGTATCTAGGGTTAAACCCTTGGGTCCTTTGGGTGTGACGGGGCTTGCAAACACAGAAAACATTCGGGGTAGAATGGAGTTAGAATATCTACAAGAAGTCAACATATATACATGTGTTTTGTTAGGTTTTATGTCCTATTAACTATATGTAGGTATAATTGTCACCCTGTTGTTATTTGTGTTATTTGTAAACTTGGTGTCGTCACGTGATGTGAAATTTGGGGGGAAGTCTTTTTGAAACTTGAATTACCGCAGATCTGGGGCACGGTGTTGGGAAATGGATTTCGCGTTTTACTTTTCAAATAATAGAGAGGGCGTTTATAGGTATGCAGTATGGCCTGATCGGCAGTCGGTCTCGTCCGAGGTACGGGAGCCGAAGTTATTGCTATAAGTCGTGGGAAATTGTTGTTGTTCGTTGGTCGGTAAATTTTGTTCCTTGTGAAATGCGATGTCGCAATAGATGTTAGGTGTGTCGTTGAGCATGTCTTGTGTTCGTGTAAATATGGCATTTCTTCTTGTGTGGTGTTGTCGAGAGACAGTTCAGGATAGTGGCCGGGCCCTCGCAACGCTAGGGGGCCCGCAGTCTGCTTGAAGGAAGAGTTAGTACTCAAGTTTTTCTGTTTCGTTTATTTGTTTATTCTTGTTGTGCGTTGTTTTGTGGGCTGACCGTGAAGCTCGAGGATGAGCATCTTGGATCTCGATTTGTTCCTTCGGGACGAGTTAGAATTTGAGTTATGAGCCTGGGGGAGAAACCCGAAGGGGGCAGTTACCATGTTGAGAAGCAGCTCCGAGAGGCACTGTCCGCGGGCGGCATGGTCTCAGCGGTCGAGATCGCGGATAAAGATCGGGAGTTGGAAAGGTGTGTAGAGAAGTGGGAGGAGTTGCAGGAGTTATCCCGATGTGTTGACAATTTGGAGGAGGGGCCGGGTTCCTCTAGGGGCGTCCAGCGAATTCGGCAGTGCCTAAATCATTTAAACCTGTGACTCCAGAATCTCGTCCAGCAATGGGGCACTCTTGAGCAAGCTCACAATATCAAAAGCTTAATCGAACAGGTCACATCGACCCTGCAGGGGTCTCCATGCAGTGGACCACCCACGCCGGAGGCAGCTCCTGCGTCCGAGGTCTCAGCTCTAGAGTGCTCTCGCGAGCCTGCCGCAAGTGCCCCGGTTTTCTCTGGTATGGTGGCGGCTTCATATCACAAGCTACCCAATCCACTATCTCAGATCATCCAGCAGTTGCCGGTCGTGGACGGGCTGGATGTGGATAAGCTATTGCCGTTCTTTCGAATTGTGTTTCAGTTGGCGGATTTTCCGGGTATGTCAGATCGTACTATCCTCGAGCTTGTTTATCCATATTATCGCGGCCCCATGGCTGAGAGGGTGGCTGGCGTAATGCGGCGTAGTGGTGGAGTTGCGGAGTTCCACCGGGAGGTGTTGGAGGCGTTTGTGCCCGGGAGGCTTATGCATCAATTATGTCACTGACACTTCTACCGAGTGCAGTCTAGGGGCGAGAGTCTTGCCCAATTCGTGCACAGCATTAGAGACGTAGCGCGGACACTGGGTCTGGGCTTGTCGGAGGAGGAAGTTGTACAAAATATTCCTGACGGCGTCTCCTCACAAGATAGATTGCGGCTAGTATTTGCCGAGCGCCCGCGTCGGTTTGTGGACTTGGACAGACTGTGCGTGATGTCCAAGGCCATTCAGACGAGCGATGAGGCGAAGGGAGACAGGAGTGGGGAAGTACCAATATCTCAGAGAGCAGACGGACGCAGCGAACCTTATCGCCCCCGACAGGCCCAGTCAGTTCGAGATCGCGAGCGATGGGGAAACATTATTATCTATAATTGTAATCGGCCGGGTCACGTGGCTCGATCACGCCACCGGGGGCGCACGCGTCCAGCACCTCCATCGCCGGGACCCTCCCCAAAAAACTAGGCAGACAGGGGAAGATATGTCGGAGGATGTCTTCCCCTCGCACTGAATCTCTTCGGTTTCCTATTACCTCCAGGCAATTGATAGAACCCAACTCTTCTAACATCAAGGTCCTGTCTACTATCCCGCAACACATTTCAGTATGCCCCTTTCTGTCCCTCGAGGTAAAAGGGGGACAGCTCAGAGCGTTAGTTGACTCCGGTTCAGCCCGGTCCATCATCTCATCTCGAGTATGGGCGGACCTTGAGAAGCAGGACTTAATAAAGGGGTCGGATCTGTCATCAGTGGTATGCTGGACTGCATCTCGGGAAATCCTGCCCATCTCCCAGGTGATTTCCTTTAAATTCAAGATCGACGGTTTTTCCTGGGTGTGGCCTTTTCTGGTTTCTCCTGCTCTGGGAGTGGATTGTATCATTGGTGCAGATTTCATGGCTAAAAGTGGTCTCGTGTTGGACATCCAAGCGCATCAATGCTATTTCAAGTTTAATCGGGGAGTTCTTATTCCGTTCCTTGGGTACAGGGAGCTAAGGAGGTATCCAAGAGGTGGCTTGTCCCGATTCTACACGAGATCATCTCACTCCATCCCAGCAGAGGGCCTTAGACCAACTGTGTGAGGAATTTCCCTCGGTGTTAACTCCTTCCTTGGGACTCACACATCTGCTGGAGTACAAAATCCGCCTTACAGACTCCAAGATAGTAAGGTCACACCCTTACAAATTCGCACCTCCGAAGATGGCCTTTCTGAGAAAGAAGGTTCAAGAGTTATTAGAACAAGGGGTGATTGAACCTTCTCATTCCAGCTATGCTAATCCAGCGTTTTTGGTACCCAAGCCTGGGGGTAAACACCGCATGGTAATAGACTATCGGAAATTGAATGCGAATATTGAGGTGGATTCCGTTCCCCTACCAGACTTACATTCGGCCTTCAATTGGTTCAGTGGGGCCAGGTATTTCACGGTGATCGATCTTAATGCGGCTTATCACCAGATTCCCTTGGCAAAGGAGAGTAGACCGGCATTTTGTGTACCGTGGAACTTGTACCAATATACAAGGGTCCCCATGGGTTTGGCTGTGGGGGCCCAGACACTCACTCGTCTTCTCGATACTGTTTTTCATGACGTGAAATTCCAGTTCGTGTTCAATTACTTGGACGACTTGCTAGTGTATAGTAAGACGTTCGAGGAACATCTGTGCCATCTGCATGAAGTGATGTGTCGCTTAAGAAGTTCTGGCCTCACTGTCAATCCTGAAAAGGTTCGTTTCGCCCAGGAAAGTATTTCTTTCTTGGGGCATTTGGTTTCACACCAGGGTGTTACTGTCGACCCCGAGAGGACACAGGGCATCCGTGACTTCCCCCTCCCAGGGATGCGAAGGGAATAGCGAGATTCATGGGAATGGTCAACTTCTATCGTAGATTCATTCCTAATATCGCGGAAATTGCCACACCCTTGAATGAGCTGAGGAAAAAGGGCGCAAAATTTACATGGGGCGATAGTCAACAGAATGCTTTCGACACCCTAAAGGAAGCCATCATCTCCCCACCAGTGTTACGGATGCCCGATTTTTCAAAACCATTTATTTTACAGACGGACGCGAGTTCGGTTGCGCTCGGGGCGGTTCTGTCCCAAGTCGTTGATGATGCTAGGCAGCCTGTGGCTTTTATTTCCCGAATGTTGACCCAGCAACAACGAAAGTCATCCGTCTATGAGCTAGAGTGTTTAGCTGTTGTGTATGCTCTAGACAAGTTCAGGCATTTTCTGGAACATGCTGAGTTCCTGCTCGAGACCGACAATCAGGCTCTCTCTTGGCTTCTTGCTCATCAACGGCAACTGGGTAAAATTGGTAGATGGGTGGTCAAGATCTCATCCTTCAAGTTCAAGGTGCAACACATTAGGGGAACTCAAAATGTGGTTGCAGATGCTTTGTCACGCATGTTTTCCCAGCCCAGAGAGGCCCAATCTGAGCAACCCTGTTCCGTTCTGCTAGACTTTCCGTTAGCCTTCACTGATGTGTTACCCCATCAGTTGAACGACGAAGAGCTGGGTCCGATCATCCAGAAAATCAAGGAGGGTAACGTACAGGCCCCATACTTCTTGTCCAAGGGCGTCCTGTGTTGTAGAGAGAGAAAGGGACGTGCCCCTAAGATCATGCTGCCTAGCAAGTTAGTGCCCATGGTCTTAAGCTATTATCATAATTCCCCAGTAGGAGGCCACAAGGGAATTTTGAAGACCATTTCCAGCATTAGGAGACATTTCATCTGGAAGGGCATGGATAGGGACATCGCAACGAGGGTTAAGAGTTGCCATCTGTGTGGCTTGAGCAAGCCTGACCAGAACACTAAGTTAGGGTTGTTGTCATCGGACATGGCGAGCAGACTGATGGAAAAGTTATTCATAGACTACGTGGGACCTCTCCTTTTTTCGAAGTTTGCCTGGCTATTGCCCTTACGGTCGTGGTCGTTTGACCATAAGCGCGCTCCAGAATCACATATTTCAGCATTTTCAGCATTTCGGTCGTCCGACCATCATTGTCTCTGACAATGGCCCCCAGTTCATTTCGGGTGAGTTCCGGCGGATGTGTTTCGCCAGTGGGATCAAACATGTAACCACTTCTCCTTATTACCCACAGCCATCCCATGCAGAGAGATTCAATTGGAATCTCAGGTCCGCACTCATTGCTTATCATGCTGAGCAACAGACAACCTGGGGCGACAATCTGAAGTGGTTACAGCTAGCCTTTCCCGTTCCCTTTGAAATCATGTTTGGATTCTCGCCCGCACTCCCGTTGACTAACTTGTGGAACACTGAGGATCTTCTACCACGGGAGCCAGATAATGGAACAGCAGAGAGGTGGAAGGAGGCTCGGAAGAATTTGCTGGGAGCGCACGAGCGGGTCCGTCGATGATATAATCAGGGGCGAATTCCTAACCCCTTCCGGATAGGTGACTGGGTCTATTGCCAGAGCCACCCACTCAGCTCAGCCGCTAACAGACGGTCCGCTAAGTTGTGTTATCACTGGTCGGGGCCATATCATATCCTGGGGTTTGCGTCACCGGTGACGGCTAGGCTGGGCGTACCGGGTAGCGATTCGAAAGAGATTGTGACCCATATCTCGAAATTGAAGATCTGTCGAAGGGAGTAAACCGGCTGATAGAAAAAGGGGGGTGAGATTTGGTGGTCTCCATGTGTGTAGGGATTGTGGTTGTTCTAAGGGGGTATGCTCTGGGGGTGTGCAAGAAACTATCGGGTAGCGGGTAGATGTCCCCACAGTCCCAGTGATGTTTGTTTACTTCAGGGACGCGCCCCTGCCTACGCGAGCCTTGGTTTTCTCCATTCATCCTTATTTCCGGAGCGAGCCATGTCCTTACCTTTAGTCCTAGGTCTTGACCCTTCAATGATCATTGCCCTTTTCATCTTCCTGATTTTCCTAACCCTCCCTTTACCAAAAGGAAAATATCAAAAAATTTCAAAAAAAAAAGAATTAGAAAAAGAAAGGTAAAAGGCAAAAAAAAATTTCAAAAGATTAATAGAAAAAAAAAGGAGTTAGAGAGAGGAGTGAGACCAGCATGGTTGAAGAGGTCGGTTGTGTACTTCTGCCACCTTGCTGGTCTTGGCACGCCCTTGGGGTATACAACCTAAACGAACAAGCGCTTTCGGCAGTTATGCCGTCTGCACGTCATTTACTTTAGATTATAGTCTCATGGAGACCATCATTTTCCCCCCGGTCTTGAGAGTGTATGATGGATTGATAGTATGGAGTTGTTTTGTTGTTGGGTTAGCTCAACCCCGTAACTGTGGGATGTAAGGGGTATTTGTGACAATGTTGTTATTTGGTTTTTGGGGTAGTCCCCGTATAATTATAGGGCATGTGGCCCTGTTAAGGTAGCGTCAGTATCCCAGCATAAGTGGTCAAGCCTCAGGAGGTCAGAACTCAGGGAGCTCCCGAACTTTTTCTTTCTTCTTTTCTTCTCTATCCCTTCTTGCTGTGGGTTGGCCCTGATCAGGTCAGCGCGCAGTGCCAGCACACTTACACACTACACGTCTTCTTTCAGCTCTTTCGTCTTCCTTCTGAGCCTCTGTTCTCCTGGGAGCGAGGTCTGGTCTGAACACTGATGGATACCCGTGTTTTAGAAGACAACATAGGGGTACACTGCAGGGTACCCCTCTGTCTAAGTGTGGGGCAACTAGGTTGCCCTTTTGGGCTGGGGGTGTGCCGGTTGTCTAAGAACCGGCGCTGATATAAGAAATATATTTAAATAAATATTTAAGTCGAACGGGAAAACGATTAGGAGTTTCTGTGTTTAACGGGAAGGCGAAATCTAGTTCGCCGTGGTGCCTGCCACGCACTCTGGTGTTCGCCTGGAAACGCAGATTTGGTATTGCGTCGAACGACTGTTTTTGTTTTGTCTTGCGCCTGTCCCCTGCCCGTGCACAGCTACATCTCTCCGTCAGAGCGAAGTCTACTTTTGAAAATATTCTATCACCCAAGGATGGGTAGATAATCTCGTACAGATCTGCGGTAAGTTACTTTAGCACATATATAATGCTTTTCATAAAAAAATAAAATGTGAATTTCAGTTTTGTAAGTGTGAATGGGACTTGATAGCTTTTACACCGCGTGGCGTACACCGGAAGTATTCAATATCAGAGATTCTAAATTGTTTAAACCCTCATGAAATAAAGTATATCTTAATCAAGAGACAATATTTGCCTATATCACTTTAGTGCTGCAAAATTATGCAATTTCAGCTGACGTATAAGTTTTCAAATGTAGTACCAGTGCAAGTGCTCAAATGGACAGGTTATAGTGTCTATTTTCTGCCCCCATGGGCACAATCAAGCAATTAAAAATTATAAATTGGTTTTGGGAGAGTCTGTGAGTGAATTATAAATGTCAAAAGAGAAGACGTATCTTTTAATTATACCAAACAGAGTTTCAAGGGTCCAGGGGAGGCCTGTTCAAAGTTGTTCTGTACAGGTTCTATCCAGTGTGCGTGGTGCTGTATAGTGTGAAAATAAGTGTTGGGACATCCCTCTAATTATTTATGTATGCGTAGGGTCCCCGTGCCCAGACGAGGATGCTGGCCCAGGAAGAACATCTCCTCCTGAACGTGTCACCAGAGGCTCTCGACTTCGTCTGCCGGAGGGAATAGCGGGATGAACACGCCACACCAACACTACAGGTTCAGGATGTATGAACTTAAGTACCACAACATGTGACAAATAAGGTGACCTCAAACCAATAATTTTTTTTTTTTACCTACATAGACACCCGGATTTGTGCCGATAACATTTCATAAAACTTGTGGGGTATAGTGACACACTATGATATTTCTTTCAGCTTTTAAACGTTTTAATTGGGCCCCGGTTTAACTGGACATAATTGTGCGCGGATTTTGGGGGAATTTTGTAGCTTATGTACTAATATTTGATATTACGTGTAAGCCCAGGGGCTGGCATGTATCCGAGGCTTATTACAATTCATACACTTAAATTTTCTTTCTCGTTTCTGTAAAAGGGGGTGGTTCAAATATCAGGGGACTGGAATTTGAGATATGTAAAGGGGTTTCTGTTTGTGACAGGATGAACCCCACCGGCTGGTAGGGTTCAGCTATAATTCCTGTCGGCTTAGTTCTGGTAATTGCGGTTATATCACATATTTAAATTAGGTTTTGGGTTATGTAAGGGTTGTAAGTTTTCTTATTCAGCAACAGTCCGGCCCCCTGTTTAATCCTGTGTAGGCAGGTTTGTAACGGTACAGAATTGTGTGCCGCCCCAGTTTTAATTTTAATTCAGTAATTAATAAATTGTTAACTTTCACCTGTGAGGAGCCCCAGTACAACATACACTGTTAGTCTAAACAACAGTCCAGACGTATTGCGTAACCGCCCCACTAAGCAGCAGGCTTCTTGTGAAACTGTATGCAGTTTGTCATCAGAGAGTGAACAGTAGACAGCCAGCAGCAGTAGTTTATTAAAATAGTTGAACGGTGGCCTCGGGTGAAAGATAGGCCGTAATTAAGAGTAGGCCTATCTTTCAAAGCATTAACAGTGTTAAAAGTTGTACAAACAGTATAACGCGCGGCCAGTCTACAAAAAATTAGTGCGAATAAAACTACGTCAGCCGACTTTATCATATTGTATAATGTGGAACCAATAAAACAGTAAGAACCTTTAAACACAAACAGTAAACGTAATAAACGAGTGCCGGAGTGCGTGAGATTGAAGCAAGTATTCAACACCACTTCGTGCAACCAACCCTATGAGTACGCAGCGTATTATGGGTAACTAGAAACATTTAATATGCATATTAAAACCAATGCCAACTAACCGGTGATTGTTCGTTATAAAAGGAAAATATAAAACACCAATACTTTGTACAATAGAGTTCTCTAAGGGGCGGAGTTTATTTAAAGATAATGTAACAGAATGAGTGTGTGTGTGATAATATAGAGGTTATACACTGGTTCATTTTCAATGTTTTATTTATTTAGCAGTATCACTTATAATAGTAGTCAAAACAAAACTCAATAGAGATAAGAAATAATTTCAACCAGTTGTACTATCGTTGAAAGGTTGTACTAACGTAAAAGAAAGGCGTGAATTTTTGATAAATAAAAATAAGTATGTGATTTAGACAGTATCAAATGTGTTAACGTAATTATTGCACATATCAAATCCAAATAATCTTTTCTGTAGCTGGTTTCATCTGAACGACTCTGGACCCGAACCCGAAGGTAAGAGTAAGATATTATACATTTGACGTAAATTTATAGTGTTTCATTGGCTCCCGAAACAGTGACGCGAGTGTAGGGTTTACAACCTATATCCGCCAGACCTAACCAAGCTGCAGAACGGGTTGTTTGGGAGTGAGGGCGATTGTCAGTAAATTAGTAAGAGTAGTTAGTAAGCTTACAAAATTATGTATAAGTAAATACTAGAAAACATGGAAAACACTATTGATTTAACTAGCACTAGTGCTGAAAATCAAATAAAAACAATAGTAACCGAAACGGTAGTAAATGAAAATATGTCAACTGAGTCGGCCAATAAAGGCGATTCAGGTATTCAGACAGAGTCACTGTCAATCAGTGACAGTAATGTAAACGAATCTGTATTAATTAGTGAGGGGGGAGCAACTTCCACCCCTATTACAATTAAAACAAATATAAAAGAAAAAGAAATGTCAATGAATGACCTATTTAACCTTCTCAGTAAACGATTTGATAGTAATGACGCTAAATTTGATGAACAGATAAACGAAATCAAAAGTAGTTTCAATGTTAAATTCAATGAGTTAAAGCGTGACATAAATAATATTGACATAAAATTTGATAAGCGTTTATGTGAAATGAATACACAAAATGTTAAGTTCGAAATCAGTATGAATAAACGTCTAAATGAGATGGATGAATGCTTTAACACTATTAAAGAACAAGTGGTAGAAAAAATTGAGAAACAAATACAAAAGGCAATCGAAAATTTTGAATGTAAAACAAATGAGAATTATAATGATATGTGTAAAAACGTGGTAGTAGAGAACAAGGAGATTAATGTTGAGAGTGATGAGGAAGATTTTGTTGAAGTAGAGTTTAGTAATGAAGTGTTGCTAGCAAATGCCAATGAGAATGAGAGAGAGTGTGAAGACAGTTTAAGTGTAGAGGGTGAAAAGAGGGCAAATTTTTCTTGTGAGATAGGTGAAGAAAAAGTTTCACCAGTATTGTTGGAGGACAAAGGTTCCTCTCTAGTTTTTGTAGAAGACAAAAGGTCTTTTAAATGTCAAAGAAATTATTTGTGTTTATCTGGTAAAGCCAGAAGTTGTAGTAACAATGTTGTGTTGCCCTCTGTATGGAATGAGAATGTGAAATGTTGTGAGAGGTATTGTAATGAAAGTGATTATGGGAGAGAGAGAGTGGTAGAAATATTTAAGGTGAAGAGAGATTATGAAGAGTTAATACAGAGTTTAAATAGTGAGAGAACTGGTAGAATTAAAAACATACCTTGTGTGATAAACAATGTGTATATTGATGACAAATATTTGCCTGTTAATGAACCTATAGTAGCAGAATATGGTAATAATGATGTAATGGTAATAACAAAAAACACTGATGGAGACTTTATAAAAAATATTAATGTCAACTTGATTTATGATAAGATAATTTTGGGGGGTAACCCTATAGATTATTATTTTGGTATAATGGAAAAAATAAAATTTTATGGTCATTACACAGACAATAGCCATATGATGAATGCAAATAAAATTGACAAATGTTATACAAAAATAAGACTATTATACGATGATGGAGGTTGAATTAAAAAAGCAGTGTATGGACATTTTAAATACTTTAGTATATGGTAATGACCTGGCTGAATTGGATATTGAAGTACGGCAAACAATAATTGGATATGACAAAAATTTGTAAATAAATAAATGTGTTAGTGTTGAATGTATTGTGTTAATAGTATTCTGTTGCAATGTATATTATAGCTTATGTGTAACATATGTTTGTAATGAGAGGGGAAGGTTTAATAATAAATAATAATACTTTATTCCACTAAAATATTAAGAGGTAATAATGAAGTTATTTTGAATTGTGTTTGTATTAAAAGTGTTTTAACTAGGTGAACCAAAAACATGAGTAACTAAAACCGAATTGTTTTTAGTAAAATGTTATTAAAGTAATTGTGCTGAATTAAAATTATATTTGGATCTGAATTGAAACAATAAGAGATAAACATGTTAACTAAAAGATTTATAGAAATTGAAAATTAAAAGTACAGGTACGAGGGTGAGGTAACCAGAATGTTTAGACTATGTGAGTGTTTATAACAGTGCTTATAAAACAAGTTTGCAGACAACTGTTGATGTAAACAGGGGTGTTGTATGTTGTAATTTTAATTCAAAAATTAATAAATTGTTAACTTTCACCTGTGAGGAGCCCCAGTACAACATACACTGTTAGTCTGAACAACAGTCCAGATGTATTGCGTAACCGCCCCACTAAGCAGCAGGCTTCTTGTGAAACTGTATGCAGTTTGTCATCAGAGAGTGAACAGTAGACAGCCAGCAGCAGTAGTTTATTAAAATAGTTAAACGGTGGCCTCGGGTGAAAGATAGGCCGTAATTAAGAGTAGACCTATCTTTCAAAGCATTAACAGTGTTAAAAGTTGTACAAACAGTATAACGCGCGGCCAGTCTACAAAAAATTAGTGCGAATAAAACTACGTCAGCCGACTTTATCATATTGTATAATGTGGAACCAATAAAACAGTAAGAACCTTTAAACACAAACAGTAAACGTAATAAACGAGTGCCGGAGTGCGTGAGATCGAAGCAAGTATTCAACACCAGTTCGTGCAACCAACCCTATGAGTACGCAGCGTATGGGTAACTAGAAACATTTAATATGCATATTAAAACCAATGCCAACTAACCGGTGATTGTTCGTTATAAAAGGAAAATATAAAACACCAATACTTTGTACGATAGAGTTCTCTAAGGGGCGGAGTGTATTTAAAGATCAATGTAACAGAATGAGTGTGTGTGTGATAATATAGAGGTTATACACTGGTTCATTTTCAATGTTTTATTTATTTAGCAATATCACTTATAATAGTAGTCAAAACAAAACTCAACAGAGATAAGAAATAATTTCAACCAGTTGTACTATCGTTGAAAGGTTGTACTAACGTAAAAGAAAGGCGTGAATTTTTGATAAATAAAAATAAGTATGTGATTTAGACAGTATCAAATGTGTTAACGTAATTATTGCACATATCAAATCCAAATAATCCTTTCTGTAGCTGGTTTCATCTGAACGACTCTGGACCCGAACCCGAAGGTAAGAGTAAGATATTATATATTTGTCGTAAATTTATAGTGTTTCATTGGCCCCGAACTATGGACCCGAGTATTATATTATATATGTAAATAAATTTATAGTGTTTCAGGTTTTGCATGCAGATATTTGCATAGGAACATGTCGGCTACCGGGCCAATTCAGTTTTCTTAAAAGGTTATATATATAAAGTATTATGTCACCTCACAGTTGTAAAAGTTCTTTTTAATGTATTATTGCCAATTCAGTTTTCTTAAAAGGTTATATAAGGTATTATGTCACCTCACAGTTGTAAAAGTTCTTTTTAATGTATTATTGCCAATTCAGTTTTCTTAAAAAGGTTATATACCGGTAGTATGTCATATATCTGTTGTAAATTTTTAATCATTATTGCTAAACTAGATTTCTTACAAAAATTTTATAAATTATTATCTCATCAAATTCACAAATACTGTTCAGGTCACGGAAAGATTGTCGCTTACCTTCTTTTCTATTTATTA
Source organism: Magicicada septendecula (assembly GCA_034769895.1). Classification (NCBI taxonomy): domain Eukaryota; kingdom Metazoa; phylum Arthropoda; class Insecta; order Hemiptera; family Cicadidae; genus Magicicada; species Magicicada septendecula. Next base: position 435,057,339 of record CM068372.1, on the reverse strand, counting down.
TTGTCAGTTATATTTTTACTGATTTGTTGATTATAATTTCACCAAGTTTATATGCCCAGTTTAATCGCATTTTAAAGTTGTATCGGGCATTCTGGCCAACCCAGATTCGTGGGAGCACTAGTGATATATACCATATATTTTCGGATGTCGGTATAGGTGTTGTGGTTGAAACTTTTATTAATTATGAATTATGTCTATCATATGGGGCGATATATGTATGGCAAGAAAATGTATATAGGCGGGTGGCTATGCTTTAAGTTTATAAGGGTGTTGGTTATTTATGTAGTGATATTGAACATGTGGTTGTGATAGAGATATATATTTATATGTGTAATTGTTACATAACCCATGCCCAAATATGATAACACGATCACCCCACTCTAAAGGTCAGAAATGGGTATTATATACCTAGCTATAGATTACTTTGTATTACAAAACACTATAAACTATAACTAAGTGACATATAGGGTACAAAGTGAGATATAGTGTACACAGTGAGAAAATAAGTGGTTAAAAAGGAGCATCTCACAGATTTATACTGTAGATGGAGAAACAATTAACTGTAGCAGTAGACTATACTGCTACTGACAAATTCTGTATTTTGTTTGTATTTTGTATAATTTGTATTGTGTAGGCCACAAAGGTTTTGTACCTACGTATAATTTTTATGTTTAATATAATCATTGTGTTTAAATATAAGAAAAAACCCAGGGTTAAATATAAAATAATACTATATAAATAAGATGGCATAGAAAAATAGTTTAGTGTAAGGATACTTTAAGCAAATAATAAATAAATACAATTAAAGGAAATCAAAATATTAAAGACCTATGTATGAGTTTAAGAGAAAATAGAAAGAAAAACCCTATATAAATTAAATTGGATTATAAACAAAATTAAAAAAGGATTATTTTTCTATAAAGAAGAAATAAATCTATAATAATTAATAAGAGCCTATATACTCAAAAGTATATAGATTCACCAATAAAAAACCATAAAAAATTCTTGGTTACTAACAGTAACCAACTAACAAGATAAGTGTTAATTGTTAAAACGATTGGGAAAAAGAACGTTTGAAAAAAAGTGTAATGCCTATTTAAATTTGAAAAAACCTAATGAATACTTTTGGAAATAGTGCGAAATTTAATAAAAATTAACGAGTGATGTCCACCTTATGTTAGAACTCCTTCAAGTATCAACATTCACGTCCTTTATTTCATGAAACTTTGAAATAATCCAACTACCAGTCCAGGCCTAGTTTGACTACACTTCGAGATTTTTGGTGAGACCGTATCCTAGTACAAATTAACTAAATTACAAATCAACTATAACTTCAACACTAGAAACAGCACCATACAAGTAAACACTTCATGAAAAAAGGTGAAACAAACTTTATTAATTTTTGTTAACCAAAAAACCTTCATAACAGAACTTAGTGCGTTTTCAGCATCCATTAAATAATTCCGTGTTTGTAGCTAAGAACATAACCTGTACTTTGGCGAATAAACCCGGAACTACATACTAAAGAAAAAACAAATATAATCTATATATTTTTTATGTAAAGCTTTGTATTTTATTATTCATTTCTGACCGTCTCATAACACAAAGAACTTACCATTAACCCTGGGAAATTAATAAATTAATTCTTTATTGTTTTAATATTGCATGAAGGATAAAAAATATTTTGTTATAATTTCTATGTTTACCAAATAAGATCGAACCAATGTTGTGTTGACAGGGAGAATCGATTATAACTTTTTGTATTGGGAGAAGATAAAATCAGTGTATTTAATAAATAAATACCCTGAATATTTTGTTATAAATAAAATGTGTATTATTTCTCGTAGACGGTAGTTGTTACAGAGTTTCAGGAGACAAAGAAGAGGACGAACAGCCCGAAAAATATTACCGACAATTGGTGTTAATTTAACCTCAAATTGGGTTGCAGACGTCAAAATCATATGGTCTCATGGGCGAAAAAAAATTTAAATTAAGTAATTGTATACTCTGGGGATAATACTTTTTGCACTCTCTCTCCTAACAACTTCGTTGAATTCTCCCAAATCACACACTCTCGATTTCTTTTTCTTGGTTTTGTTGAAGTTAAACATAAATTATAAGCTTTTGAACATTCAAAAGTACAATCAATAAAGGATTAACAGTGACTCTCATTAAAGCGAGATTTTCGAAAAGAAATAAATAATACTTAAAATTAATTAAGAAAAGTATTGTTTAGACTCTTAGAGACTTTACCCGCGAGACGTTACAAGATGACGCTAACAACGTGAGGCTTATAAAATAAAGAAATAATTCTAGTGACGATCGCTAAAGGTAATAAGACTCCTCAAAAATTTACCCGCGAGATGTTACAATATGTGTATTTATGTGAATTATGTATGTGTTACTTTTGTGGGTTATGTACGGGGAAGGTTTAAAAAAAAATTGCTATTATAAGAAACAAAAAAAAATTGTTAACTTAGATATGTTAAATTACTCAATAAATGCTATTATTGTTGGTTATACCAGAGAGTTTAATTGCAAGTCCCGTCTCACTGGACCCAGCGCATTTTGGCTTCTCTAGGCTTTTGGCCTAGTTTTAAATAACTAGTGGCCCCTCTTCAAAAAAAAAAAAAAAAAAAACTTAAAAATAAAATTTCTTTTATAAAGCATAAAAATTCTAAAGACGGGTTACATTGGGACCTTCCAATTTTTGTTTTGAAAAAGTAGATATTTTCTTGAACATTTGCTGCATAGTGTGCTAAAAGGACCAACACGTCAATATCTTCACCGACAATTATAACATCATAATTCTGCGTTTGTCTGCGTTTTACCCGTCCGATTTTCGAAATATTGCAAATTTCTTTTGATTCTATGTAGTTTTGTTCAAAAAATAACCAAAACAGATTATATTAAAAATTAAAAAAAAACTTTCTCCACAAAATTTTAAAGTTGTGGAAATATAAGTAGAAGTATAAATAGATGTGGAAGAAGAAGTGCAAGTTCTGAATTAGGCTCCTGTAGGTAGTTTAAAAAAAATATAAATATCACAATTGTAGCATGACAGATATTCCACCAATAATTAATTCATTTAAGATCATAAAAGATAATTAAATTACATATACTCAAAGAATGTCAAATGAAATTCAGTTACACTTCAAAGGAAAACACCACAATAAAAGAAAAACAATAATTAAACAATAAAAATACAATTAAAAGTCAAAGAAAGCATTAAAGAAAACTCATATTAAAAAATCAGGAGATTACCCAGGAGAATAGGAGCAGGTGATACACAAGATACCCCAAAATCAAGAAAAAAGAATAAGATTAGGAGCAGGTGATAAACAAAATACCCCAAACACAAGAAAAAAGAAGAGTAAAGTTTAATATCAGGTAATAAACAAGATACCCTGAAACCAAGAAAGAAGAGTAAATTCAGTATCAGATATTAAAGAAGATACTCCGAACCAACCATCAGACAAGATAACACTGAGTACCTTGGTTTACCCAAGAATGAACACAAGAAGGAAGACGAGAAGAAAGGAAGAAATAGGATGGAAGAACCACCATAAAAACCTATTATTAACTACCATTAACCCCAAACCAATTGATACCATTAAAGAAAGTACAACATCCCAAAACCTTATGAAAATGTAATTATTTATAAACAAAAGTGTTGTGTAGTATGATAAGAAGTGCACTAACTAAAGTTATTATATGATAAAAAATAAACAAATCTTCACAGTCCATTATGACTAAAGGTCTGGTCTGAGAATAATAAAACTCAAATATAAGTCAGAAGCAACAGTGAAAGTGTACTAGTGTAAGTGTTTTGAAATGTAATAAACTTCAAGTTGTAGTGTATCTATAGCTTAAACAATATGCTATAAAATAACTTTTATATTTAATAATTAACAAATAATGAAATATTAAAATGAATAATATTTCCAATATTTCATTAAATAAGGTCACTGTGTTATCTCAAGACATTCGTAGGAATGACAATAACAACTAAAGTATGGGTGGAAATGTTTACTGTATAAGGGGATGTTAGATAATAGTAGTAGAATCAGAAAGGACTGGTAATAGTTTAAGTTTTAATAGAATTAAGAAGTTTAAATGGCTGATATTGTTCAAAGCCATGAACTCCATATTTTTAAAAGAGTTCTAATAGAATAAGGTTTATATGTTTAGAGTAAGTTGTATTAGTTATATCACAGCATACATCCAAATTAAAATGTTTCAGTATGGATGCTGTATTAATTACAAAGGAGTTAAATGTATGTTCAAAACAGTTTCAGCAAACATGTCCAACTTTATAGAAAGCTGATTAATGTTAATTATTATTTTTGTAACAGTAGCATGAATTAGATGCTACACATCTCAATAATTATGTATACAACTTTATTTTATGTCATGTTAACTATTAAGAGTCAGAGTATTAAAAACCATACATGTAAAATACTAAACTCTAGGCCAAGTAATGAATTCACAAAAAATTAATATAAACCAGTTAATTAACCAATGAACCATGTAAAACTGACAAGATTTAGGTAAGGTAGATCAATTAACAACTACTGTAAATGAACCTATGATTTAAAAGAGTAATATAGAAAAATATCTTAAATTATTGAAAATTTTTGAAATGTATAAAATAACTATTTTTAAAGAGGAATGGTAAATTCAGAAATTATCACTAAAAGACAGTTCAAATGTTAAATTTATATGTAATTAAATTTGTGACCATTTGAAATTTATTATAATTATATTAATAACACTTAAAATGGCAGTAAAAGTGCGGAAGGACGGAAACAGTTTTTTTGGGCCTAGATTTCCAAAAAGACAGAAATTTGGTAATTTTAACAAAAATCTCAACAAATATGAACGATGACATATCAAATTAAACAGAATGAGATAAATAAACCAATTATATGGTTAATAGTTCATGAAAGCGAACAATAAACTAAAATTATTCCATATATAATGTAGTTTGGAATTATGTACATGGGAAGTGAAAATTATTTTAACAATACTTTTCCAATATTAACTTGGCAAGATATTAACTAAAGTGGAGGAAGTAAGTTAGTTCTTTGTTAACATTCGAACGGAACAGTCGATGTGGAATCGCGTTCTTAAAACCGTATAATGGAGTGCATAGGTTAAAGCCTAAAATCAGTGGAAAACGGGAGTTACATAAATTAACACTTTTCGAGTTAAAACTAATGAAATAATCGACGAGAATAGTGAAAACGAACAATACACCACATAATACAAGTGATTTAAACCATTGAAACTACATAATATTAATAATTCACTCAACAACAGATTAACAATTCTTCGTCACGATCAGACATAAAGTGAACACTTCTAATAGAAAACAATTAACACCAGTGGACACTGAACACTCAGCCAGAATACCTCAAACAACATAGTAGACAGTATACACAATTTCGGAGATCCATAAAACAATTATAACGGTGAATTATTGTGAGATTTTCCTGTGACAATATTACGTATAACCTCATCAATTCAGCTAGCCGCCATGATGGTCCCAAGATGCAATGCAACCTTTCTTGACTGATTTCATAGAAGCAGCATTGGTTTGAGAATTCAAATATATTAAACATTATATATTATTCACAATTGCTAAATATTAATTATTTAAGATTATTTCTTGTAAATGTTATACTTTCTAGTCCTGCCCTTCTCTGACTATATTATAAAATAATCGTTGAAAGAACCTTTTTTAGTAATTATATAAAATTTTAACCTGTAATCACATATCGATATATCCCTGTGACGGAGTCGAACAATTGCTCTAAATCGATTTAAAATCGATTATTATTAATAATTGTCAATAAATCAATTTACTATAACTGTGTGAATTATAAAATTATTTCACATTTTACTTTAAGTGTTTAATTAACCACGAGATTTCCTGGAAGACGAGAAATATTAATGAAAGGTGAGATACTGGAGAAGCACTGAAAATCATTAATCGATTGCTGAAAGGAGATAATCTGATTAACTCCAGATTTTGTTAAGCTCTACCAGAAGTGCAAATTAAACCAAAAGTACCTTACAGAATTTTAAAAATTTGAATAAAACATAAAACCAGGATTAATTCTAAATTATATACACAACAAACAAACATAAAATTTTTTTTAAATAAAATTTTTTTTTCTTTTCTTGTATTTGTAACTACAGTTTACAGGTACAGTTACAAATTGGCGGTCGCAACAGTGGGGCTTAACATAGTCGAACAGCGGCTTATTACAAATCGATGATCCCCACAGTGCAGCATAACGTTGAAGAACACAGCATAAAGGTTTTAAACGAACCCAACCTCTTATATTATTTGTACAGTTACACAATTAACAAAAACGCTTCATCACAACACTATATTTACAATTAGTGTGCAAATGTGCAGTACGTAGTGTGCTGCCGCTTGGCGGCGCATATCTATACTCGATTAAGCCGCGTGGCCATTTGCTGTTTAAAAGCGCACATGCGCACACAATAAAAAAGTTAAAAATTATTGTTTCAAAAGCTATGAAAGAACAAACTTATTTCACTAGCTGATAGAGCATGAAAATACGAGTATTTAAAAAAACTTTGTCCTGTGATGACTGTACCAAATTTTGAAAAATTTCAGTTTTCAAATTGAACAATTTATTGTGGCTTAATGACAAAATATTTCGGGATAAAAATTAATATGGAAATTCGTCTATTGGAATACTATACTCTATAATTTTTTTTATGAAGAAAAATCATCATTTCACTCATTGTTAACGGAAATCTGAAAATGCACATTTTTGCAAGCTTCAATTTTTTTTTGTAGGTTATGTTGCCTTTAAAAAACTGCACGACTAAAACAGATCAATAGGAAATTTTCTGGGGAACATGCTGGTATTTTTATTTTTCTGATTTGGTGATTTGGATTTTTATCATCGGAAAAATCGACGAAAACTTCAGTGACTTGCACTCTGCTGTTTGCCGGAAGTGAAAAGTCACGGAAAATTGGGGAAAATGGGCGGTCCAAGTCTGGAACGTGGATAAACTTTTAAGTAAACAATAACTAAACATATCGTTTAAAAAAAAATCAGCCCATAAGTGGCTGTTTCTGGAAATTTGGCTTTTTTGCCCTTTTTTTTTCGATAGTCTTACTAGGCTAAGATGCTTCAGATGATGGGTTGTCCCTGGTTACACACTTTCACGGCAAACTAATACTGATTACTAAAATGGTGTGTTATGCTAACACCCTTTTTCCAGTCAGCTTAAAGTGTCTATATACCTAATGCAAGATATCTTGCACTTCCACAGAATAGCACTACTATATTTCCCGCAGCAACTCTAGCAATTTTCTAACTTGTGTCTGTGGTGATTGGGAAGTCAATTATCATGTACCAAGTGGCAATTACATGTTATCAATTCCAAAGAGAGACTGATCTATCCGCTAAAAGTAATTTTCAACTGAATTCGCAAATCACATAGGTTTTTAGGTAACCCCTACTCATGATTTTCTACAGATAATAAAACTTCTTGTCGAAGAAGGCTTCGGAACAGAACAATTCTTGTTCAAAAAACCTGAATATTTTTACAATCGAATTTATGGCCATAAACCCTTTTTACTTATAAACCATACATTTAGTTACTAATTTTTAAAATAATTACCGTCGTTAATTAGATCAAACATTTTTATTTTGAACATTCTGATATGTCCCATCTCAAAAATTGACATATCACAAAAATTATTTAAATTAACATGCTTTTCATATATATTCAATAAAATAATTTTGTACCCTCACACGTGCATACTACAAACATGGCTACACATACACATCCTTACACACCATTCCACTGTACTTAACATTTTGAGTGCGATCATCTTTCGAACAGTTCCACAGTGTTTCCCTTCATTGTGGATACAGAAGGTTTTCCTGATTTATTAATTTTTTTTATTCTACCACCTTGGTTTATGTTCAGTATTCTTGTGAGTATTTAGGTGGAGTATTTGCTTCATTATCCTACTGGGACCTAGACTTTGACCCTTGTTCATGAGGTCTTCCCACTGAGACAAATACCAGATCTTCCAATCGAATTATACCTCTTCTCAACACAACTCTGATGTTCTGGTAGAGAAGATAGGCCAATTTGTGCATAAGTTCAGCTACATTAAGTTGTGGATGCTGATGTTTCACTTTCCCATCTGTTGTATTATATATTGTTCTTCCACTTGTTGCCCATATACGTACTTACCGAACTCAAAGTGATTACGTACCTTGAGTTGGACATGCAGACTCTAGTATCAGGTCTCAAAAGCTTGGAGGAAGTCCTCGTATGCTGTGACCTGGTCTCAGATAATTGTATACCATGGTGCCACTGACACTTATAAATATTTTGTAATGAAGTTTATTTTGTCCTGGCCAGTCAACTGATTTACAATAGTGTCTATTGTCCTTTCACATTGCCTCAGGAACTCTGTTAGGTTATCATTTTCATCTCCATAGAACTTTAGATGTTGAGTCTATTCTTCTGTTATGGTATACTTACTTACTCCACAGCGCTACAGCTCATGAAGAACTCTGGCCTCCAGAATGACATTATCTACACTCGTCTCTATCCTGTGCGACTCTTTGCACCTTCTGACTCCCAGTCATCTTAAATCTTCATCTACATCATCCACCCATATTCTTCTTGGCCTCCCTCTTGCTATTTTTCCCCTGGTCCTCCAATTAATACTTTTCCTGTCATTCTTTGTACCTGACCTGTTTCTTTATTCTGCCTTGTTTTATTATTGTGGTAGTGTCCGGTATGTTATGGTATATATATGTGATTTGATTTCACTGTATAGTACCACCCAACCCCAAATTGTCGATTTGTTTTTGTAATTGTGAGTTTTGTGTTCGTGTTCATGGAGTCTTGTCAATTTCTGTGAGTTTATTTTCATGTTCCTTTAACTTTTGTTCATGTGTTATATAATTTTCATCCAGTTTCATTTTACTCGAGTTCATTTATGTTTAAAACGTGTCTACAAGAATTTTATTTTCAGTTGTTAAAGTTTTTTCCACAACCCTCCATTCGTCTTCTTATGAATTCCCCTTGTTTTCAGTCACGCTCTTCTAGTTGTTTGTCATCCTCATCTAGTTGTTTTTATCATCCCTTCTATGGCCTCTAAAACTATACTGTACAAAACGGACATTTTTAAAACTATACTGTGTACTGAATTACCAATATCTGAAGTTAATGAGTCCACTATGTTTGTTAATTTATATTGTTCTGTGTGTGTGTGTGTGTGTGTGTGTGTGTGGGTGTGTGCGCGTGTGCGTGTGCGTGTGTGTGTGTGTGTGTGTGTGTGTGTGTGTGTGTGTGTGTGTGTGTGTGTGTGTGTGTGTGTGTGTGTGTGTGTGTGTGTGTGTGTGTGTGTGTGTGTGTGTGTGTGTGTGTGTGTGTGTGTGTGTGTGATTTATCAAAACTTTTTATCATAACCAATTACTAGGGCAACAGTACCAAGAAATGTTTACAATTTTACTAGTGCATTTGCTATTGCTAATGGAACAATAATCACAGAAGGCAGAAGAAGCAGAGAAATGATGACACCATGAGGCAGAAAAAGCAGAGAAATGACAGGATGAGAAATAATGACTAGCAGAGGAATCATAAAAAGCATCCCTGCTTAGATATAATGACAAAAAGAAGAACGTAAGCAAGAAACAGAACACATAAAAGTACTGATATAGGAACAAAGGCATTTGCAAGAGCATACTGCTGCAGAGTTGGATTCTACTATGTGGAGGTGTGGGTGAACTACTTGGTGATCTCAGTGGGCAAGAGGTAAGATTATCTGTAGTAGAGAAGTGAACTGCAAATATAAAATAACAGAAGTTGAACAGTCAATGAAAATATCGGTATGGAGAACCATACATGACTACCATGTTCTAAGATTTATATTTAAAATCATATTCGAAATGAAATATTTCTATAGAAACCACGTCTTTCTACTTATTACTTCAGCATTAACCACAGTACTGTGGTCACTAACGTATACCACCTCACGTTTACGCACTCGATTTTCACCGATGATGGCAGTCGATGGCACTGCCGAAAAGTCTGGTTTTGCAGAAAACATTGAACTACGGCTAAAGAGCCCGGGAAGCAATTTTAACAAAAAACTACTTCTTTCTTGCCGATAACGTAATACACATATAAAAATTTCTGCCCTCCACCTTCAACTATAATTTTTAATAATAGAAAATTACCCCCACCCCGTTCACCAAACCTCTTCATTTATAGATATTTCATCTACGTTTCTACAGTGGATTATTATGAGCTTCTTATCAGGATACTTTATTTATAAAAATTAAGTACTTTACTCTTGTTAAATCATAAAATGTTTCAGGTAAACTACCCCTTTCTCTTAACCGATCTTCTCCAAAATCAATAGAACTTCAGTCCTCTACAATTCAGGGATGCATGCAAAAAAATATTTGATTCTGTTTGAATGTGCGGCAGTTATCGTTCGTCTTGGAAACATTTCTCTTGTTACAACATAAAATGTTGTAGGTAAACTACCCCTTTCCCTTAACCGATCTTCACCAAAATCAACAGACCTTGAGCTCTCTACAACTCAGGAAAGTGTGCAAAAAATTATTTGATTCTCTTTGAATTTTTGGCAGTTATCGTTCGTCATAAAAAAATTACCATTTTTAAAACATAAAATGTTGCCGATTAACTACCCCTTTCCCTTATCCGATTTTCAACGAAATCAACAGACCTTGAGCTCTCTTTAGATCAAAAAGGTATGCAAAAACGTAGTTGATTCTGTTTGAATTTACGGCAGTTATCATTCGTCATATAAAAAATTACCCTTGTTAAAACATAAAAAGTTGCAGGTAAACTACCCCTTTCCCTTAACCGATCTTCACCAACACCAACAGGTATTGAGAACGCTACAATGTAGGGCTGTATGCAAATAATCATTTGATTCTGTTTGAATTTGCGGCTGTTACCGTTTGCCATAGAAAATACCCTTGTTAAAACATAAAATGTAGCAGGCAAACTACCCCTTTCCCTTAACCGATCTTCAACAAAATCAACACACCTTTAATTCTGTATACTTCAGAAACGTATGCAAAAGAGTAGTTGATTCTGTTTTAATGTACGGCAGTTATCGTTCGTCATAAAAAAATTACCCTTGTTAAAAGATAAAATGTTGCAGGTAAACTACCCTATTCCCTCAACCGATCTTCACCAAAACCAACAGGTCTCGAGAACTCTACAATTCAGGGCTGTATGCTAAACGTTACTTGATTCTGTTTGAATTTGTGGCTATTATTGTTTACCATAGAAAAAATGACCCTTGATAAAAAACCGTTGCAGGTAAACTACCCCTTTCCCTTACCGATCGTCACCAAAAACAATAGGTCTTGAGTACTCTACAAATCAGGGCTGTATGCAAAAAATTATTTGATTCTGTTTGAATTTGCGGCTGTTATCGCTTGCCATAGAAAAAAATCTACAGACACAGACAGACACACAGAGACTTTTCAAATATCGGTATGGAGAACCATACATGACTTCCATGTTCTAAGATTTATATTTAGAATCATATTCGAAATGAAATATTTCCGTAGAAACTACGTCTTTCTACTTATTGCTTCAGCATTAACCACAGTACTGTGGTCACTAACGTATACCACCTCACGCTTTCGCACTCGATTTTCACCGATGATGGCAGTCGATGGCACTGCCGAAAAGTCTGGTTTTGCAGAAAACATTGAACTACGGCTAAAGAGCCCGGGAAGCAATTTTAACAAAAAAAACTACTTCTTTGTTGCCGATAACGTAGTACACATATAAAAATTTCTGCCCTCCAACTTCAACTATAATTTTTAATAATAGAAAATTACCCCCACCCCGTTCACTCAACCTCTTCATTTATAGATATTTCACCAAAATCAATAGACCTTAAGCTCTCTGCAACTCAGGAAAGAGTGCAAAAAATTATTTGATTCTGTTTGAATTTACGGCAGTTATCATTCGGCATATAAAAAATTACCCTTGTTAAAACATAAAATGTTGCAGGTAAACTACCCCTTTCCCTTAACCGATCTTCACCAACACCAACAGGTATTGAGAACGCTACAATGTAGGGCTGTATGCAAATAATCATTTGATTCTGTTTAATTTGCGGCTGTTATCGTTTGCCATAGAAAATACCCTTATTAAAGCATAAAATGTTGCAGACAAACTACCCCTTTCCCTTAACCGATCTTCAACAAAATCAACAGACCTTTAATTCTGTATAGTTCAGAAACGTACGCAAAAGAGTAGTTGTTTCTGTTTTAATGTACGGCAGTTATCGTTCGTCATAAAAAAATTACCCTTGTTAAAAGATAAAATGTTGCAGGTAAACTACCCTATTCCCTCAACCGATCTTCACCAAAACCAACAGGTCTCGAGAACTCTACAATTCAGGGCTGTATGCTAAACGTTACTTGATTCTGTTTGAATTTGTGGCTATTATCGTTTACCATAGAAAAAATGACCCTTGATAAAAAACCGTTGCAGGTAAACTACCCCTTTCCCTTACCGATCGTCACCAAAAACAATAGGTCTTGAGTACTCTACAAATCAGGGCTGTATGAAAAAATTATTTGATTCTGTTTGAATTTGCGGCTGTTATCGCTTGCCATAGAAAAAATCTACAGACACAGACAGACACACAGAGACTTTTCAAATATCGGTATGGAGAACCATACATGACTTCCATGTTCTAAGATTTATATTTAGAATCATATTCGAAATGAAATATTTCCGTAGAAACTACGTCTTTCTACTTATTGCTTCAGCATTAACCACAGTACTGTGGTCACTAACGTATACCACCTCACGCTTTTGCACTCGATTTTCACCGATGATGGCAGTCGATGGCACTGCCGAAAAGTCTGGTTTTGCAGAAAACATTGAACTACGGCTAAAGAGCCCGGGAAGCAATTTTAACAAAAAAAACTACTTCTTTGTTGCCGATAACGTAGTACACATATAAAAATTTCTGCCCTCCAACTTCAACTATAATTTTTAATAATAGAAAATTACCCCCACCCCGTTCACCCAACCTCTTCATTTATAGATATTTCACCAAAATCAATAGACCTTAAGCTCTCTGCAACTCAGGAAAGAGTGCAAAAAATTATTTGATTCTGTTTGAATTTACGGCAGTTATCATTCGGCATATAAAAAATTACCCTTGTTAAAACATAAAATGTTGCAGGTAAACTACCCCTTTCCCTTAACCGATCTTCACCAACACCAACAGGTATTGAGAACGCTACAATGTAGGGCTGTATGCAAATAATCATTTGATTCTGTTTAATTTGCGGCTGTTATCGTTTGCCATAGAAAATACCCTTATTAAAACATAAAATGTTGCAGACAAACTACCCCTTTCCCTTAACCGATCTTCAACAAAATCAACAGACCTTTAATTCTGTATAGTTCAGAAACGTACGCAAAAGAGTAGTTGATTCTGTTTTAATGTACGGCAGTTATCGTTCGTCATAAAAAAATTACCCTTGTTAAAAGATAAAATGTTGCAGGTAAACTACCCTATTCCCTCAACCGATCTTCACCAAAACCAACAGGTCTCGAGAACTCTACAATTCAGGGCTGTATGCTAAACGTTACTTGATTCTGTTTGAATTTGTGGCTATTATCGTTTACCATAGAAAAAATGACACTTGATAAAAAACCGTTGCAGGTAAACTACCCCTTTCCCTTACCGATCGTCACCAAAAACAATAGGTCTTGAGTACTCTACAAATCAGGGCTGTATGCAAAAAATTATTTGATTCTGTTTGAATTTGCGGCTGTTATCGCTTGCCATAGAAAAAAATCTACAGACACAGACAGACACACAGAGACTTTTCAAATATCGGTATGGAGAACCATACATGACTTCCATGTTCTAAGATTTATATTTAGAATCATATTCGAAATGAAATATTTCTGTACAAACTACGTCTTTCTACTTATTGCTTCAGCATTAACCACAGTACTGTGGTCACTAACGTATACCACCTCACGCTTTCGCACTCGATTTTCACCGATGATGGCAGTCGATGGCACTGCCGAAAAGTCTGGTTTTGCAGAAAACATTGAACTACGGCTAAAGAGCCCGGGAAGCAATTTTAACAAAAAAAACTACTTCTTTGTTGCCGATAACGTAGTACACATATAAAAATTTCTGCCCTCCAACTTCAACTATAATTTTTAATAATAGAAAATTACCCCCACCCCGTTCACCCAACCTCTTCATTTATAGATATTTCACCAAAATCAATAGACCTTAAGCTCTCTGCAACTCAGGAAAGAGTGCAAAAAATTATTTGATTCTGTTTGAATTTACGGCAGTTATCATTCGGCATATAAAAAATTACCCTTGTTAAAACATAAAATGTTGCAGGTAAACTACCCCTTTCCCTTAACCGATCTTCACCAACACCAACAGGTATTGAGAACGCTACAATGTACGGCTGTACGCAAATAATCATTTGATTCTGTTTAATTTGCGGCTGTTATCGTTTGCCATAGAAAATACCCTTATTAAAACATAAAATGTTGCAGACAAACTACCCCTTTCCCTTAACCGATCTTCAACAAAATCAACAGACCTTTAATTCTGTATAGTTCAGAAACGTACGCAAAAGAGTAGTTGATTCTGTTTTAATGTACGGCAGTTATCGTTCATCATAAAAAAATTACCCTTGTTAAAAGATAAAATGTTGCAGGTAAACTACCCTATTCCCTCAACCGATCTTCACCAAAACCAACAGGTCTCAAGAACTCTACAATTCAGGGCTGTATGCTAAACGTTACTTGATTCTGTTTGAATTTGCGGCTATTATCGTTTACCATAGAAAAAATTACCCTTGATAAAAAACCGTTGCAGGTAAACTACCCCTTTCCCTTACCGATCGTCACCAAAAACAATAGGTCTTGAGTACTCTACAAATCAGGGCTGTATGCAAAAAATTATTTGATTCTGTTTGAATTTGCGGCTGTTATCGTTTGCTATAGAAAAAAATCTACAGACACAGACAGACACACAGAGACTTTTCAAATATCGGTATGGAGAACCATACATGACATCCATGTTCTAAGATTTATATTTAAAATCATATTCGAAATGAAATATTTCCGTACAAACTGCGTCTTTCTACTTATTGCTTCAGCATTTACCACAGTACTGTGGTTACTAACGTATACCACCTCACGTTTTCGCACTCGATTTTCACCGATGATGGCAGTCGATGGCACTGCCGAAAAGTCTGGTTTTGCAGAAAACATTGAACTACGGCTAAAGAGCCCGGGAAGCAATTTTAACAAAAAACTACTTCTTTGTTGCCGATAACGTAGTACACATATAAAAAATTCTGCCCTCCACCTTCAACTATAATTTTTAATAATAGAAAATTACCACCTAACCTCTTCATTTATAGATATTTCACCAAAATCAATAGACCTTAAGCTCTCTGCAACTCAGGAAAGAGTGCAAAAAATTATTTGATTCTCATTGAATTTTCGGCAATAATCGTTCTTCATAAAAAAATTACCCTTTTTAAAACAAAACGTTGCTGATAAACTACCCCTTCCCTTAACCGATCTTCAACAAAATCAACAGACCTTGAGTTCTCTTTAGTTCAAAAAGGTATGCAAAAACCTAGTTGATTCTGTTTGAATTTACGGCAGTTATCGTTCGTCATATAAAAAATAACCCTTGTTAAAACATAAAATGTTGCTGGTAAACTACCCCTTTCCCTTAACCGGTCTTCACCAACACCAATAGGTATTGAGAACTCTACAATACAAAGCTGTGTGCAAAACATCATTTGATTCTGCTTGAATTTGCGGCTGTTATCGTTTACTATAGAAAAAAATTACCCTTGAAAAAAAACCGTTGCTGGTAAACTACCCCTTTCCCTTAACCGATCTTCACCAAAAACGACAGGTCTTGGGTACTCTACAATTCAGGCTTGTATGCAAACAATTATTTGATTCTGTTTGAATTTGCGGCTGTTATCGTTTGCCATAGAAAACACCCTTGATAAAACATAAAACGTTGCTGGTAAACTACCCTATTCCATTAACTGATCTTCACCAATAAAAATAGATCTTGAGAATTCTACAATTCAGGGCTGTATGCAAAACATTAGTTGATTCTCTTTGAATTTACGGCAGTTATCATTTGTCACAGAAAAAATACCCTTGTTAAAACATAAAACGTTGCTGGTAAACTACCCCTTTCCCTTAACCTATCTTCACCAAAAACAATAGGTCTTTAGTACTCATCAAAACAGGGCTGTATGCAAAAACGTATTTGATTCTGTTTGAATTTGCGGCTCTTATCGTTTGCCATAGAAAATACCCTTTTAAAACATAAAACGTTGCAGGTAAACTACCCCTTTCCCTTAACCGATCTTCACCAACACCAATAGGTATTGAGAACTCTACAATACAGGGCTGTATGCAAAACATCATTTGATTATGTTTGAATTTGCGGCTGTTATCGTTTACCATAGAAAAAGTAATATCGGTATGGAGAACCATACATGACTTCCATGTTCTAAGATTTATATTTAAAATCATATTCGAAATGAAATATTTCCATAGAAACTACTTCTTTCTACTTATTGCTTCAGCATTAACCACAGTACTGTGGTCACTAACGTATACCACCTCACGTTTTCGCACTCGATTTTCACCGATGATGGCAGTCGATAGCACTGCCGAAAAGTCTGGTTTTGCAGAAAACATTGGACTACGGCTAAAGAGCCCGGGAAGCAATTTTAACAAAAAACTACTTCTTTGTTGCCGATAACGTAGTACACATATAATAAATTCTGCCCTCCACCTTCAACTATAATTTTTAATAATAGAAAATTACCCCCACCCCGTTCACCTAACCTCTTCATTTATAGATATTTCATCTACGTTTCTACAGTGGATTACTATGAGCTTCTTATCAGGGTACTTTATTTATAAAAATTAAGTACTTTACTCTTATTAAATCAAAATGTTTCCGGTAAACTACCCCTTTCTCTTAACCGATCTTCTCCAAAATCAACAGACCTTCCGTCCTCTACAATTCAGGGAAGCATGCAAAAAAATATTTGATTCTGTTTGAATGTGCGGCAGTTATCGTTCGTCATGGAAACATTTCTCTTGTTACAACATAACATGTTGCAGGTAAACTACCCCTTTCCCTTAACTGATCTTCACCAAAATCAATAGACCTTGAGCTCTCTGCAACTCAGGAAAGAGTGCAAAAAATTATTTGATTCTCATTGAATTTTCGGCAGTTATCGCTCGTCTTAAAAAAAATTACCCTTTTTAAAACATAAAACGTTGCTGATAAACTACCCCTTCCCTTAACCGATCTTCAACGAAATCAACAGACCTTGAGTTCTCTTTAGTTCAAAAAGGTATGCAAAAACCTAGTTGATTCTGTTTGAATTTACGGCAGTTATCGTTCGTCATATAAAAAATTACCCTTGTTAAAACGTAAAATGTTGCTGGTAAACTACCCCTTTCCCTTAACCGATCTTCACCAACACCAATAGGTATTGAGAACTCTACAATACAAAGCTGTATGCAAAACATCATTTGATTCTGTTTGAATTTGCGGCTGTTATCGTTTACTATAGAAAAAAATTACCCTTGAAAAAAAAAACCGTTGCTGGTAAACTATCCCTTTCCCTTAACCGATCTTCACCAAAAACGACAGGTCTTGGGTACTCTACAATTCAGGCCTGTATGCAAACAATTATTTGATTCTGTTTGAATTTGCAGCTGTTATCGTTTGCCATAGAAAACACCCTTGATAAAACATAAAACGTTGCTGGTAAACTACCCTATTCCATTAACCGATCTTCACCAATAACAATAGATCTTGAGAACTCTACAATTCAGGGCTGTATGCAAAACATTAGTTGATTCTCTTTGAATTTACGGCAGTTATCGTTCGTCACAGAAAAAATACCCTTGTTAAAACATAAAACGTTGCAGGTAAACTACCCCTTTCCCTTAACCGATCTTCACCAAAAACAATAGGTCTTTAGTACTCAACAAAACAGGGCTGTATGCAAAAACGTATTTGATTCTGTTTGAATTTGCGGCTCTTATCGTTTGCCATAGGAAATACCCTTTTAAAACATAAAACGTTGCTGGTAAACTACCCCTTTCCCTTAACCGATCTTCACCAATACCAATAGGTATTGAGAACTCTACAATACAGGGCTGTATGCAAAACATCATTTGATTCTGTTTGAATTTGCGGCTGTTATCGTTTACCATAGAAAAAGTACAAAATTACCCTTGATAAAAAACCGTTGTAGGTAAACTACCCCTTTCCCTTAACCGATCTTCACCAAAAACAATAGGTCTTTAGTAGTCAAGAAATCAGGGCTGTATGCAAAACATTATTTGATTATGTTTGAATTTGCGGCTGTTATCGTTTGCCATAGAAAATACCCTTGTTAAAACATAAAACGTTGCTGGTAAACTACCCCTTTCCCTTAACCGATCTTTACCAAAATCAACAGATCTTGAGAACCCTACAAGTCAGGGCTGCATGCGAAACATTATTTGATTCTGTTTGAATTTGCGGCTGTTATCATTTGCCAAACAAACAAAATTACCCTTGATAAAAAAAAAACCGTTGTAGGTAAACTACCCCTTTCGCTCAACCGATGTCCACCAAAAACAATAGGTCGCGAGTACTCTACAAATCAGGCCTGTATGCAAAAAATTATTTGATTCTGTTTGAATTTGCGGGACTTATCGTTTGCCATAGAAAAAAATCTACAGACACACGCACAGACAGACACACAGACACACACTTTTCGAAAAATGACTTTTTTTCATGTTTTCAGTGTAGTACAATCGTATTCTGCAATAATCTCGAACACGATTTTTTTTGCCATCACCATACTTCCATTTCCTTAACGAACATGGAAGTAAAATATCGGTATGGAGAACCATACATGACTTCCATGTTCTAAGATTTATATTTAAAATCATATTCGAAATGAAATATTTCCATAGAAACTACGTCTTTCTACTTATTGCTTCAGCATTAACCACAGTACTGTGGTCACTAACGTATACCACCTCACGTTTTCGCACTCAATTTTCACTGATGATGGCAGTCGATGGCACTGCCGAAAAGTCTGGTTTTACAGAAAACATTGGACTACGGCTGAACAGCCCGGGAAGCAATTTTAACAAAAAACTACTTCCTTGTAGCCGATAACGTAGTACACGTATAAAAAATTCTCCCCTCCCCGTTCAACTATAATTTTTAGTAATAGAAAATTACCCCCACCCCGTTCACCTAATCTCTTCATTTATAGATATTTCATCTACGTTTCTACAGTGGATTATCATGAGCTTCTTATCAGGATACTTTATTTATAAAAATTAAGGACTTTACTCTAGTTAAATCATAAAATGTTTCAGGTAAACTACCCCTTTCTCTTAACCGATCTTCTCCAAAATCAACAGACCTTCCGTCCTCTACAATTCAGGGATACATGCAAAAAAATATTTGATTCTGTTTGAATGTGCGGCAGTTATCGTTCGTCATGGAAACATTTCTCTTGTTACAACATAAAATGTTGCCGGTAAACTACCCCTTTCCCTTAACCGATCTTCAAGAAAATCAACAAACCTTGAGTTCTCTAGAAATCAGGCAAGTGTGCAAAAAATTATTTGATTCTCATTGAATTTTCGGCAGTTATCATTCGTCATAAAAAAATTACCGTTTTTAAAACATAAAACGTTGCTGATAAACTACCCCTTCCCTTAACCGACCTTCAACAAAATCAACACACCTTGAGTTCCCTTTAGTTAAAAAATGTATGCAAAAACCTAGTTGATTCTGTTTGAATTTACGGCAGTTATCGTTCGTCATATAAAAAATTACCCTGGTTAAAACATAAAATGTTGCTGATAAACTACCCCTTTCCCTTAACCGATCTTCACCAACACCAATAGGTATTGAGAACTCTACAATACAGGGCTGTATGCAAAACATCATTTGATTCTGTTTGAAATTGCGGCTGTTATCGTTTACTATAGAAAAAAATTACCCTTGATAAAAAACCGTTGCAGGTAAACTACCCCTTTCCCCTAACCGATCTTCACTAAAAACGACAGGTCTTGGGTACTCTACAATTAAGGTCTGTATACAAACAATTATTTGATTCTGTTTGAATTTGCGGCTGTTATCGTTTGCCATAGAAAACACCATTGATAAAACATAAAACGTTGCTGGTAAACTACCCTATTCCATTAACCGATCTTCACCAAAAACAATAGGTCGTGAGAACTCTATAATTCAGGGCTGTATACAAAACATTAGTTGATTCTATTTGAATTTACGGCAGTTATCGTTCGTCATAGAAAAAATACCCTTGTTAAAACATAAAACGTTGCAGGTAAACTACCCCTTTCCCTTGAACGATCTTCAACAAAATCAACAGACCTTGAGTTCTGTATAATTCAAAAAGGTATGCAGAAGAGTAATTGATTCTGTTTTAATGTATGGCCGTTATCGTTCGTCAAAACAAAATTACCCTTGATAGAACATAAAATGTTGCTGGTAAACAACCCTATTCCCTAAACCGATCTTCACCAAAACCAAAAGGTCTTGAGAACTCTACATTTCAGGGCTGTATGCAAAATATTATATGATTCTGTTTGAATTTGCGGCTGTTATCGCTTGCCATACAAAATACCCTTGATAAGACAAAAAATGTGTCAGGTAAACTAACCCTTTCCCTTAACCGATCTTCACCAAAAACAATAGGTCTTTAGTACTCAACAAAACAGGGCTGTATGCAAAAAACGTATTTGATCCTGTTTGAATTTGCGGCTCTTATCGTTTGCCATAGAAAATACCCTTTTAAAACATAAAACGTTGCAGGTAAACTACCCCTTTCCCTTAACAGATCTTCACCAACACCAATAGGTATTGAGAACTCTACAATACAGGGCTGTATGCAAAACATCATTTGATTCTGTTTGAATTTGCGGCTGTTATCGTTTACCATAGAAAAAAAAAATACCCTTGATAAAAAACCGTTGCAGGTAAACTACCCCTTTACCTTAACCGATCTTCACCAAAAACGATAGGTCTTGAGAACTCTACAATTCAGAGCTATATGCAAAATATTATATGATTTTGTTTGAATTTGCGGCTGTTATCGTTTGCCATACAAAATACCCTTGATAAAACAAAAAACGTGGCTGGTAAACTACCCCTTTCCCTTAAACGATCTTCACCAAAAACAATAGGTCTTTAGTACTCAAGAAATCAGGGCTGTATGCAAAAACCTATTTGATTCCGTTTGAATTTGCGGCTCTTATCGTTTGCCATAAAAAATACCCTTGTTAAAACATAAAACGTTGCAGGTAAACTACCCCTTCCCCATAACCGATCTTTACCAAAATCAACAGATCTTGAGAACTCTACAATTCAGGGCTGTATGCGAAATATTATTTGATTCTGTTTGAATTTGCGGCTGTTATCGTTTGCCAAACAAACAAAATTACCCTTGATAAAAAAAAACCGTTGCAGGTAAACTACCCCTTTCCCTCAACCGATCTTCACCAAAAACAATAGGTCGCGAGTACTCTACAAATCAGGGCTGTATACAAAAAATTATTTGATTCTGTTTGAATTTGCGGCTGATATCGTTTGCCATAGAAAAAAAATCTACACACACACACACACACACACACACACACACACACACACACACACACACACACACACACACACACTTTTCGAAAAACGACTTTTTTTCATGTTTTGAGTGTAGTACAATCAGAATCTGCAATAATCTCGAACACGATTTTTTTTGCCATCACCATACTTCCATTTCCTTAAGGAACATGGAAGTAAATATCGGTATGGAGAACCATACATGACTTCCATATTCTAAGATTTATATTTAAAATCATTTTCAGCCAAACAGCCAGGAAAGGAATTTGAACAAAAAAATACTTCTTTCTTGCCAATAACATAGTACACATATAAAAAATATTATCCCCTCCCCCTTCAACTATAATTTTGATTTATAGAAAATTACCCCCAGCCCGTTCAACTAGCCTCTTCATTTATAGATATTTCATCTACGTTTCTACAGTGGATTATTAAGATCTTATCAGGATACTTTATCAAAATTAAGTACTTTACTCATGTTACAACAAAAAATGTTTCAGGTAAACTGCCCTTTCCCCGTAACCGATCTTCACCAAAATCAACAGACATTGAGTTCTCTATAGCTCAGGCACATATGTAAAAAATTATTTGATTCTGTTTGAATTTACGGCAGTTATGGTTCGTCATATAAAAAATTACCCATGTTAAAACATAAAACATGAGATTTATAAAACATATCTAAGATTTATATTTAAAATCATTTTTGAAATAAAATATTTTCATAGAACCTACTAACGCTGGGGAAATCTGAGGAGCCAATCAGAGTTGGGCCTACCTGTCACTCTGCTGAATTTGGTGGAAAGCCCTGTCACTGTCGTCAAAGTATCAGCCTTGACAGGGTCCTCTTTTTCTGCAAAATGGGAGAGGAGGCTTGAGATGGAGTGAGTGACATGGTCCCCACCTCAATGAAGAACCCATTGTTTTATAAAAATATATTTAAATTTTGAAAACTGAAAATTCTTTTCTTGTTGTAAATATTTATATTTTATAATCAAAATGACTTTATCAAAAAACAAACATTATTTTTTTATAATAAGTACTTACATATGTTTCTTAATATGCTTACTTTTTCTACAATGTTGATGGTCATTTCCAAACATTCTGACAAAATTGTATCTACAGAAAAGTTAACATTCCCCAGGTTTCCATTTCTGCTAATTTCTCATTACACTTTCCACTGACGTATTATTAACCATTTCATAAACTATCGTATAATCTTTTCAGATTTTGTGGTACAAAATCTGAAATTTTCAGATTGCCTGGCAACAACATTATTTTATTTTCAACAATTACCATTGTTTGAAAAAGTTTAAATGAATTTTTTCAAGTACAGGTACTTTACTCTTGTTAAAACGTAAAAGGTTGCAGGTAAACTACCCCTTCCCCTTAACCGATCTTCACCAAAATCTAAAGGCCTTGAGTACTCTACAATTCGCTGACGTATGCAAAAAATTATTTGATTCTGTTTGAATTTGCGGCAGTTATCGTTTGCCATAGAAAATACGCTTGATAAAAAACGTTGCAGGTAAACTACCCCTTTCCCTCAACCGATCTTTACCAAAAACAATAGGACTTGAGTACTCTACAAATCAGGGCTGTATGCAGAAAATTATTTGATTCTGTTTGAATTTGCGGCTGTTATCGTTTGCCATAGAAAATACCCTTGTTAAAAAAACGTTGTAGGTAAACTACCCCTTTCCCTTAACCGATCTTCACCAAAAACAATAGGTCTTGAGAACTCTACAATTCAGGGCTGTATGCGAAACATTATTTGATTCTGTTTGAATATGCGGCTGTTATCGTTTGCCAAAAAAAAATTTCCCTTGATAAAAAAAAACCGTTGCAGGTAAACTACCCCTTCCCCTCAACCGATCTTCACCAAAAACAATAGGTCGCGAGTACTCTACAATTCACTGACGTATGCAAAAAATTGTTTGATTCTGTTTGAATTTGCGGTAGTTATCGTTTGCCATAGAAAATACGCTTGATAAAAAACGTTGCTGGTAAACTACCCCTTCCCCTTAACCGATCTTCACCAAAAACAATAGGTATTGAGTACTCTACAAATCAGGGCTGTATGCAGAAAATTATTTGATTCTGTTTGAATTTGCGGCTGTTATCGTTTGCCATAGAAAATACCCTTGTTAAAAAAACGTTGTAGGTAAACTCCCCTTTCCCTTAACCGATCTTCACCAAAAACAATAGGTCTTGAGAACTCTACAATTTAGGGCTGTATGCAAATAATCTTTTGATTCTGTTTGAATTTGCGGCTGTTATCCTTTGCAAAAAAAAAAATTTCCCTTGATAAAAAAAAACCGTTGCAGGTAAACTACCCCTTTCCCTCAACCGATCTTCACCAAAAACAATAGGTCGCGAGTCCTCTACAAATCAGGGCTGTTTGCAAAAAATTATTTGATTCTGTTTGAATTTGCGGCAGTTATCATTTGCCATAGAAAAATATCGGTATGGAGAACCATACATGACTTCCATATTCTAAGATTTATATTTAAATCTTAATATCGCCTGCCAAGCGCGATATATTTTCTCTTATACAAGATTTACATTAAAATGAAAAAATTTTAATTTTATTGCCTGGCAACAAAATTATTTTATTTTTAACAATTACCATTGTTTGAAAAAGTTTAAATAAATTTCAAGTACTTTACTCTTGTTAAAACGTAAAAGGTTGCAGGTAAACTACCCCTTCCCCTTAACCGATCTTCACCAAAATCGAAAGTCCTTGAGACCTCTACAATTCAGGGACGTATGCAAACAATTATTTGATTCTGTTTGAATTTGCGGCAGTTATCGTTTGCCATAGAAAATACGCTTGATAAAAAAACGTTGCAGGTAAACTACCCCTTCCCCTTAACCGATCTTCACCAAAAACAAAAGGTCTTGAGTACTCTACAAATCAGGACTGTATGCAAAACATTATTTGATTCTGTTTGAATTTGCGGCTGTTATCGTTTGCCATATAAAATACCCTTGTTAAAAAAACGTTGCAGGTAAACTACCCCTTTCCCTTAACCGATCTTCACCAAAAACAATAGGTCTTGAGAACTCCACAATTTAGGGCTGTATGCAAATAATCTTTTGATTCTGTTTGAATTTGCGGCTGTTATCGTTTGCCATAAGAAATACCCTTGTTAAAACATAAAACGTTACAGGTAAACTACCCCTTTCCCTTAACCGATCTTCACCAAAAACAATAGGTCTTGAGAACTCTAGAATTCAGGGCTGTATACGAAACATTATTTGATTCTGTTTGAATTTGTGGCTGTTATCGTTTGCCATAGAAAATACGCTTGAAAAAAAAACGTTGCAGGTAAACTACCTCTTCCCCTTAACCGATCTTCACCAAAAACAATAGATCTTGAGTACTCTACAAATCAGGGCTGTATGCAAAACATTATGGGATTCTGTTTGAATTTGCGGCTGTTATCGTTTGCCATAGAAAATAACCTTGTTAAAAAAACGTTGCAGGTAAACTACCCCTTTCCCTTAACCGATCTTCACCAAAAACAATAGGTCTTGAGAACTCTACGATTTAGGGCTGTATGCAAATAATCTTTTGATTCTGTTTGAATTTGCGGCTTTTATCGTTTGCCATAGGAAATACCCTTGTTAAAACATAAAACGTTACAGGTAAACTACCCCTTTCCCTTAACCGAACTTCACCAAAAACAATAGGTCTTGAGAACTCTACAATTTAGGGCTGTATACAAATAATCTTTTGATTCTGTTTGAATTTGCGGCTGTTATCGTTTGCCATAGGAAATACCCTTGTTAAAACATAAAACGTAACAGGTAAACTACCCCTTTCCCTTAACCGATCTTCACCAAAATCAACAGATCTTGAGAACTCTACAATTCAGGGCTGTATGCGAAACATTATTTGATTCTGTTTGAATTTGCGGCTGTTATCGTTTGCCAAACAAACAAAATTACCCTTGCTAAAAAAAACCGTTGCAGGTAAACTACCCCTTTCCCTCAACCGATCTTCACCAAAAACAATAGGTCGCGAGTACTCTGCAAATCAGGGCTGCATGCAAAAAATTATTTGATTCTGTTTGAATTTGCGGCAGTTATCGTTTGCCATAGAAAAAAATCTACAGACAGACAGACAGACAGACAGACAGACAGACAGACAGACACACACACACACACAGACACTTTTCGGAAAACGACTTTTTTTCATGTTTTGAGTGTAGTAGAATCAGAATCTGCAATAATCTCGAACACGATTTTTTTTGCCATCACCATACTTCCATTCCTTAAGGAATATGGAAGTAAAAAATCTACAGACACACAGACAGACACACACACACAGACACTTTTCGGAAAACGACTTTTTTTCATGTTTTGAGTGTAGTAGAATCAGAATCTGCAATAATCTCGAACACGATTTTTTTTGCCATCACCATACTTCCATTCCTTAAGGAATATGGAAGTAAAAATCGGTATGGAGAACCATACATGACTTCCATATTCTAAGACTTATAATCTGAAATATGCTTGCCTGCCAAGCACGATATATTTTCTAATATATACATAATTTACATTAAAATGAAAAAATTATAATTTTATTGCCTGGCAACAAAATTATTTTATTTTTAATAATTACCATTGTTTGAAAAAGTCTAATGAATTTTCAAGTACTTTACTCTTGTTAAAACGTAAAAGGTTGCAGGTAAACTACCCCTTCCCCTTAACTGATCTTCACCAAAATCTAATGGCCTTGAGTCCTCTACAATTCACTTATGTATGCAAAAAATTATTTGATACTGTTTGAATTTGCGGCAGTTATCTTTTGCCATAGAAAATACGCTTTATAAAAAACGTTGCAGGTAAACTACCCCTTTCCCTCAACCGATCTTTACCAAAAACAATAGGACTTGAGTACTCTACAAATCAGGGCTGTATGCAGAAAATTATTTGATTCTGTTTGAATTTGCGGCTGTTATCGTTTGCCATAGAAAATACCCTTGTTAAAAAAACGTTGTAGGTTAACTACCCCTTTCCCTTAACCGATCTTCACCAAAAACAATAGGTCTTGAGAACTCTACAATTCAGGGCTGTATGCGAAACATTATTTGATTCTGTTTGAATATGCGGCTGTTATCGTTTGCCAAAAAAAAATTTCCCTTGATAAAAAAAAAACCGTTGCAGGTAAACTACCCCTTCCCCTCAACCGATCTTCACCAAAAACAATAGGTCGCGAGTACTCTACAATTCACTGACGTATGCAAAAAATTGTTTGATTCTGTTTGAATTTGCGGCAGTTATCGTTTGCCATAGAAAATACGCTTGATAAAAAACGTTGCTGGTAAACTACCCGTTCCCCTCAACCGATCTTCACCAAAAACAATAGGTACTGAGTACTCTACAAATCAGGGCTGTATGCAGAAAATTATTTTATTATGTTTGAATTTGCGGCTGTTATCGTTTGCCATAGAAAATAACCTTGTTAAAAAAACGTTGTAGGTAAACTACCCCTTTCCCTTAACCGATCTTCACCAAAAACAATAGGTCTTGAGAACTCTACAATTTAGGGCTGTATGCAAATAATCTTTTGATTCTGTTTGAATTTACGGCTGTTATCGTTTGCCATAGGAAATACCCTTGTTAAAACAGAAAACGTTACAGGTAAACTACCCCTTTCCCTTAACCGATCTTCACCAAAATCAACAGATCTTGAGAACTCTACAATTCAGGACTGTATGCGAAACATTATTTGATTCTGTTTGAATTTGCGGCTGTTATCGTTTGGCAAAAAAAAAAATTTCTCTTGATAAAAAAAAACCGTTGCAGGTAAACTACCCCTTTCCCTCAACCGATCTTCACCAAAAACAATAGGTCGTGAGTACTCTACAAATCAGGGCTGTATGCAAAAAGTTATTTGATTCTGTTTGAATTTGCGGCAGTTATCGTTTGCCATAGAAAAAAATACCCTTGTTAAAAAAACGTTGCAGGTAAACTACCCCTTTCCCTCAACCGATTTTCACCAAAAACAATAGGTCTTGAGAACTCTACAATTTAGGGCTGTATGCAAATAATCTTTTGATTCTGTTTGAATTTGCGGCTGTTATCGTTTGCCATAGGAAATACCCTTGTTAAAACATAAAACGTTACAGGTAAACTACCCCTTTCCTTTATCCGATCTTCACCAAAATCAACAGATCTTGAGAACTCTACAATTCAGGGCTGTATGCGAAACATTATTTGATTCTGTTTGAATTTGCGGCTGTTATCGTTTGCCAAACAAACAAAATTACCCTTGCTAAAAAAAACCGTTGCAGGTAAACTACCCCTTTCCCTCAACCGATCTTCACCAAAAACAATAGGTCGCGAGTACTCTGCAAATCAGGGCTGTATGCAAAAAATTATTTGATTCTGTTTGAATTTGCGGCAGTTATGGTTTGCCATAGAAAAAAATCTACAGACACACAGACAGACACACACACAGACAGACAGACAGACAGACAGACACACACACAGACACTTTTCGGAAAACGACTTTTTTTCATGTTTTGAGTGTAGTAGAATCAGAATCTGCAATAATCTCGAACACGATTTTTTTTGCCATCACCATACTTCCATTCCTTAAGGAATATGGAAGTAAAAGTAAAATACCCTTGATAAAAAACCGTTGCAGGTAAACTACCCCTTTCCCTTAACCGATCTTTACCAAAAACGATAGGTCTCGAGACCTCTACAATTCAGGGCTGTATGCAAAATATTATATGATTTTGTTTGAATTTGCGGCTGTTATCGTTTGCCATACAAAATACCCTTGATAAAACAAAAAACGTGGCGGGTAAACTACCCCTTTCCCTTAAACGATCTTCACCAAAAACAATAGGTCTTTAGTACTCAAGAAATCAGGGCTGTATGCAAAAACGTATTTGATTCTGTTTGAATTTGCGGCTCTTATCGTTTGCCATAGAAAATACCCTTTTAATACGTAAAAACGTTGCAGGTAAACTACCCCTTTCCCTTAACCGATCTTCACCAAAAACAAAAGGTCTTGAGAACTCTACTATTCAGGGCTGTATGCGAAACATTATTTGATTCTGTTTGAATTTGCGGCTGTTATCGTTTGCCAAACAAACAAAATTACCCTTGATTAAAAAAAACCGTTGCAGGTAAACTACCCCTTTCCCTCAACCGATCTTCACCAAAAACAATAGGTCGCGAGTACTCTACAATTTAGGGCTGTATGCAAATAATCTTTTGATTCTGTTTGAATTTGCGGCTGTTATCGTTTGTTTCAAAAAGTTTAAATAAATTTTCAAGTACTTTACTCTTGTTAAAACGTAAAACGTTGCAGGTAAACTACCCCTTCCCCTTAACCGATCTTCACCAAAATCGAAAGTCATTGAGACCTTTACAATTCAGGGACGTTTGCAAAAAATTATTTGATTCTGTTTGAATTTGCGGCTGTTATCGTTTGCCATAGAAAATACGCTTGATAAAAAAACGTTGCAGGTAAACTACCCCTTCCCCTTAACCGATCTTCACCAAAAACAATAGGTCTTGAGTACACTACAAATCAGGGCTGTATGCAAAACATTATTTGATTCTGTTTGAATTTGCGGCTGTTATCGTTTGCCATAGAAAATACCCTTGTTAAAAAAACGTTGCAGGTAAACTACCCCTTTCCCTCAACCGATCTTCACCAAAAACAATAGGTCTTGAGAACTCTACATTTTAGGGCTGTATGCAAATAATCTTTTGATTCTGTTTGAATTTGCGGATGTTATCGTTTGCCATAGGAAATACCCTTGTTAAAACATAAAACGTTACAGGTAAACTACCCCTTTCCCTTAACCGATCTTCACCAAAATCAACAGATCTTGAGAACTCTACAATTCAGGACTGTATGCGAAATATTATTTGATTCTGTTTGAATTTGCGGCTGTTATCGTTTGCCAAACAAACAAAATTACCCTTGCTAAAAAAAAACCGTTGCAGGTAAACTACCCCTTTCCCTAAACCGATCTTCACCAAAAACAATAGGTCATGAGTACTCTGCAAATCAGGGCTGTATGCAAAAAATTGTTTGATTCTGTTTGAATTTGCGGCAGTTATCGTTTGCCATAGAAAAAAATCTACAGACACACAGACAGACACAGACAGACAGACAGACAGACAGACAGACAGACAGACACTTTTCGGAAAACGACTTTTTTTCATGTTTTGAGTGTAGTAGAATCAGAATCTGCAATAATCTCGAACACGATTTTTTTTGCCATCACCATACTTCCATTCCTTAAGGAATATGGAAGTAAAATACCCTTGATAAAAAACCGTTGCAGGTAAACTACCCCTTTCCCTTAACCGATCTTCACCAAAAATGATAGGTCTTGAGAACTCTGCAATTCAGGGATGTATGCAAAATATTATATGATTTTGTTTGAATTTGCGGCTGTTATCGTTTGCCATACAAAATACCCTTGATAAAACAAAAAACGTCGCTGGTAAACTACCCCTTTCCCTTAAACGATCTTCACCAAAGCAATAGGTCTTTAGTACTCAAGAAATCAGGGCTGTATGCAAAAACGTATTTGATTATGTTTGAATTTGCGGCTGTTATCGTTTGCCATAGAAAATACCCTTCTTAAAACATAAAACGTTGCAGGTAAACTACCCCTTTCCCTTAACCGCTCTTCAACAAAATCAACAGACCTTGACTTCTCTTTAGTTCAAAAAGGTATGCAAATACCTAGTTGATTCTGTTTGAATTTACGGAAGTTATCGTTCGTCATATAAAAAATAACCCTTGTTAAAACATAAAATGTTGCTGGTAAACTACCCCTTTCCCTTAACCGGTCTTCACCAACACCAATAGGTATTGAGAACTCTACAATACAAAGCTGTATGCAAAACATCATTTGATTCTGTTCGAATTTGCGGCTGTTATCGTTTACTATGGAAAAAAATTACCCTTGAAAAAAAAAACCGTTGCTGGTAAACTACCCCTTTCCCTCAACCGATCTTCACCAAAAACAATAGGTCGCGAGTACTCTACAATTCAGGCTTGTATGCAAACAATTATTTGATTCTGTTTGAATTTGCGGCTGTTATCGTTTGCCATAGAAAACACCCTTGATAAAACATAAAACGTTGCTGGTAAACTACCCTATTCCACTAACCGATCTTCACCAATAACAATAGGTCTTGAGAACTCTACAATTCAGGGCAGTATGCAAAACATTATTTGATTCTGTTTGTATTTGCGGCTGTTATCGTTTGCCAAACAAACAAAATTACCCTTGATAAAAAAAAACTGTTGCAGGTAAACTACCCCTTTCATTCAACCGATCTTCACCAAAAACAATAGGTCGCGAGTACTCTACAATTCAGAGCTGTATGCAAAAAATTATTTGTTTCTGTTTGAATTTGCGGCTGTTATCGTTTGCCATAGAAAAAAATCTACAGACACACACACACACACACTTTTCGAAAAATGACTTTTTTTCATGTTTTGAGTGTAGTACAATCATATTTTGCAATAATCTCGAACATGATTTTTTTTGCCATCACCATACTTCCATTTCCTTAAGGAACATGGAAGTAAAAATTGACTTTTTTTCATGTTTTGAGTGTAGTACAATCAGAATCTGCAATAATCTCGAACACGATTTTTTTTCCCATCACCACACTTCCATTTCCTTAAGGAACATGGAAATAAAATCAACCCTGCGTTTCAAATCAAATTGCTCAACAGATTGTACCAAAAAAGGTAAAGTCCAAAAAAAATACAGAAAATTAGATAATAGAGAGAGTTACTTTGACTGCAGTCATGCCAGTTCATATCAAGGGCTCAACATTTGATGGAAGCACTACTGGACAACATATCTTTGGCAATTTGATGTCGCAAGCACATATTATTAGTTTCACTTATTCTTGCTTTCAAGAATCTGCCTTAGAGCTACTACGGAAAGTGTCACCTGACAGCCAGAACTCTTATGCAGAAAAGTTTGAAGCAAGTATTGACTTGCTAGTTAGACTGGCCTATCATAGAGCACCAGAGAATTTTTGAATGACATCGGTGATACAGATATTTACTGATGGTGTCAGAGATAGTGAACTACAACAACGGTTACGATACACCAGAAAAGAGTGGACGCCCTTGTCTATGCTCCACAGTTTGAGGCCACCGAGCCAGTGTCTGGTTGGGTGAATCATAAAGTGTGCACACTAACAGATTGTGACGACACAAATGATTAAGAGGAAGAATAAGAGACAGAGTCTTAAAAGTTCAGCACCTCAGTATGAAGGTAGAAAGTATGGAAGACCAAAACCTTTTTAGATATGGGGAACTTGGGCATCTACAAAGAGATTGTCAGTCCATTGTTAAGCAGTAGGGAAATGGGCAGTAGTCAGTACAACTAGTTGTAGGAATGAAGTACCTAGACAATACACAAGTTATACACTTTACAAAAACAGTGGGAGCTCAGTATATTATCTGAAATGAAGTACGACAAATAAAATGGCGGCAATCAATTCATTTTGTTATAGAGATAACAGGTACTTAAAAGAGACAGAAACAAAAAATAGGGAGACAAAAAAGATAAGGGAATTGTAAAGAACAATAACTGTAACACCAACATAGTGGATAAAGTTATGGAAAGTATTAACATGCAAAAAGCTAAAAATGAACCAAAACAAAAGAATTATGCATGGTCGGTCACTGACATACATAGGATCACATAACAGAAAAATTATACAATGTTTTAAAAAATATGAGTAGATATAGCAATTAAAAAACGTGAAACAGTATTTAATAAGATAAGAACTAAACATAGAAAAAAATCCCAATCTTACAGAGAAGCGGAGTTCATAAATCAAAATGTAAATAATGCAACAAAGTGTACCTAGGTGAGACAGGATGGAAATTCGAATGCAGGTTATCTAACCACAAACGTGGAGAAGGTAACAGAACAACAAATTCGTTATATGCAATACATTTCATAGAAGAGAACAATAAGTTTGTTAATCCTTTAGAAGACTATCAAATTTGGAAAGTAGTGAGTAACACAGTTAAAAGAAGGCTTAGAGAGGAGTCAGAAATATTGAAAGAAAGAGAGAAAGGGTTAGAAAATATAATGAATACTAAAACTAAATTTAAAAATGAAGGAATATTGTATAATATAATCATGAAGTAAAAGGTAGTGGGCAGATAGAGAACATTAAGAAAGAAATTAAATTGCATATATGAGATGTTTTTGAAATAAGGGTGAGTGACCGCTCCCATACGCAGTGATAGGAAGGGATTAAAAGGGTGTTTAGCAAATTTGATTCTGAAACTGTGCTGAAAAGGAACTTGCAGTTAAAAGAGTGAATGAGAAAGGTTTTAAAATGTTAGATTGAAAACAATCTACACAAATAACACACACACAACACACAGAATGTACTAGAAATGTGTACACCACACCGAAACGTTCGAGGCAAATAAGAAACTTAAGTGTTCACAGTGAAAGTATTGTTTATCACTAGTACTAGAAAGAAATGTAAAAGTACCGACATGGTTGACTGAACTCGCTAGTTAATAATAGCCAGAAAGGACACTTAACTTATAGCTTGTTTATGAAAGTGTATGCTAGTGGTAGGGCAAGTGGGGGTATAAAGAAGTAGTCTAGTCCTATTATTGTTATTTCCGATCTGACGATGAGCTTTGAAGCTTGAAAGCTCTAATCGGAATAATTTTTCTATGCAACAGTGTTAATTCTGTTTGAAAAAATAGGGTAATTGGGATT
Organism: Magicicada septendecula; assembly: GCA_034769895.1. Taxonomy (NCBI): domain Eukaryota; kingdom Metazoa; phylum Arthropoda; class Insecta; order Hemiptera; family Cicadidae; genus Magicicada; species Magicicada septendecula. The sequence goes on along the minus strand of CM068372.1, from coordinate 435,023,790 downwards.
TTCTGCTAATCGAAAATGATGTAATATAAAAGTTCATTCAGTAATAAATGTACTTTGTTCAAAATAGTGAGCAAGTTCTGCAGCTCAGGAAGCATATTAGTGTTGTTGCATGTCCCATAGTTGTCTCTCACATGTCTAAACAGGTTTTATGATTGTTTTGTATATAAAGAGTGGCCCACATAGAGTTGACTGTCTGGCAGCCATTATGGTTTTAGTCGTGTGATAGCTCATTTTGGTGAGTGTAGCAAACTATACACACAGGAGAAGTGCCACTACATGTAAGGATTTTACAGCAAATCATTTCAAACAGGTTTATCTGTCTTCATTTCAGATAATATACTGAGCTCCCACTGATTTTGTGAAGTCCATAACTTGTGTATTGTCTATGCGCTTCATTCCTCCAATTAGTTGTACCGACTACTGTCCATTTCCTGCTCCTTAACAATGGACTGACAATAGTGATTATAACCACTAACACAACTTTCTTAATTAAAAATTCCATATTTTTTGTTCAGAAATGTAACAACTGTATAGTAAGCACACAATACAGGCTAAAAATTCTAAACATCTAATTTGTGTTAAAATATTCTTCAGTCTGACCATGGCCAGATTTTAATAATTTCTGATTCCATTCTAGAGTGGTGTTACAAATTTGTATTCCAAAATATTGAAATTACTAAAGCTCACAATTACATTCAGATTTTAGTTAATATTCCCTTTTGATATCCCACATGCCATATGCCCAATAATCCCTTTGAATTTTTGCAATTTTATCAGAATTTTCCCTTACTTTTGGCCCCTGGCATCCCAAAATTTTAAGATTTTTGAAAATGAAGCTAAATACATAAAGTTCTCTTTAATTCAATATTCCAGTGGACTTTTGTGATTTTTTCCAAATTTTCACACTCACACATTTTTGCCACTCACCTACATTTTGCAGGGTCAGTGTAAAAACAATAGGGTTCTGTAGGGTAGAGTTACAGACACACAGGCGAAGGTTTATAAAAATCATTTGATGCATTGAAAAGTAATCGTGAGACATACCTCAACAGACAGAAAGACCAATACTAAAAAAAGGTTGAGTAAAAACAAAATTTGATTCGTTCATTCAATTATTGATGTATTCACAAGGAATTCATATTAAGTGTTGATAACAATCATCAACCTACCCATTACTCACAAGGAACAAAAGTGTAGAAGACAACATTCAAGTGTTTCACTGGTATAGGAAATTCAATGTTATTGTATAAACTAATAACTGAAACTGAATCACCAACCCCAAACAACTAGCACTCACCTTGTTGGGTGACAGCACCAATGCAAGACATCTCAGGTGTCTCAATGTTTTAACCTTTTTCCTGCCAACATGTGTGAGTGGTTATACTTTGCCTGTGCGCCATATTTTCAGCAGCAGTGTGTGTATATACACGCGGAGCACTCTACCGTTTACAAAATGGGCCACAATAACAATTATACATGTCATTTACTGCAAAGATTACAGAATCTCAAAACACTCAACTGTCAATTAGCAAATGTAGATAAAAAATAAACTCGCTACAACAATTACATTTATCGCTAACAGCAAAGATTACACAACCTGACCAACACTCAACTGTCAATTGCAGATGTAACTAAAAGGAACTTGCCACAACAACAAATATACACATCATTTAATAGCAGCATTTATAAAAACTCATCTGTGAATTATCTTAACTTCTACATGACACCAGACACACTGAATGAACTGTGTCTTTGTTTCAACAGCTGACTCATAACTACAGACAATTTGTTGACCTTGTATGCACAATGCTTGTTCCATGTGTCACCGCCATAGGCATACTAAATCGTTGAGCACTTTACCAATTTAAAACGACGTGTGACTTACCATATCGATCACCATACGGACATAAAAATTTCGTGTGTATACTGACCCAGAGCACCGGAAAGGTTAAGACTGAATCTAATTTTCAACTATAAATGTTCAACTTCAAAAATATTTTGTTAATAAAGTGACAGCCTTCAATGGAAGACTGATCTACCATGAATCTTACCTACTTGTAGATGGAAGATTGATTGTATATTAAAAAAAAAACTTTACCTCTTGTGTATTCTTTTCTTTTTCCACATCTTCTAAAACAATTTCATCTTTTATAATTGTAGTGATGTCCTGAAAATGCTGTAACAAAATAAATATAAATAAAATATCTACCCTAAAACAAAAAATAAATTATTATTTTCCCCAATGAAATACTCCATTTACGGCTGTTTTAACAAACTAAATATTTACTGAAACTGTTTAAATTGGTCACACACACGCGCGCGCGCGCGCGCACACACACACACACATTTCAAACACTTTTTGCTACAGTCTATTTCTTGATGCATACATAATTTATTTAATATTTATAATTTCTTTGCCTCAAGATGTGATAGCCTATTTATAAATATTCAAACACAAAACTAAACAAACTAATGCACAAATCAATACAAAACAAGACACAATTTTCAAAGCACTCGACATCGAAAATACTAAAAATGTTAATATATACACAACAATCACACACAATAATATCAGTATAAAATACCAAAAACCAAAAGCGTAACAACAACCAACCAAAACACAAATACTCCACAAGATACAAAATTAGGAAGGCTGAGGATGGGAACAATAAGATTCCCCCAAAAACATGTTCCTAATACAGGAAAATACATCTTGAGGTAAAGAAATTAAAAATATTCAATAAATTTCTCTAGGTACGGTAGAGAAATTTTGGTCAGATGTCTGAGTCTGAACAGTGCTATGAAGAAGAATGGAGTTAACAACTGTGAATCTACATGCTGTAATGGGACTTCTATAGGGCAGTTGCAGAATTAAGGAGTCAATTTGTTTAATGTAAATTATACAATAAATGAGAGTCATAGCAAGCATGACGGTACATTTATAAGGTACCTTATACATAAGGTATTTATAAATTATTATATAATAATAATTATTATTATTATATATATTATATTATTATTATTATTATTATTATAATATAATTATTATTTATAAGGTATTTATAAATGTGTAAGGTACATTTGGACCTTAAGCAAGGAAGACGGTATGCACACATGCTGTAAACTCGATTAAAAAAAAAAAATTCATGTTTAAAAGGAATAAATCCCAAATGTTTAGTACCAAGCCACGTGTTGTTCAATAAAATATATTAGAACTTACCGTCTGCTTTAAATTCAAAAAAAAAATTCAAAGGCAGTCACAACAACGTTCTGCATAGAAATGCTATCAACACGATAAAATAAGCGAGTTGCCTGTCAGCTGACTCATGGTAAACACGTGGGCCATTCTCCACTGTTGTTGCCACTATGGTTATGTAATGTTGTGGAGTAAGGAGAAACCATGGATAAGTACACTAGTGCAAAGGTAAAAAAGAAACAACTAACAACATGTGCGAGTTATAAAGCCTTAACTTGGAAACAATCTGTACCAGGGACGTGTTAAAATATGAGATAAACTGTTAGCATAGAAAAAGCACTGATTTACTGACATGCTTGTTACATCATCTTCACAACATGCCATACGCAAGGTGCTGCCTGTTCCATCTTAAAAATCCTCCAGCCATCTGTTCCTGGGTCTACCCACACACCTGTGTCCTATAGGTTTGAATTTCCAGACTTGTTTGGTCAGTCTGGAATATGTCAATTTTAGAACACCTTTTAACTACTCTTGAGAATGCCATTTCCGAGGTCTGTATTTTACCATCTTTTTTCGTTATTGCCCATAATTCACACCCAAAGTGTGGGTCCCTTTACATAGTACAGGGACTCCCATAACTTTGTAAAACTTTAATTTTGCATCTCAATCTACCTTGTTTCTACAAATACGCTGATTTTTTCGCAGATTGTTTGGAACTTACCCAACTTGTTGAGCACTTGTTATGGTGCAGTGGAGGAGGACGTGATCAAGTGATCTGCTATATGGTCATTTGTATTCGAGAAATGGAGCAGAGTGGACAGTATTTCTTAGCTCGGTTCCACACTTACTACATCGTTCAATATCATGTGAACATGAAGTTTTAGATTTGTTTTTCTATAAGGTAAGACCTAGTGAGTTTCTATTTATTCATTCTACAGCGGCTTCATTTGTAACTATCTAATTCCGTACATTGACATCTGTTATAGATTCACTGCTGACGTTAAAACCATCTGACAATTCTATAAGTACTTTATGCATGTGTGTGTGTGTTTTATTGCATTATGTAATACATAACTGTGTATATTTATTGTATCATTTTTGATGGTGTAATTAATTATACTTATACACATGATTGATGTCGTTTGTATTTCACACATACTGTTTCGCACTGTGAGTGAGGAGAATGAATGTTTTCATTTGGTTACAACAATACACAAAATCTAGGTGCACACATAAACATCAAGGTGCTTTTTCGCAAAGGCTACCCGACCGACACATTTTATCTCTACCCAGGCAGACAACACGCCCATATACACATTTCTTTTTCCTCAACACTCATTAATCATTTGTGTGAAGGTTAACCTTACTTTTGAACACTGAAAAAACCTGCGACAACAAAGACAAGAAGAGCAGTCAAGACACAGTGTTTTACTTAACACACACATGCACACACACACGCACACACACATGCGCACGCGTGCGTGAACGTTAACCTTATTTATGAAAGTAGAAAAAACAAGACAAGAAGAAGAAACCAGGAACCGGCCTCTTTATTTTCTTTCATACACACGTATACATAAGTTATACAATTTATGCCTCACACGACATCGCCCTATTAAATCAAGATAAACAGAGGATAAGATGGCCATGGACACGCTGGATAGACTTGTTAAGGGAACATAAATCTTAAATTGTAACTGTACAAAAAAATAAACAAGAGAAGAAAAACTTTACCCCCCGCTTATTATGATCTATTTACGCCTTACCTTAACACAGAAAATTCTCACACAGTCCACAGGGCCGCCACCATATTTTGAGGAGCAAATATGGAAACCAATTACACTTACCCAAAATAAATAATTACTACAAAATTCCCTTATTTAAAAATTCCAGCGTTGTGTAGATGAACTCAAGATACAGAAATTAGGTTAAGGTATAATGGCATATTAATTAACTAACACATGTTCATGGTAATCTTATATTTTAATGTTTTATCAAACATAATATTAATTTCTTTTTACTGTTGTGAATGTTATTAAAACAAAATTTCTGAGACAAAAAAATATAATATAAAAAAGTGTTGTATGCAAATCAGTACTTTGCTCTTTCTCTTTCTCCTTCCCCCTTTTTCTCTCACACGCTCACTCACTCTTTCTCTCTATTTACCCCCCTTTTTATTGAACTCTCATTTTTTTGTTGTTTTTAATTTAACAGATTTTGTCGAACAATTAAAATATATTAAATGACATTAAGTTTTAATGAATTCTGGCCATTTAAGTTTGTTACTGATCAGTTACTTATCTCCCACGTGGTAGTCCAGTGGTTGCACATTACGTTGAAAGTTACTTTTTATGAAAAACACCAAAATAAATCTTCCACAACTTTTACACCATAACCACTTCAGCTAAATTAGTATTTCAAAAAGTTGTTCACTGTTCCATTACATTCTTTTATACACTTTTGTAGGCCTACCGGAACTGCCCACGGGCACTGAAAGAATACGAGAGACCCGTATGGTGTACAACTAGTGACTGGGGTGTTATTTTAAAAGTTTTTACTGCTTCATTAATTTCTAATACACTTGGGTAGGCCTACTTTAACTGATTCGACCTACCGTACATGCCCGAAGCGGCCACTAATAGAAAACTAATAGCGGCCAATAATAGTGTCTCGTTTCGTAGTCGGGTGGAGACTGGGGCCTTCGCTGGCGTGATTTCCATTTTAATTGAGCCTTGGAAACTGGTTTAGAGCAGTTTACCACCAACGTCCCACCCTGTGGCTGAAAATTTCCGTTCTCGTTCATCACACCTTTTCAACAGGAAACTCGCTGTGTCATTGGAAACACGTGGTGTTTGTATGATTCACTGGTGACGTGAATTCTATTGGCTGCATTTCCTTACCTTATAAGGACAGATTTTCCCCCCTCTGCACTTCCACATTATGAACCAGCTATGCTGTTACATTAAAACAATACCTTGTTACATAATTTTGTTACCCCAAATTTTGTCCCGTTACACGTTCCCGCCATGACGTAGACACACTGGTGGTAGTGGCAATGCTAAATTTTCCATCGCACATCCTTCTATACCCTATTTCCCTTCTGGAGGGAATTTTCTTCTCCCTTATCACATGTTGGCCACACTGACTACTGCCATTCAACACACCAATCACTACTGATCCTACTACATGATGACGTGACATATACTAAACATGCTGACCAATCACTACACTTCGCACCAGTGCTGTGGTACCCCCACGTGGTGCCTGTCACATGGTACTCCCACCATGGCCACATGATATCCCTACTCCAGTCACATTCTACCCCACCCATGGTTACATGGTACTCGCCCTCCTGACGTCATCAAATTCAAACTTCCCGCCATGTGGTACTGGTACATGTTCTGGCTAAATCGTATGGACTGAAAGTGCATGTAAAAATGACTTCCATGGGACACCAAACAGTCTCCAACAGTTTTAACCGATAAGTTTACAAATAACAACAATGCTGTTCATTATAACAATAAATGCTTGTTACTATAAACAAATGTATAACTATTTATAATACCTGATCAACAAACTGTTCATTCTCTTCTTTGATGATTTCTTCTTTTACATGCAGTTCTCCTTTTAGAACAGAATTTATAACTGGGAATACATCCTGCAAATTGAACAATTATAAAATTTATTTTGTCTTCTCAGTGATTTATAGAGTACTATATAAAGAGGTGATCAATACTAAATATGAAATATATAGAATCACCTATCAACTTTTGCAATAAATATCCATACTCTGTACCTACATGGTATGTGTGCATGCGCACGCTAGCACAATGTCTATAAAATAGGTTAATTACCTTCTGTCAACGTTTCTTAAAATCCTTTTAGGATGACTCGAGTTTCGACACCATTTGGTGTCATCATCAGATCGGAATATGAATTACGTCAATACATTTTGATGCATATACATCGCGTCAGATATTAAAACATTAAAAACAACACATAACATTATATAAATAATAAATAAACTATATCACAACAAATAACATTATAACAATAAAATATAAAAACAACACGGCCGCAAACGAACCTGTACAGGAACGCACCCCACGGTAAGATTAATCAATGCCGGTTTGACCTTGGTTCAATTTTATCGATCTGATATAGCCAATTTCTCGCTCTATAAGATCGATTCTATTAAATAAAACATTATTGGTATGTATTGCTTTCTCATTTAGGATACGATTGTGATCCTTCTTTATGGCTTTATATATCTCGAACCTTTCAAGGGTGTCCAGCTTTAGTGACTTTTTACATTTATGTAGGATATCCAAATTATCATTAATACTCTTTATATTATGGTTATATGAGCTCAAATGTTCTGCAAATGTAGATCTTATTACATTTGACTTGGAGCTTGGGATATGTTCTTTATAGCGTAATTTGAAAGAACGACCTGTTTGTCCTATATAGAACTGTGTGCAATTTGTTAGTAAATGTAAGTTTTTTCTCAAGTTTATTACTTGCCTTTGAGGCTAAAGTGCTATTATGCTTTTTTAATTGGTTTTTTAAAGTATGGTATAGATTTTCACCATATTCTATAGCAATGTATTTGTTTACTTTTTCTTTGGATACATCAATTGGTTTATTTTGTTTTTTATTAATTATTCTGTCTACTATATTACTTTTGTATCCATTGGCTAATGCTATGTGTTTGATAATGTTTAGTTCATTGTTATAATCATCTGTGGATAAGGGCAATGCCAGCAATCTATGAACCATACAGTTGAAAAAAGCCATTTTTTGTGAAATAGGGTGATACGATGAGGCGTGAATAGCATGATCCGTGATTGTTGGTTTTCTGTAAATATTATAGTTAATTTTATTATTTATTTTAGTTAAAGTTAAATCTAAAAAAATAATTTTATTATTCATTTCAGTCTCTAATGTGAATTGTAAATTATTTGTAATTGTATTCATATGTTTTTTAAGCATTTCTAATTGTCTGCAATTGCCATTGTAAATCATTATTGTGTCATCCACATATCGTCGGTAAAATAAAATTTTTGTATAATGTTTGTTTTTAGTCGATAAAATTTCGTTTGTTTCAATATGATTTAGGTAAATTTCAGCCAGGATGCCTGACAATGGGGATCCCATAGCTAAACCATCCCGTTGTAAATAATATTTGTTGTCGAAAGTAAAATAATTTTGTTCTAATATTACTTTTGTCAAATTGATTAACTCATCAACTGTTTCATGACTCAATGTGGACTTAGATAGTAATAAATTTTTAGCTATTTCTAACGTTTCGGTAATAGGTATGTTCGTGTATAGATTTACTATGTCGAATGAGGCGAGAGTGTGTCTCGGCTCGATTGTAATAGTTTTTGTAAGTTCGACCAGTTCTAAACTGTTTTTCAAGCTATAATTTTTATTGAACGTTATGTGTTGTCTAAAAATGTTTTTGAGTTTTTTGGCAATTTTATTTTATTTTAGGAAGGCCCTTACTATATTTGATGGTACTGGTGTATATAGACTTAATTGTTCTGATTGCACACAGTTCTATATAGGACAAACAGATCGTTCTTTCAAATTACGCTATAAAGAACATATCCCAAGCTCCAAGTCAAATGTAATAAGATCTACATTTGCAGAACATTTGAGCTCATATAACCATAATATAAAGAGTATTAATGATAATTTGGATATCCTACATAAATGTAAAAAGTCACTAAAGCTGGACACCCTTGAAAGGTTCGAGATATATAAAGCCATAAAGAAGGATCACAATCGTATCCTAAATGAGAAAGCAATACATACCAATAATGTTTTATTTAATAGAATCGATCTTATAGAGCGAGAAATTGGCTATATCAGATCGATAAAATTGAACCAAGGTCAAACCGGCATTGATTAATCTTACCGTGGGGTGCGTTCCTGTACAGGTTCGTTTGTGGCATGTGCCGGTTCGAAGCCGGCGGTTACAAAATATAAATTCTAGAAAGTTTTCGTGATCGTAAAATATGTGAGGGAGGCAGTCGAGCGGACTTTCTTCGACGGTGTGAGGGGAGCGGCGGTGTGTGCGTTGCGCGCACAGCCGGCTATGTGCTATGAAAATTGTGTGCCGGTTAGTGAGTCAACGCTTGCCCTCGCTCAGAGTATCGTCTCGTCTCTGCTCTTCGTATTGTTCTACGCAGTTTGAATCTCTCTACATGATGGAGTAGAGAATAAAACGACTCCCGGTAAGATTTAATTATTTTCATTAGTTGTGTGGATATTTAATAACAAGATATATGCTATCGTGTGAAGTACGTATTTATGTGTGTGTGCGACCTGACAAAGTTATGTAAGAGATATTTTTTTTACTGTTGTACGCAACGCCCTTTGTATAGCCATGCCTTATTATTTTCTGTTATAATGCGAGAAGTTTCAAGAGTCATTCTCATAGTAAAAGTGCTTTACATAAAAATTAATCACAAAAAAAACTTGGTGTGCAGTCAGGTAGTGATCTGTGTCGGTGCAGGTAGTATACTGTCGCCGTCTTTGTTAATTATGTTCACAAATAGAGAATGAAGTGTGAGAGCTTCTGTGTATGAAACTTAATTGAAGGTAAAACATTCTCAATGCTGTGAGTGACTTGCTGTTAAAATTTTTTGACCAAATTATGATTACTGCTCTGCACGTGGCCGGTTTAACCTGCAAAATTTTGTCGAAGCATGTTGACTGAGTACAGTTCACTTTATATTATGCCACAATTTAATAAGTTCTGTTCATGATGCAAATTTACTTATTCCATGGCTGAATTTAGACTATTTAAGCAGGTTGTAAAAACTTTAATTAATTAATTTTGTGCCTTTGGTGAGAGTTAGCTGGCGGCCCGTTAAGAGGTTAATTACCTTAACTCGGGTGTACATTCTTATAGACTGTTCTCTAATTTACTTGAATTCTTAGGGTTCTCGCTCTAAGCCGGGTTCCTGGCTTGCTGTGGGCTGAACATCTGCTCAAGCTGTGAACCATGTCAAGATAGCCTACGAAGAGGGAGACGGAGACCGAATTCCTATGTTGCGCTCGCCAGCACACTTGAGGTGATATTTATACTTTATTTCTTTTTGGGGGCCGGGCCGGCAGTGTGCCCGTTTTCTGCAAATTGCATAGATGCCATGGGACCACGTGTCCAGACTGTTTACCGGGAAGTTGAGCTGTGATCATGACTCTGAACACTATAACTTAAATTTCATAAACCTTTTTTATAACTCATTTAAATAACACTAAAAATAACACGCCTGTAAGTGCGTGCTGCACTGCGAGAGCGCGCCAGAGAGATTTTAATCTTGTACCATTTTATTGTTGCATCTAATTTTTTTACTTTTACAAAATTTAATTATTGCTCAGTAGTTCTGTTCCGGCTGGAACAGCTGTGTATAAATTTTAATTTGACTAGGCATTTCATATTTAAGGGCTGGGGACTTTCCGGTGGTTTTTCTTTGGGACTTTTCTGGGTTTACAATGTGGGACTTAGTTTTTCTGACACGCTGGTACAACTTCAGACAGGTCGAATGCCTGTCAACTTTTGTCAACTACATGTGGGCGCGCTCCCTCAGATGCCAGAGCACAACCACCTTACTGTATTCTTTTCTTTAACTAATTTTTTTATAGTCATTTGAGGCTAATAGAATTAATTCCTAATGTAATGGGAATATTTTAATTGATTTTGCCCCTTGCACAAGGGCTAAACTGATTGTTTTCTTAACGGGCCAACACATATGGGTTGACTTCCCATTTATAGCCTTGCTGTGTTATTTTGACTATAAAACATGTATTCATCATTTTCTTTTTGAGCAGATTATGTATTGTCAAAATCTTCAGCATTTGTAATGCCTCAAACAATTAATTTTGTTTACTAATGTATATAGAGATTGATTCTTTTCTGTAATTTTTGAAGTCAAATAACTGTTTAGAGTTTTATAAATACCTTCTGAAAATAGAGGACGTAGTTGTCAGTTTCAATTAATGATGTGAAAAGAACTTAAGGTTCACACACTCATCTTGGGTCATTGATCAATGGAATGCTGGATAAAGGGGTGGGCCGGTTGTTTGTGCCCCCTGAATTATTATCATTCTTCCTGGGGGTTTTGGCTTTTGTTATTCTGCTGAACGGGTTGCCTATTGGCGTATATTTTATCACTTCCGAGTTATAAGATTGTAGTTATTCTACCTGTTGGGTGGGTGCTTTCCAGGGGCATGCGTGTTAAAAACTAATGGAACTGTAAGTGGGTGTACCTTGTGTTCTGTGTGTGTTGTTATGTGTCTAGCTAGCCACGAGATGTGAGAATATTTTATAATTATATATGCATGTGTCCACTGATGTATATACACTTGTGATGTTTTATATTTATACACATTTGTCATTCTTAATTTTTATACACACTTGTTATTCTTAATTTTTATACACACTTGTTATTCTTAAGAGTTATACATACTGGCTATTTTTTGACTTGTATTCATACTTGTGATTGGGCACATATGTTATTCTGATTTGAATATATTGTTACAATTTATTATAAAATAGATTGTTAGCGTTCTGTTACAGCTGAGTTTTATTGCAAGTCCCGTCATACTGGACCCAGCATAATTTTTGCTTCTCTAGGCTCCTGCCTAGTTCTAGATAACTTGTAACCTCTCTTTGAAAGCCAATAAGCAAGGCGATAGAAATTTAAAAGGAAATAAGATAAACACTAAAAAGCAAAGAGGGGTTTCAGGCCGTGTTGTTTTTATATTTTATTGTTATAATGTTATTTGTTGTGATATAGTTTATTTATTATTTATATAATGTTATGTGTTGTTTTTACTTCCATATTCCTTAAGGAATGGAAGTATGGTGATGGCAAAAAAAATCGTGTTCGAGATTATTGCAGATTCTGATTCTACTACACTCAAAACATGAAAAAAAGTCGTTTTCCGAAAAGTGTCTGTGTGTGTGTCTGTCTGTCTGTCTGTCTGTCTGTCTGTATGTGTGTCTGTCTGTCTGTCTGTCTGTAGATTTTTTTTCTATGGCAAACGATAACTGCCGCAAATTCAAACAGAATCAAATAATTTTTTGCATGCAGCCCTGATTTGCAGAGTACTCGCGACCTATTGTTTTTGGTCAAGATCGGTTGAGGGAAAGGGGTAGTTTACCTGCAACGGTTTTTTTTTAGCAAGGGTAATTTTGTTTGTTTGGCAAACGATAACAGCCGCAAATTCAAACAGAATCAAATAATGTTTCGCATACAGCCCTGAATTGTAGAGTTCTCAAGATCTGTTGATTTTGGTGAAGATCGGTTAAGGGAAAGGGGTAGTTTACCTGTAACGTTTTATGTTTTAACAAGGGTATTTCCTATGGCAAACGATAACAGCCGCAAATTCAAACAGAATCAAAAGATTATTTGCATACAGCCCTAAATTGTAGAGTTCTCAAGACCTATTGTTTTTGGTGAAGTTCGGTTGAGGGAAAGGGGTAGTTTACCTGCAACGTTTTTTTAACAAGGGTATTTTCTATGGCAAACGATAACAGCCGCAAATTCAAACAGAATCAAATAATGTTTTGCATACAGCCCTGATTTGTAGAGTACTCAAGACCTATTGTTTTTGGTGAAGATCGGTTAAGGGAAAGGGGTAGTTTACCTGTAACATTTTATGTTTTAACAAGGGTATTTCCTATGGCAAACGATAACAGCCGCAAATTCAAACAGAATCAAAAGATTATTTGCATACAGCCCTAAATTGTAGAGTTCTCAAGACCTATTGTTTTTGGTGAAGATCGGTTGAGGGAAAGGGGTAGTTTACCTGCAACGTTTTTTTAACAAGGGTATTTTCTATGGCAAACGATAACAGCCGCAAATTCAAACAGAATCAAATAATGTTTTGCATACAGCCCTGATTTGTAGAGTACTCAAGACCTATTGTTTTTGGTGAAGATCGGTTAAGGGGAAGGGGTAGTTTACCTGCAACGTTTTTTTATCAAGCGTATTTTTTATGGCAAACGATAACAGCCGCAAATTCAAACAGAATCAAATAATTTTTTGCATACGTCCCTGAATTGTAGAGGTCTCAATGACTTTCGATTTTGGTGAAGATCGGTTAAGGGGAAGGGGTAGTTTACCAGCAACCTTTTCCGTTTTAACAAGAGTAAAGTACTTGAAAATTTATTTAAACTTTTTGAAACAATGGTAATTGTTAAAAATAAAATAATTTTGTTGCCAGGCAATAAAATTATAATTTTTTCATTTTAATGTAATATAATATTTTTCATTTAATACAGCAATAAAAAAAGCAGGTAAGACACAGCCTGGCTGTTTGGCTGAAAATGATTTTAAATATAAATCTTAGAATATGGAAGTCATGTATGGTTCTCCATACCGATATTTATTAATGTTTTAATATCTGACGCGATGTATATGCATCAAAATGTATTGACGTAATTCATATTCCGATCTGATGATGACACCAAATGGTGTCGAAACTCGAGTCATCCTAAAAGGATTTTAAGAAACGTTGACAGAAGGTAATTAACCTATTTTATAGTCTTAATCGTTTCTGGAGGCAAGAAAAATGTTTAAAGCACAAATGTGCGATTTTACTTACTTAATCTCATGTAGTTTATATGTATATAACACTATGATACAGTTTGTGTATTCTGTTGAGTTTTAATTACATATCTACAAAGGAATGTGATCCAAATCTCAAGTGGTACATGACACTGAACAACCTAACACATTAGCTATGGGTTAAATAATGTTTATGCACATTACCTGTTCAGTCTCAGCCTCTTCTGGATCTGCTTCTTTCTTTACACTGACCGTTAAAACATCCTACAAATAACAAGGAATTAAAATTTACTTTTATACAAATCCATTACCATTATACGAGAATGCATTATAAGAGGCTGTAAAGGAAGCCATAAAGATGTTCAAGACAGTAATAACATTTCATGGAAAGAGTATAAGAGTTAAGAGTTACTGATGGTATGGTTTCTACTCACAGAAAACAATGTAAATTGAGAACACAATTGAATATTATAAAAAATTATTAGGGGAAGAGGAGAATCAGGAACAAAAATAGGTAAATATTAAAACTGGTAAAGATAACTGAGAGGAATCAGTGTCAGAGCACAGGCCAGATGGAGAAAAAAATTTGCTACTGTCAAATACTGGATTCAAATTAAGAAGAAATTCCTCAAATTATGTTTGCAGCATGCTATTACAGAAGCTGCATGTGAAACCTAGACAATAGGGAAAGGTGAAAGACACAACCACAGCATTTGAAATCTGCTGCTGTAGGAGAATATTAAAAATATACTGGACGGGCAAAGTAATTAGAAAACAAAAATGAACAGGTTCTGGAAACAATGGGTGAATGGAGAGGTTTGTGAAGATGAGATAGTGTGGTGGCTCACTACTGGTTGAGACCCAGTAATGACTTTGCATCCAGTGAGTGGGAAGTACTGCAGAGAAAGGCAGGGACTAAGAGTACCCAGGTTGACAGTTCAGTTGTAGGACGCTGTAAGTTCTCACAGATAAAGAAGGTGGTTCAGGAAGAGTCAAAGAAGAAGGAGATACAAAGAGTCTGAGAAACATGTCAGAGACATCAGGTAACACATTTGCCTCATGAACAGCAGTAAAGCAACATGTTCGTCTGTTGCACTGTTAATTACAGTCATGTAAACAAAAAAAGGAAAGTCAATTTTGTCTGTTGGAAAGGTATGACTTGATTTTCTGATTGGCTAAGAGAATGTTCTTAAGAGATTATCATGGTTGTGCCAAAAAATAAAGAATGATGTTCTAACCTTTTAGACCAAACAAATCAAAATACTTGTAAAAAAGGGCCAGGTTTAGTATATAAACACATAATTTTGTAGTAGGATAATGGAAGACCTCAGACAAGCATTGTTTTTAAGGCAAAAAATCGCTGAGCTGAAATACAATCTGTTGCAACATCACTTTTACTCGCCTGATTTAGCTCTATTTAATTTTAATTATTCCCAAAACTCAGAAATTCCCTGGGGAGGGAGGGATTTTTCTGGAGATGACTGAAAGCGGCACTAAACGGTTATCAGAGGACCTAGAACAATCAAACTTCTGAATGGGATAAAAGCACTGGAGCATCACTAAACCAAATGTGTTCAACTACATGGAGACTTTGCTGAAATATGAAAAGTGATTCCAAAACGAAAAAATACTGGTAAGTCTTTTATTATTAGGTCATGAACATTTCAAATTGCCATAGTATATACCTGTAAGGTATATGAAATGATAAGTGACCTTATCTATGAAAAGCCATGTTTCAAACGGATTTCAATCATATATTGTTGCATTAAAGATTATCAGTTATGATGAGGTGATATGAACTTGTGACGATTTTATTAAAAAAAAAAATAAATAAAAAGGAGAGATTTATGTTTAAATTAAAATAGCACATTTAAACAAAGTTCAATCCCTAAGGTAAAACAGAAATAATAATAATTAAAGACCTTAAAACCAAGAGGAATGCGAGTATAAAGGTAAGGGAACACCCTTTAATTATTAACCATGCTTAGACATGCGGAAACCGGCATCAACACGCAGAATAACATGTAAATAAAACTAATAAAAGTAGGAAATTACCACTCGATATAAAAAACATAAAGGTATACAATAATTAATTACGAAGTAAAGGATACCATAGTATAATTAAATATGTCAAAGATTAAACCGGTAGATATTAATCGGAATGTGGAACTACTTTTATGGTGAAGTGTAAACGACGCGAAGTTACTTTACCTGCCCCAATAAACAAACCCCACTTGCAATGGAGCGCTCACACCATAAGCTGCGCACAGCAGTAATGTGCACCGATGACAATATTGTGGTTTTTCCAAGTGAATAATCTCAGTTAAAATATATATATATATATATATATATATATATGCACTCTGTACACTCTTAACCGAAATGTATCGTTAAATAGTTGGATCGCGACGCAGAGATAAATATGTTGAAAGCTAGTAAAAGAATAACTAAATTGTGCGCCGATGACATCTCTACCAAATCTTAAATAAGAAAATTATGTAATTAATACAGTACTAGGACCATAAGGTGAAATTCAACTAATAAATAATCATGTAAATACCAGTGAAACAAACTTTTGCATTAATTATTCTAACAACGAAATATTACTACCAGTCAACTAAGAGGAGAGTACCAGACCCAGAATGATCTAACACGTCAGGAACTTCACCGTCACCGGATACTAAGATAAGGACAGACCTTCAGGAAACACACCGAGGACCGAGGAGCCGAATCTGCATCAACTACAGGATACCACAGGTGACATGGAGGCTTGTCTTCCATGGTCATGAGATACTAAAATTATAACCAACAAAAGACAATTTAACTAACACTTTAAGACTTTAAAAAACAGACATTATATGTAAGGTGTAGTCTGTAATCTGATAAAACTATTTGTAGTAAAAGATTAAAAGTTTAAACTGTAAAGCATTATGGTTTTAAAAGGTAAATAAAGTCCATTCTTCAGATGGCACAATTTCAAGATAGTATATGGGGAGGTGACCATTATTAACATACTATATTCAATCCCGGATCCGTGGAAAAATTAAACCTATGTACATCTTTATGTTGAGGGCCCTTCTAAAAGAATAAAATATATAATCATCTTGTAAACTGTAATCTGTTGAACCATATATGTTGAGAACTTTAAGTAGACCAATTAATGTTATTATGTAATAAAGAGATGTCATGGTACAAAACAACAAAACTGAGTGAATAAATCTGCAGAAACCCCTGTCAATGTTCCTCAATTATAGGACCTGATATTACATATATACTCCTAAATGCTTATTTTTGTTTATTTAGAAGTTGGTTAAGACTATGGCAGCCTGTGTAATTGACCTGAACCAATTAACCACAGGTTCCCGATATTATAACGTAGGAGACGTTATAAAATGCGCCACTTTGCTTTTGTAAGATAAATTGTGTACGTAGTGGCACTAGGGATTGCAATCCGGCATCATTTGCAATCCGGCCGGATCCGACCGGATTCCCAGCGATCCAGCCGGACCCGGCCAGATCCGGCTGGATTGATCAAATCAGGATGATTTTCACTTTTCGGTTCAAAATGAACTGTTAATGAGTTAGTCGAGTGTAATTGTACTTATTATAGGTAGTTTATTAAAAAAACATATATATATATATAATCAACTTTATTTCCAATGTTAAGATTAGACGAGCAAACAATTAAAATCTAGTAGTGTAGGGTAAGTAATTAGTAAAATTTTAACAACGTAACGAGTGGTTCAATCTTCCACTTCCTAAATTTCATAGTAAGTAACTTTATAAAATCTAATTTAATTAACCTTACGTAATTTACTTAGATGAGAATTGAGATCACAATAATTATTAAAGTATTTATTTGAAAATGCTAACTAACAAGTCTTATAGTTATGACAGACACCATCATGATTTGATGAATTTGTCTGATGAATAGCACAATTATCACAATCTTTATTGTATTATAATTATAGCTCTTTAATTTAGTCAACTTACGATAAATAATTATTTTAAGTAATGATTATTTCAGTATATATATTATCAAAAAATCAATTTTGATTTTGAAAGAAGGATCTTAGAAAACAAATAGTATTAATTGTGTCATCTCCCAGTCGACTTCTAATGGAGCTATAAATATAGCCTGCGGCCGAAAAAGCCCTTTCAGCTTCTACACTTGTTGGCTTTATTGTCAGCAAATAATCATGAATAGTAGATAAGTATTCTCCTCGAACTCCTTCACTTTCAAACGCAGTCATTTCCTTTTTTAGTACTTTATCAAAATCTTTTTCTTTTTTAGTATTTATGCTATAACATGTGGATTCTTGCTGGATTTGTAATTGTAGTTCTTCCTGTAATGTCAAATCTTTCTTTAGTAATGGTGAATCTACGTTCTCGTCTACTATTTCTTCCACTTTTTTTTAGACTTATCATCTTGAATAACTCTCTCTAAGATTTTTTTCATTTCTAATCGTATGACTTTTTTCTTTGGCATAGTAAATGTATCATCGGATCCGTTTAGATTTTCATGATATTTCTTTGGATTCTGTAAATATATTAATATTCCTGATACTACAGTGCGGCGTTCTTTAATCCTTGTACATAGTGCTTCATATAATTCATTACTTAACACCGTGTCATGAGTGAGCAACTTCTCTAAAACAAATTTTAGTGTTGTTTCAGCAGTTAACAGGGTCGAATCTCTTCTGCATAGGGCCTCTACAGCCAATTTAAATGGCTGCAAACTGTCAATCAAATCTTTTATTTTCGACCATTCAAGGTCACTAAATTTAATGTCAGATCCTATATCTATTAAAGCTTTATCGACACACACTTTCAGCTTATAAAATCTTTCGATCATAGAGAGAAGACTATTCCAACGTGTGCGGCAATCCAACATCAGGCTTAATTCTTTACCTATATCTTCTTTCACATACTTTTGCAGATACATATCGTATTTAGTAGGCGACCTTTTGAACAGCATTACTACTTTTCGCACTTTTTGAAGAATATCATTGAATCTAGGAATTACTTCCGCCTTAGAAAGATAAGGATCCCCAGGATCCGTTATTGTAACTATAACCCCTTGTTCAAGTTGTTCTTCATCATTCATTGTGTCTTCGTCATCTGTATCTGTATCTGATTCATTAGATGTTGTTGACGTTGTTGCTAGGCGGTTTTCTGCCTTCTCTTCATTTTTTTTATATAAAACATCGACCACAGCTAATTGTAACCCATGTGCGAAGCAGAGTTGTTGATAGCAATTCATGAGCTTACCTATTTTGACCATAACACTTGCGCTGTCAGTACTCATGCCAATAATATCAGTATCAGTATCAAGACCGAAGCTTTGTAAGCGATTTTTTATTAGACTGATAGTATGTTCCGCAGTACACGAACCATGGATTCTAATCAAGCCCAGATTAAAGTGTTTTTCTTTGTGGTGTAAATTTAGGTTCAAATATCGGTGATTTTTTTGGGAAGTCCATTCGTCAAAACTCAAAGAGAATCGTTTTCCTTGTTTCCTAAGATATTCGAACTCAATTATCAAGTCTGCTTTAACGGTATTTGCGAAATTTGTTACTATAGATCTTATAGTATTTGGTGAATTAGGAAGTTGAAATCCGCTTTTTCTAAACAAATATCTCAAATCTGGCGATGTACAAAATAAATTGAAGGGCATACCATTTTTACAGACCATTCTCGAGATCATCTTTTCCATCGAGTTTTCCTTTTGAAAATAATTGTCTATTGTTTTAGACTTTTTCTTGGGTATTTCTTCCTCACAAATAATATTATCTGAATCAGTTCTTGATGTGGATGGTTTAGAGAATGAATCAGAATTCGGACGTTTTAATTGGCTATTTTCAGAACTTTGATCAATGCAAATGCAATGCTTTGTTCTCAAATGTGTTCTTAATCCTTTATAAGAACCTTTACTTATTTGTATTAACTTTGAGCACAATATGCATTCGGCGTCGGCGTTGACAGACTTGTCTTTTTTCATTTTTTTTAAATAATGCCATATAGTTTTCTCACTGTCCCCACCATAATCCTCCTCATTTTGACTTGTTTTTGAAAGTGACATGTTTTATAATTTTTTTAAACTAGGATAAACTAATAATAAATTAGTATACTACGAGTAATACCTGTAAAAAACAAAAAAAAACATATTTAATTACAATATTAATTTAAATTTTTGTTCATACGTAACGTAACTCAATTTAATTCATTTCGAAGTCTAATAATTCAGACAATTTGTGTAAACTATCCAGCATTATTTATTTATTTAATGATCTTTTATATCATTCACACACTCATAAGTCAACAAAATTTATTTGTCGATTGAGCAAAAACAATGTCTATTTCCATTTGAATAAAACACTTTTCAACGGATACTATTACTAGCGTAAATACCAAAAAATAATATATATTTACTTACATTTTGACGAAGCACCGACATAACCAAACACATATTTATTGTCTCGAGCGAGGCGAATAATACTGAACTGATCAGCTGGCGTGTTGCGGAGAGGGGGGGCTGCGCGGCGTAGTGGCGCGGAGCGTCTCAGCGTCGAACGACTCGCACGCATGCACACACACCACGTATATCGCATTTAAAGCTCCTAATCTTGCAACAGCGCTATTATTTTGTCATAAATTGCTAACACCGGACCCGGTCACCGGATCCGGTATATTGGTGCCAGATCCGATAAAGGTTTAATGATGCCGGATCCGCCGGATTCCCGGTCCGTTTTCCGGATTGCAATCCCTAAGTGGCACATATAAAATGCGCCACTGCTTTGTTAAAATAATGTTTCTGTTCTGTTTGTAGATTTATTCACTCTGTTACTTTAACATGGTAGCTAAAATAGCTAAACCAATTTACTTTAATTTGGTTCAAGTAAAATACACAGAGTAAAAAAAAAGGTGTAACTCGCGCGGGAAGGATTAAATAATAAAATTCTTAATTATTTAAGATAAGAAATAGTATGATGAGAAGTAACCTCATTAATTAGTATAGAGTGCTTTAGAATCATTAGATCGCGTAATTATATAAGAGAATCATAATATAAAATACGTAAGGATATTTATAGATTTAAATGTAATAAGTCCATGTCTGTGCCTGTCCAAAAATTCATTCATCAACGTGTCGATTTGACAACAAACCCAGACCGGTAAATATCTTGTTCACGCCTGTATGAAACTGTCCTTTGTCACCCTCTGCCACGTTGAGTTAGACAATAGACTCA
The DNA here is from genome assembly GCA_034769895.1 of Magicicada septendecula. Taxonomy (NCBI): domain Eukaryota; kingdom Metazoa; phylum Arthropoda; class Insecta; order Hemiptera; family Cicadidae; genus Magicicada; species Magicicada septendecula. Next base: position 435,002,761 of record CM068372.1, on the reverse strand, counting down.
ACCCCCCTCTATTGTTATACAAAATGTTCGACATCCCGTGCCCAGTAACAACGTATTTCAACCATATGTTTAAAATTAAATTATGTCTGTATGAAATCCCTCTTTGTCTCTCTGTGACGAGATTCAATCCTCGTATAACCTAATGTAAATATTCCTCAGCTATTTAAAATTGTTAAATTGTATTTAGTAAATTGTTATTTTACTAAACCAAAAGAGAGTAGTATAGATTTTAGTATTAGTAGAGTAAGTACTTATAAGACTTAACATCCAGGGAACATGGCTCAATTTAACCCTGATTTGTTACTAAAAGACGAACTGTGCTACGAAGCCCTTTTACGCGGTTTACCTCATGCGAATGTAACGGTCGCAGAATTACGCAAAACGTTACGCGAAAGTAGGTCAGATACACCCGCACAGTTAGGTAAATTAAGCGAACTAGATTATGATAGCGAAAGAGAAACATGTTATGCGAAGTATAGGGAATTGACGTTAATATCTCAAACACTCCACGACGAAAAATCACCTGCTGTAATCTTGCGTACCACACAAAGAATAGAGCATTTGACCCGTCGCATGAAGAATTTATTAAACTGGCCCAACGTTACTGTAATCCCACCCGATGTGCAGAAATTTGCTGATGAAGCACTCCAGCAATTACCCACAATAATAAATGAATTGCGAAGGAAGTCCGACTCATTTAGAATGGAGGAAATCGAACAATCTCTAAAGAAATTATGTATCTCCCCAGTTCAATCTCCTACCTTAGAACACCCACCCAATACCGCGAATCTCGAATCACCCCCTGTATCAAGAATAGAACTGAGTCAGTATCAGCTACCAAATAGAGACGTGAATACCCTAACGATATCGGAAGCCCCACTTCCCAGTGCCCTCCATAATCTCACCAATAAGTATGCGTTAGAACCCTCTAAAATGACAAATCCAGAAGCGGGACCTCCAAGAACAATACCTCACGTAAACTTTAGTGCGGACCTCTACGGAAAGATCACTAATCCGGTAGAAAAAATTGTAACAGAAATTCCATACACCGATGGATTGAGTATCACCAAACTATTAAACTTCATAAAATACATGCTACAAATAAAAGAGTTACAGCAACTAAACGATTGGCAAATATTACAAGTCCTTCTACCCAAATGTAAATCACCATTAAAAGATCATGTACTGGAGTCATTAAGCTCACAACTTCCAGTAGAAGAACTTCATACTACCCTAATAAAACATTTCATTCCAACTGGAATTTATGAGGAGCTCAAACGAAACACCGTACTTCGAGTACAAGGAGCACATGAGAGACTCGCCCACTATATTGCTGACATAAGAGAATCTTCCCGATTATTGCAAGTAAACTGGAGCGAAAAACAGTTAGTAGATACAATCTTAGTAGGATTATCCCCGGAAGAGAGATCTCGTTTAGCACTAATAAATAGGCCAAACACATTCGCAGAATTAGAACAAAGCAGTATTCACTCGTCCAACGTATGGTATTCGGATCAGAACAGACGTGCGTTACTCCCCCAGGTACAACGTAGGAATGAAACACAACCCCTGGTAACAGATGCAAGAACACAGCGTGAAAGACGACCACTGCGAATTCCTGCAACCTTTCACAACCAAGGTAAGTCGAATAACCCATGACCTCAACAGAATACCAGTGATACCGCTAGTAGAGAAAGAAGATGTTATAATTGCGGGAAATTTGGACACATCAGTAAGTATTGTAAACAGAAACAGCATTATCAACCACCCGCTTATTCAAAAAACATGTAAGGCAGGGAGATCCGAAATCCTGTGTCTTCCGCAGCATCGTGAAAACAGGTAAAACCCGAAAATACGAATTAAACAAAAAAAAATAACAAAAGAAAATTAGACCCCTATGTTAAGAAGTTTATCGATAAATGTAATGCAATTACAAAATGCAAGTTCAATAAGTGTCAGTTACCATATATACAAGTAGACCTTGGTGTTACATCCACTCTTGGATTAATAGATTCCGGATCAACTAGGAGCTTAATCAGTCAACAGCTAGCCGATACTTTAGCTGAACACAACCTAGTTAAACGCAGTCAAACTGTGAACATCAAATGCGCTACAGCTAACAAACAAAACTTAATTATAAAACTCAGCATCACGATTAAACTAAAAATTAAAAATTTAACGTGGTATTTTCCAATGTTGGTATGCGATGAATTAGGACCCGATTTAATATTAGGAGCTGACTTTATCAGTAAAACAGGTATAATTCTTGACATTCACGATAAGAAGTATTATTTTGGATTCGATCGTACTCAAAAATATAATTTTGATTATGAAACAAATAACAGTAAAAATACTGAAACAGCTGCAACACACTTAGAACACCACGAGTCCGAATTAGCTCATCTAGAAAGTAAAGATAGACTGAAAATACAGAAACTAATAAGAATTTTCCACCGTCCTCACACCGAAGTTAGGATTAACTAACCTGATAGAGTACAAGATCAACTTGAGGACAATAAAGTGATACATCTACACCCATACAAATTATCGCCACCAAAAATGGAAATAATGAGAAATCAAATCAATAAATTATTAGAACAAGAAGTCATAGAACCTTCCACTTCACCTTATTCATCACCTGCGTTTTTAGTACCTAAAGGCCACGATAAACATAGACTAGTTGTGGATTATAGGCAATTAAATAAAAGGATAGAATTCGAGTCCATACCACTTCCCGACATCCACAGTGCTTTCCATTACTTTACAAAAGCAAAAGTTTTCACCATAATGGACCTAAATCAGGCATTTCATCAAATACCACTATCGGAAGAATCCAAACGTCTAACCACATTCGCCATCCCATTCAACCTGTACCAATTTACTAGAGTACCCTTCGGAATATCACAAGGAAGTTCTGTATGTAGCCGATTGTTAGAGAAAATATTTCACGATATAAAATTTAAATACGTGTATCACTACCTAGATGACATAGTTATCTACAGCGAATCAATGGACCAACATCTTAATCATCTACGTGAAGTACTATCCCGATTAAAGAAAGCCGGATTAACAGTAAACCCCAGTAAAGTAAATTTTGCTGTCACACAATTTTCATTTTTAGGTCACATAGTAAAGGCCGACGGAAAGGTAAGCATAGACCCTGAACGAACTCGAGCGATCAGAGAATTTTTACCACCGCGAGATGCGAAAGGAACTGCCCGATTTTTGGGAATGATAAATTACTTCCACAAGTATATTCCTCATCTAGCCGATATAGAAGCACCGCTGAACACTTTAAGAAAAAAGGGAGCGAAATTTGAATGGACCCAACAACACCAAGCTGCATTCAAAAAAACTGAAAGAAAGCATAATCTCACCCCCACTATTACAATTAGCTGATTTTACTAAACCGTTCGTAGTGCAGACAGACAGTTCAAGTGTAGCCCTAGGTGCAGTAATATATCAGGAAGTAGATAATTCTAGATTACCGATCAGTTATGCTTCACGAACTCTGACCGAGCAGGAAAAGAAATACTCCGCATACGAATTAGAATATTTGGCTATAGTATTCGCATTTGAGAAAATCAAACCCTTTTTAGAACATAAAGAATTCCTGTTAGAAACGGATAATCAAGCCTTATCTTGGTTATTAAATCACCTGAAACAGTTAGGTCATATTGGAAGATGGGTATTGAGGTTAAATTGTTACAAATTTAAGGTACAACATATTCAAGGTACCCAAAATGTAGTTGCCGATACACTGTCCCGTATGTTCCAGCCGCCTAATAAAACATCCGAAAGTAAGGAGAGTAGAGAAAAACCAATTATTAATATGTTAATTACTGAATTCCCCCTTGCATTTACTAATATAGCTCAGTATCAACAACAAGACCCGCATCTAAAGACAATAATAGAACAGCTAGATAAAGGAAATAAGTCAGAAAAATATGTATTGAGTAAGAGAGTATTATGTTATAGAATAGCTAATGGAAAATCCTTGAGAATAATTGCCCCTGATATTATTAAACCTATGCTGATGGAATACTACCACTCCTCTACCATTGGAGCACATATGGGAATAAATAAAACGATACATCGCATTCGAAAAGAATATCATTGGGAAAATATGAACAGCGAGATAGCTAGATTTGTAAAACAGTGTAAGTTGTGTGCACTAAGCAAGCCAGCGAGAAACAGCCACATAGGTCAATTAACCTCGGAAACTCCCACTACCCCTTTTCTAAAATTTACTTAGACTTTTCGGGCCCCTACCCACGTTCTAAATTAGGAAATACCATGCTACTCATTTGTGTAGACTCATTCACCAAATTTGTCTGGATGTATCCCATGCGGTGAGCGTTAGCATCGACAACCGTGAAGATTTTGCAAGATAGATTATTTAAAGATTTCGGTACACCAGTACATCTAGTGTCAGATAACGGACCACAGTTTAAGTCAAAAGAATTCAAGGACATGTGTTTCAAACTAGGTATAGACCACATTACCATTACAGAGTATCGTCCACAAGGTAATATAGCTGAAAGGTATTTGTGAAACCTAAAATCTGCTTTAATACCCTACCATGCAAACGACCATACATCTTGGGACCAGAACCTATCCTGGATACAATTTGCCTTCAATTCAGCCTATTATGAAGGACATAAATCGACCCCCTTTGAATTACTGTATAAATATAAACCTAACCACCCATTGTCCACAAAGTGGAAAATACATGAGTTACTACCCCACGAAATTAGTGGTAAAAATATAAAGAAAATCTGGAACGAACCTCGTGCTAATTTAAGAGCTAACTTAAGAAAATCTCGAAAATATCACGAGCGGAATAATAAAGTAGTAAAGTATCAAGTCGGAGACTTAGTGATGTACAGAACACACCCGACGAGTAGTGCAATTGATAAGACCACCTCCAAACTATCATACCGATGGTGTGGCCCTTACAAAATTTACAGATACTTAACTCCTGTAACAGTAGCACTGTATGAACCCACTACACAAAAATATGTACGTAGAAGTCATATTTCCCAGATAAAGTATTATCACGAAGAAAGAAATGCTAGTGAGCAAGAAAACAAAAAAAAGGTATTAAAAGTATATTTGCTACATAGTAATTGAGTCACTATTTAATTACCTAATCATATAAATAGGAATGAGGCCTGATCAACCTTAGATCCTGTTCAACGAGAATGAGAAAAGTAAGAAGTCAGCTGACACCGACTATAAGTAACAATTAAATAATGATTACTTAACAAGTAGTGTACTAAAATGATTCGTCAACTACGATTCATCGGAACCTTCGAATAAAAAAGGAAACACATCCATACTGTGATGCGAAACACGCTCTGTGAAGAGTAACTCTATAACAAGAGTAAAACAAAACTAAAGAAAAAACCGGTAGTAGTCGTAAGTAATAGTATTAAGAAGAATTTTGTGTGTTTTATATGTTTCATGAAGTTTTAATTTTACGTATTTTAAGCATTAGTTTGTAAGGCGTTGTATATCTTGATAATAGTAAAAAGTAAGTTGAGTGATTAATGTACCTCGTGAAGAGATTGTTAAAAGGTAAGAGGAATTTCATGCAGAAATGCCAAGCATACTACCAGTTCAATTCTGACAAAATTCCCCGTAGAAAACACATCCGTTCACACACCTGTGTCTTCTTTAAGTGGCGGAGTATGTGACGATTTTATTAAAAAAAAATAAATAAATAAAAAGGTGAGAGATTTATGTTTAAATGAAAATCGCACATTTAAACAAAGTTCAATCCCTAAGGTAAAACAGAAATAATAATAAATAAAGAGCTTAAAACCAAGAGGAATGCGAGTATAAAGGTAAGGAAACACCCTTTAATTATTTACCATGCTTAGACATGCGGAAACCAGCATCAACACGCAGAATAACACGTAAATAAAACTAATAAAAGTAGGAAATTACCACTCGATATAAAAAACATAAAGGTATACAATAATTAATTACGAAGTAAAGGATACCATAGTATAATTGAATATGTCAAAGATTAAACCGGTAGATATTAACTGGAATGTGGAACTACTTTTATGGTGAAGCGTAAACGACGCAAAGTTACTTTACCTGCCCCAATAAACAAACCCCACTTGCAATGGAGCGCTCACGCCGTAAGCTGCACACAGCAGTAATGTGCACCAATGACAATATTGTGGTTTTTCCAAGTGAATAATCTCAGTTAAAATATATATATATATATATATGCACTCTGTACACTCTTAACCGAAATGTATCGTTAAATAGTTGGATCGCGACGCAGAGATAAATATGTTGAAAGCTAGTAAAAGAATAACTAAATTGTGCGCCGATGACATCTCTACCAAATCTTAAATAAGAAAATTATGTAATTAATACAGTACTAGGACCATAAGGTGAAATTCAACTAATAAATAATCATGTAAATACCAGTGAAACAAACTTTTGCATTAATTATTCTAACAACGAAATATTACTACCAGTCAACTAAGAGGAGAGTACCAGACCCAGAATGATCTAACACGTCAGGAACTTCACCGTCACCGGATACTAAGATAACAACAGACCTTCAGGAAACACACCGAGGACCGAGGAGCCGAATCTGCATCAACTACAGGATACCACAGGTGACATGGAGGCTAGTCTTCCATGGTTATGAGATACTAAAATTATAACCAACAAAAGACAATTTAACTAACACTTTAAGACTTTAAAAAACAGACATTACATGTAAGATGTAGTCTGTAATCTGATAAAACTATTTGTAGTAAAAGAGTAAAAGTTTAAACTGTAAAGCATTATTATTTTAAAAGGTAAATAAAATCCATTCTTCAGATGGCACAATTTCAAGATAGTATATGGGGAGGTGACCATTATTAACATACTATATTCAATCCCGGATCCGTGGAAAAATTAAACCTATGTACATCTTTATGTTCAGGGCCCTTCTGAAAGAATAAAATATATAATCATCTTGTAAACTGTAATCTGTTGAACCATATATGTTGAGAACTTTAAGTAGACCAATTAATGTTATTATGTAATAAAGAGATGTCATGGTACAAAACAACAAAACTGAGTGAATAAATCTGCAGAAACCCCTGTCAATATTCCTCAATTACTCCTAAATGCTTATTTTTGTTTATTTAGAAGTTGGTTAAGACTATGGCAGCCTGTGTAATTAACCTGAACCAATTAACCACAGGTTCCCGATATTATAACGTAGGAGACGTTATAAATTTTAATGATATTACAGTAAGATAACAATTTAATTAAGTCAAATATAATTAATTATCTACTGTCTACTACAGTGTAAACTTATTAACACACTTTCTACATTAATAGTTTGTTAATTATACAGTTAAAAGAGCAGCATGCCTACTGTGTCCTTGACTGACTTGTTTATAACTAATCTTAAGAGCAGTGGGTTAGTAAGAAGGGTTAACCTCACTCCCCACGAACGGGTAGGTCGTGTACATAAAATCTGAAGGAAGCAATTGTATTCACACATTAAAACAGTTACAACATTAAAAGTGGGTAATAAATGGTGAATTTTGGACTCCCCCCCACCACTTGGCACACGAGCGGGTGGTCAGATAAAAAATTCAAATCCAAGTCATGATCACTCATCAAATAGTCAGTTGTGTGCCTGGCTCTTACTATCTGTCTAACAAACACTTGAGACAAAACACAAAGGTTTGAATATGTACATCAATTACATGTCTAAATTGACTTTTAGACATATTGGACGGTAATGTTGGTATTTAATGTGGGAATTGTATAATTGAAAGGTTGGCTAATCTGATCATAGTCCAACTATGCTCGCTTCGGCAAACATGACGTTACAGTGCTCCAAGCGTCTGAACGCAGCAGACGTGATTTACGCTTGTTACTTCGGCTGTCATCTTAATTCTTTAATGTCGCGACTTATTATGTAGGCCTTAGGCCCTAAATCAATTCATTTATCTAGCTTCAAGTGTTGCGTAATTGCGCCTCACTTCTATAATGTATAACATTTTTTGACCTAATGTGATTTCCCAGACTTCATGATGCGTACAAGGCTTAGCTAACCTTTCAAATTCTAAATTAAATTGTAACATTTATGCATAATAAATGTATTAAATTACAGTCCGCTTACTCATCTTTATTTTCTCCATCCTGGAAAATTTGATTCCACTACAACATTAATTTTCAAACACTAATTCTTAACTTAGAAGGGTATAAGAAGGGTTAACCTCACTCCCCACGAACGGGTAGGTCGTGTACATAAAATCTGAAGGAAGCAATTGTATAGCTAACAGTTACAACATTAAAAGTGGGTAATAAATGGTGAATTTTGGACTCCCCCCCCACCACTTGGCACACGAGCGGGTGGTCAGATAAAAAATTCAAATCCAAGTCATGATCACTCATCAAATAGTCAGTTGTGTGCCTGGCTCTTACTATCTGTCTAACAAACACTTGAGACAAAACACAAAGGTTTGAATATGTACATCAATTACATGTCTAAATTGACTTTTAGACATATAATACATATAAGGTATAACATAAGACATATAATACATCTAATACTGATGTATTCTGCAGAAACTGGGAGTGAGACAATGCAAGTCAAACAGCGAAATGAGATGTCACAAATATGGAGTTTACGAGAATACCAGGAAGACTTGCAGAGGACAGGACTACCAGAGTGGACAACACAAGAGAATGAGTGATGATAGAATAGTATGAGTATGTTAACATAATTGGCCAACACAAAGACAGAGGACTGGCAGACCAAAAAAAAAAGTTTTAAAGCTACTTCGCAACTAACACACAGATTACAAGTCTAAATTGGACGAGGGAGGAAGAGAATTGCTTGAAAGTTAGGAGGTTATGGAAAATGCATATTGTCAATGCGAACCCTACACAAAAGAATACATGTATAACTCATATTCTTACAACAATTAATTACAAATCAATATTATGATAAATAAACTATTATTAAAATAAGAAATGAATGTGTGTATAAGATACGTGTATATGTAACACGTGTATCAATTTAATACATACATTAAACAGCAAAAAATAAATTTTTATTTTCAAACTTTATACCTTGTCCTCAAATTTGATCTCTTCCATTTGTCAGATGATGGATAAATTGATCTTGTTAACACCTGAAACAAACGAAAACATGTTGGCAGTCAATGAAGACTAAATCTACATCACTCACAAGTTAGCACAAGAATAACATCTGATTAAGGACACTTTTAGATTAAATGCACATATCTTTATTAATAAATAATGTATTCCCATTCTCAGACCTCAGTTTAACCAATGAGGATGCTATATCTTAGTTGGGCAAGGTACCTACTTCATTTCATTCAATAAAGTGTTCTTGGTTGAAAGGACATACCGAGACCACTTATGTAGAGGAAAAGTCACATTACTTCTGCACATGTAATTGGAATGAGCTAATGTACAGAAGAGCATTCAACCTACAGTGCTAACTATAGGTACTGATGATTCCTGGAAATTGTTTTCCCCATAAAAGTACACTTTTCTTTGAAGCCATATAAACATGTGTCCACAATTTTTTTTATCACTTCGTCATACCATGTTACTTATTTTGACACAGACTTTGTTTTTAAATTCCTATTTACCTTTTGATATAATTTTAGAATTATTTTGAGAAGGAAACAACAATTGCTTATCAATTGAATGCTAAAATTTTTATGAAACCTCAGAGTCAAAATGTTTGCAGAAGTTATACAGTATACTCTGTTTCACATAACTTCCAAATTGACAGCTGTGGGAATACACTGCAATACTGCTAGCAAACTGTTGTTTACAATAGAAGTTTGAAGCGTTTGACAGATTTAAAGAGCTGAAATATTTGTTCTCCTTTATCTAGTCTGAAGACGCGTTTCATCTTATTTATAGCTTTCAGGGTGCAGTAAATTGAATCTGGTCTTAAACAGAAAATCTTTGACAAATAATATTAGAAATCGTGTAGAAATTAATAACACATTACTAAAACAAACCACATACAAAAACAGCTAACAGATCCAAAACCTGATGTGCTATATCACTGAAAAGAGACATTTGTGTAAGCTGATAAGAATTGGCAACATTTATTTGTTGGTATGGGAAGGACATCTTAACATCAGCTATGAATGCCAAAAGTGAAAGAGCACCAAATCTGAATTTCTTGTACATTCCCAAGAGCCAATACTGATGTTATATGAAAGATATTGTAGGATTAAAAACAAAATTATATTTTATATTTTGTTATTTCTTTGAAAAATGCATCTCAATTTTCAGAATTTAACATGGGTAGTGAAAATAGGGATATCCACCTTGCAATCATATTATGTCTATGTTGAACTGTTTGTTTATAATAAATGGCTCTGCATGGCCAAATAATAATATTCAGTAGCTGGTTAACATACACATTTATGTAATAGATTTTTAGTTTACTTTGTGTATTTTAATAATATCTAATGTCATGTATTGGCTTAATACAATACAGTACTGACCAAACCAGAAATATTATATACAATCCGTTTTGAAAATAAATTTCTTACAAGAAACTATAAAACTACTTTATGCCCCATCCACCACAAAGCTATTTCATGGACAACATAACATGGCTCCGTTACTGTTACTGTTCAAGCTGAACTGCACTGCCTTTACATTAAACACATTGACTTAAGTAAAATTGGGTATTACATACATAAAACATATACTGACAATAATGTCTAAACAAAAAGTGTTCAGAATCTGAAAGTTTTATTTTGTTTTGGAAGTCTAGAAAAAGTTTTATTTGCTTTAGTTCAGTTCAATACAAATTATATAATAAATCGTTTAAATAATAAGGGTCATTCCATATCAAGTGATCAAAATAAAAAATACATTTTTCCCTCATGTTTTTCTTTTTGATTAGTTTTTGGTTTATTGAATAAACACATAAAACGAAATTAAAATATTAAAAAAAAATTTTTTATCTCCTCTATTTTTTTAAATCTTTTTTTAAAGTTGCAAAAAAAGTGTGTTTTTGTGCTTACGTGAATTTACGTTTTATTCAATATCTCCGGCTAGAATCGAGATAGAAAGGTAAGACAAACACAATTCTTTTCAGAATTCAACTAGCTTTAATTTGATATACAACATGACAGTATTTCAAGTACTTAAAATTTTCAACCCCCGAACTCAAAATTTAAAAAATTAATTCCAAAAAACGCATATGATTTAAAATTTTCAAAAAAATACCATGAATTCTTAATGTTATTACTAAGTTGTGTACAAAATTTCAAGTTGGGATCTTAATGGGATCATATTTTAAAAAATTACATATATAAGCTTGCAACGTAAATATAGACAACTTGTATGCATTTTTTATTCAAAACATGTCCAAGTTATGTAATGATCAATAAAAAGCTAACAGTTTGTAAAATGCAAGTTTTTTCATATTATGATATAAAGTATAATTTATATATTTACAATAAGTATATAAGCCTAAGTCTACAAATTCTGTAATACTGGTACTTAAGATAGAACAACAACTGTTTAATGGCTATGTCACTTCTTACAAATAGCAATTCTAGTAGAAAACAAACCTGATCTTTAAGAGTGATGACTATGTATTTTTGAATGTTCAAATTGATGATTAGGTGAATTGAAGTCTTGAACTTAAGCTCTTTGTTGCTGCAATGGTTTCGTTTTTGGAAATTACATAAGTTCTTCCTGTAGCTGTGTTCGGATTCACTCAAGTTCATTCGCTGTGTTTTATGTTCACTTTTAAAATGTCTGGGTTGCGTGGGAAAACAAATGAGGGAGCAGGACCAGAAGGATGTGAAAATGTTACTTCTACATCTTCACTTTCATAGTCTTTTGATAGGACACTCGCCAACCACCAACGCCGATCATATTCACACGTAACGTAACCTGAAAATTCATCCATTGACAAACTTTTACCTCCTTCAACAATTTCTTGTATGCAAGAGTCGTCACATAAGGAAAAAATCTTCAACTTCAATTCAGTCGAACTGTGAGGAATGAAAGTGTGAAACTGTTGCGTTCCTTTAATAGTTTCAGCTTCTTGTAGACGATATTTCAAAAAAGATTCTTCTTCTGAATAATCCAAGTTTGTGCAATATTCAAATTTAATTTTTGGTATATTTTCTTGACTCCAAAGAAACAGTTGTGAAGGGGTCATTATCTGTTCACTATACGATCTTTGCAGGCTTGCTTTTGCTGCAAGCCGTTTGACAGTCCCTCCCAGGCCATCACAAGTTCCTTTGCCGTGAGCGGTTGCGAAAAAGTGCCACTCCGTCTCAATTCCAAAATCATTTTTGTGATTGCAGATATTGATAAAGTTTTTTCTATTTTTATACTGCGCAGCTGAACCATCTGAGAAATAATAAATCTTTTTCAAACTGGGCAGTACATCATTTTTTAGAAATGATATTAACTTCCTCTGAAATAAATGGACTGCTACCGAGTCATGAATCAAGCATTCTGATATTATTACAAAGCTGGTGTACTTAATTTTTCCTTTCTCATTGTAATAAACGGCAAAAGGGTTCACAGTAGCTTGGTCATTATTCCAGTGGAAGAACTGTGCCTCGTCTTGGACAATGAAAGAGTAGTTTTCTCAAAAGTCCAAACTTACAACTGCTTCATCTTCTTGGATGTTTTCTTTTAAATGTTTGTAGTACTTGGATTGCTGACTGGCTATAAATGAATGTTTCTTTAGTCCAACAAGTTGTTCACAAAAACTGTCCACAAATTCTTCTACAGTCTTGCAAAATGTTTCGAATATGCATCTATCCACAGAAACCCATTGTTTGTATGTGATGGTTTCTATCATTCCCTCTTCAAAGTGGTTCAGAAGTTTTTCTTTTAATTTTGCAACTCCTGGACATTTTTCACATTTGTTTAGGTAGCAGTTAGGGGTCTTTTCTTGGCACATTATTTGTGACAAACATTGTTTGTAATCACCAAGATCAGAAGCTTCATCAATCTTCATCCCCTTCAGCTTTCCTCCGACAATCATTAATTTTACATTCTGGTGTGTTGTGCACACGCAAACCGAATGTGTTCCATTTCCCCCAGCCAAGATACAATTCTTCGGTCTTAATTCAGCGAACTTCGAAAAACCAATTTTGGCAACTCATTCAGTTTTTTTGAATAGTTCATAACATTCTTTTAAATTCAATAAAACAGTCTCTTTTGAACATGTTCCTTCTTTCCATTTACTTTCATCGATACAAAATCTTTCTTGCCTGGCATAATTCGACTCACATCATCAGAGTTGTAAAAATCTTTGACTTTATCCGCAACATTTTGGTCTAAAGTTTTTCCTGGCTTTGGATCTGGACATGACATTATTCCTTTTTCTTTAACTAGTGATTTAGCCTTTCTGGCCATCCTGTTACTGACATGGAACTCATTTTCAATTTTTTTTATATTCCAACTTTTAGGTATTGTTGTGAGGATCAAGAACTTTCCACTTTTTTTGTAGTGTTTTGGAATTTTTCTTTCAATTGTACAATTATTTCCGAATCTAGATTAACTTTGCTCTTCATTCTCAGAGAAGCTTGTATCTCCAACCAACTCGTGAGTGAGCTTTTTAGTGACTTTTCCCAATTTCTTTCTACAGTAACCAGGTGAATGCAACCTTTTCTTTGTAATTGGTGATTCTTCAATATTTGAAAAAGATTTGTTTAAATACTCTAATGATAAATTAGGGTCAGTAAAGTTGGTGTCTGTTTGGGAAGACGAAGGTTTATCCAACTCTACAGAATCTAAATTATTTTTTTCTTTTAATAGCTGCTTACGACAGCTGTCATAAATTTTCATCCCAGGCCTTACTTCACTATTTATTTCAAACATCCACTCTTGTACTGGTCTAAGACTTTTTAAAACTTTGTGATTACTTTTTTCAAAAGGATTACAACAATAAATTGTTTTAAACCCTGTACCAGATTTTTTGTGTGTCTTTTCCATCTCTAGTTTAGCATTGTTAACTCATTCATTAAAACTAATAATTAAAAAAACTAAAACTGTAAAAAACACACTTCACTTTCAACATTAATATTCGCTCAATAACATCTGCCTAACATACTTTTTCACTTGTCTAAATAAACACATTCACAAATCACTACTCACAAGTGCAGAAGATAGCATACTGACTGCCTTGACTGGAGGAAAAATTAGGAGGGAGAGATTTCAAGTCTTGCATCATTGCATTGCATCACACTACTCCCCCCACTCCTCTGACTCATCCCACCTTCTACTGTAACCTATACCCTCTCTCCTTGTACAAAAAAAAAATCCACTTAATTTTAAATGTTTTTAAGTTTTAATTATATTTAAAAAATTGGTTTTTAAATAAAAGAATTTTGTATATGCTTAATTTTTGTTAGTGGTTATTCTAAAAAATAGTGATGCACAAGTAATATTACTTTAGTATATTGCTACGACAGCACAGAACAATCTACGCGTTTATCGAATGCGCCAGAAAGATCTCGACGTAAGCGTGTGGTGTACGTGCTACTAGACCCATTTTGCGAGAATTTTCTCGCATGTGCCAGGCTTCGCTCGGGCGCTCGGACTGTGTCAAGGCCATAGCAATTACGTAGTTCGCGAGAGATAAGACGCAGTTTGGAAGCTTCTGGTGTGTGAGCGTAACTATAAATACATCGCGTCACGGCCTTAGTTTTCAGTTCAATGCGAGATTTTTGACTGTGCGGTTAGAGAGTATTAGTGCGATATATTTACAGAGCGGTTCGAGTTATTACGGTGTACGTTCAAGTAGTTATTAGTGAAGTGTTGCGTTTTATATTCGGACGATATAATTGTAATACAGTTGAGTTTAATATTAGTGGACATTTTATTGCGTATGAACAATTTTCATTTGATTTGTTGTAGACACTGTGTTGTTAATTACGAACTGTTTTACTATAACAATTAAAGGTGTGATTAGTGACTTAATTGGTGTCTTGTACTTATTTTGTTTCCACTGTACCTACGACGATCGAGTAGACTGTCGTAACAATATTTTCTATAAGCCATTAATTGTTATTATGTGTTAAAAAAGGTCTAAACAAGATTAAATTAGGTTTTTAATCAACTTTTATAACAATACGCTGAATGATAAATCCTTTCAAAGCCAAGTTTTGACTTATGATCTTGAAAATGTCCGTGTTTAATAAAACTAATTTTAAGGTTTGGGTGTGATCCCATTGAGATCCCAACTTGAAATTTTGTACACAACTTAGTAATAACATTAAGAATTCATGGTATTTTTTTGAATCATATGCGTTTTTTGGAATTAACTTTTAAAATTTTGAGTTCGGGGGTTGAAAATATTAAGTACTTGAAATACTGTCATGTTGTATATCAAATTAAAGCTAGTTGAATTCTGAAAAGAATGGTCTTTATCTTACCTTTCTATCTCGATTCTAGCCTGAGATATTGAATAAAACGTAAATCCACGTAAGCACAAAAACGCACTTTTTTTGTAACTTTAAAAAAAGATTTAAAAAAATAGAGGAGATAAAAAATTATTTTTTTCACATTTAAGTTTCTTTTACATAGATATATCTAATATAAAAAGATCAACCCCATAAAAAATGGTGAGGTAATTTGGATTTGATCACTTTATATGGAATCACCCATAATACACTGAGCATCATAATTTTCTTAAATATCACTATAATATTGACGACTCGGAACACAAAGTTTTTTATAAGTAAAAACGTAAAGTTTTACCTTACAGCCTAAACCGGCTTTCACCTATAGAAGGCTTCATCAGAGGCTGTCGTTAGTAGCCCTGCTCGTCTTGTTGTTGGCGACGAGAAAGTGTTTCAAAAGATTGAAGCTGTGTGTGTGTGGTGAGATGTGTTCGAATAATGCGTGCGATTTGAATTGTGTCTGTTCGTTTAGGATGTCGTTTTTATTCACAAACAATGACAGACACTCACATAAAATACTATATTGGCACAGATACGTTGATGACATTCTAATACTATACAGGGGAAACAAAAGACAATGTGAACAGTTACTAACGCACATAAACAAAATACATAAAAACATAACCTTCACTGCCGAATACGAACACAACAATACCATAAACTTCTTAGACCTCTCCATCACAAAACTACAACACAGGCACAAATTCAGTATATACAGAAAACCAACTACAACTGACACACTAATACACAACACCTCCAATCACCCAATACAACACAAACTAGCTGCTTTTAGAACCATGATACATAGACTTAACAACATCCCCTTAGATGAAATAGACTACAAAGACGAACTAAACACGATAAAATATCTAGCAGAATCTAACGGTTATGACAGAACAATAGTCAGTAAACTCCTACACAAAACACAAAACAAACAACAGACAAAGACAGAAAACAACAAATTCATAACACTAACATACATCAACAAACAAACAGAAAAAATTGCCCACAAATTCAAAAAAGCAGGATACAGAATCGCTTACAAAACTACTAACAAAACAGAACACACACTATCAAAACACATGCCCAAAGCACAAAACAAATTCGATCTACCCGGTGTATATAAACTAAATTGTTCAAATTGCAGTAAATTCTACATAGGCCAGACAGGACGTAGCTTCAAACAGAGATACATTGAACACACAAAAGCACTCCACACCACTACAGAATCTACCTTCGCAAACCACCTCATTGAAGCAAACCACACATATAAAAACATCGACAATAACATGAACATACTACACGTACACACAAAAGGCCGAAAACTAGACACTCTAGAACAATTAGAAATATACAAACACACAAAAACAAATAAAAACGACATCCTAAATGAACAGACACAATTCAAATCGCACGCATTATTCGAACACATCTCACCACACACAAACAGCTTCAATCTTTCGAAACACTTTCTCGTCGCCAACAACAAGACGAGCAGCGCTACTAACGACAGCCTCTGATGAAGCCTTCTATAGGTGAAAGCCGGTTTAGGCTGTAAGGTAAAACTTTACGTTTTTACTTATAAAAAACTTTGTGTTCCGAGTCGTCAATATTATAGTGATATTTAGTTAAGTAACGGACACGTCATGGACAACGAAATCCAAGAATAATTTTCTTGTTTTCATTTGTAAGAACTGTAATAAATTCATTTCTCATTTCAAATTGTCGTTAACCTGAGTAACTACAATTCTATTTTTAATGTGCATTGAATCGTTGTGAAAACATTATCACAAAAGCATAGTTTTGAGAAATCATCACATACTTATATTCACATGCATAAAAATATATTCATCTACTGATACTTTCCATAAATGCCACTAACAGCAATTTTGGTAAACCGCAATTTTCCGTATTCTGTTGAATATCTGTATGTTTCATTATTTCATATTTATAGTTATTAGTTACCTTATGGTAGTAGTCAGTTATGCAGGCAAGGTGAGGTTATGTTTGCCCAGGTGTGGGTATATGCAAGCTATAGTAATATTACATTTAGTCTTGAACTTGTCCTGTACGTTGTATATCAATATTTGACTATGCCATTACTTTCAGTACATTTATAACGCACTCTTATACTGGTTAAAACCACATACGTTAAATTAGAGCTACCTCCAAGCTTAGTCTAGACATTGTGTTGTGTTTACAGCATATGCAGGCCTGAAAAAGTCTGTCATTTATATATGCTGATGTGAAAGTTGGAATTATTAATTCAGACATTAAAACGGAAATAAAATGTAAACAGGAAACCTTGGTAACTTTTTACTGTAACGGAAGATATTTTAACGTACAATCGAGTAATTCTTCTAGCTTGTGGATAAATGTCATCAACACAAACGAAGAACCACATCCGAAATGAAATTAATTTTTGACGAGTCTGCATTGTTACAAATGAAATTATCCGTAATTATACTTCATACCCGTCAATGACTATTATCGTTACTTCCACCATCGCGAATAGAAGAGATTCTTCTATGTCTCTTCTACTCACCGTTTCCACCTTAACCTAACGTCCAGTTGTCTTTAAATAAGTAAATTACCTTATACCTTCGTAAGTATACTACGGCTGCTAAAAATTTGTTTCACTAACATAAACTATTCTATACACGGCTGCAGGTAATAAACTTTTCGAAAGCACGGTAACAATAATTAATTGATGAATTTGTAAATAAAAACTACACTATCCACCATATTAACACATTATTCAAATTGAGTGCCATGCAAATCAAAAATGCGAAACTTACATACAAACAACATAGCTTCCAACCCATCACAGAAACTAAAAGTCTTTCGGCATAATCTGACGCGTAATTATATGAATAAATAAGCGAACAATGTCTACAGTCAGATCTAGCTAAACAGTCGTCTAACTACTTCTGCGTTGTAGTATAAAATTATTACATCTCACTGCATATAACAACAAGGTGTACACAAATAGAAGGTATAGTCCTATTTCTCCCAGACGCAAAATGTTTAGCAAACGCGTGAAATCAAAGTCGAGCGAAATGACTTATAATGCAAACAACAATACTGTAATATTATTATAAGTCACAGAATACTGTACAACCAAAAATGTAATTAAATAAGTTTAGTTATAATCGAGTTTCCATTGATTTTTGGCGGATTTTGAAAATCACAGAGTTCTAATTAATTTTATTCAGTAGTGGAATTTTTAATTTCTTACAAATCACAATATTGCCCAGCAAAACCTAATGCCTAAGCTTTATGGTAATCTATGGGTAACACCGCATTCATGGTCAATAAGTTTACACATTCATACTGTTTATTATAATTATGTAGTCTACTCTCTTCCAAAAGCCATTATTAAAAAACACCAGTTGTGAATGAATAATCAAAAACCTGTAAAACTATTAATAACCACTATACTGAGTTGGCCACATTTCTGAGAACAAAGTAAGGACACCAGCATACTGGGATATTTATTCCTAGCAGGGGAATGATATTTTCTGCGGACAAATTTTCATCCTTAGGTACTTTAAATTACAAATTCTGCAGTGTAAAATTGTATTATAATTTTTATTACTCCTGATATAATAGTATTATTAATATAAATCATTGTTCATTATAATAAAAGCAAATAACTGAAAGATTTATAGAGACATATTTTAAAATTAAATAAAGTTTACATAACAATCAACCTCAGTACTTTTCTAAATATCACTATTTTAATAACGACTCAGAACACTAAGTTTTTTATAAGTAAAATCGTAAATGTGTATTGTAAAATTCGGCCTTTTGTGTGTACATGTAGAATGTTCATGTTATTGTCGATGTTTTTTATGAAAACTAGACACTCTAGAACAATTAGAAATATACAAACACACAAAAACAAATAAAAACGACATCCTAAACGAACAGACACAATTCAAATCGCACGCATTATTCGAACACATCTCACCACACACACACAGCATTGATCTTTCGAAAATCTATCCCATTGCCAACAACAAGACGGACAGCGCTACCTACGGCAGCCTCTGAAGAAGTCTTTTAAAGGTGAAAGCCGGTTTAGGCTCTAAGGTAAAACTTTACGATTTTACTTATAAAAAACTTAGTGTTCCGAGTCGTTAATACAATAGTGATACTTAGTTAAGTTATGGACACGTCATGGACAACGAAATCCAAGCATTTATTTTTGTTCCTGATGTTACTCAGCAACTCCTTACAAAGCTCTAACACCAATCAGCAAAAGGTGTCTCAAAACCTCATGTCGCATGCTCACAGATGACGTTCTGCACAATACTTTTTAACATCAAATCAATCTACACAACTATGTACTTGGCTGTTCTAACCACTACCTAAAAACATTGTGACATAGAAACACTCTTAAAATGCAGTAGCAGGTATTTCGTAGCGACTAGTTAAGTAGCATAGTGTGATACAGGCTTCAGTGTCTGGCACATTTCAATACATCACCAACATTTTCTGTTTCACAGCCTGTGATTTGGAGGCCCCTGATGTTCATAACATTTTATATGCCATTGATCCAGAAAATTTATGGTCTACCATTATTTCTTCTTGTTGTGTTTATTCAACATTTGCTTAGAACTTCTCATTTCAGGGACTTCATGTAGGTGGCAATACAATTTTATTTCTTAACTTCGACTGTTCCTGTAATATTTATATCCATTCCAGTTCACCTTCTTATTTCATTTCCAACCATGACTAGCCACTTGTTGAGTTACAATGTCTAATCCAGCACCCAATTTTAACCGAACTTAACCTTTCCCCTATCTCTTTTATGTACATTCCACACTTGTGATCCATAAACGTCTATCACCTCCACTGTGATCTTTTATTTAAGACTTGTAATTCTCTTGGATATTGGTTGGTTTTATTCTTAATAGGATGCAAACTCTTTAAAACTGTTCTTCATCTTCTATGTACCAGTCATATTTTTGTTCCTTTTTCCATGATCGGGTTTATCCAATATAATCACTGATTATTAATCAGATGTTTGTTAAACTGTATCAAAGACTTTTATACAACTCAGGGTATGTCTGCTTATGTCTAGCCATATTTCCATTACAATTTAAAACGCATAAACTTCCTTGTTCAGTTGTCAAGACAGATCCATTCCTGTAGAAACAAGTGATAGAAGCAGACTAATAATATACAGGTCAGTAATGGAAATCAAATGACTTACGTTTTTATTTTTCTTCCCTTTCACGTAGACTAATTTACTTACTTGTCTTCCAGACCTACGTCTGTGTGTTTTTCTTAAATCTGTATTTGAATATTCATAAAACTAACTTTATGAAATAATAATTAACAAATAAATCATGTTTAATCTACTATTATGTGTAATAGATGGTTACAGACTGACCAGGATTGTCAAGTAATTGATAAAATTAACTAAGCTCTTGCAGAGAAGTTGCAGGCTAATAAACAAGTAGGCCTATACATGTATTTGGCAAACCCTATTTTTATGTAAATAATATTATAGATGAGATAAAAGAGAATTTTCTTAACTTCAACAGAAGAGTCACATTTAGTAAGAAAGTCCTTTTCTGTAGTTATTACAAACAAAGTTCTGAACTCAAATCAAGAGCCGCAGGAAAAAGTGTGGCCACTGTATAGTCTGTTACTTGTTACTGAAATCAATGCAAACACTTTAATGACAGTGATATGAGCTTGATATCCCACATTAGTGACTAATCTTTTCATTGGTTGGGGCCTGTACTATGGTTCCAACAATAGTTTTGTTAAAATATTCTAAGTAAATTTTAATTCAGGTATCAAATTTTACTAGAAACATGATAAGTTTAAATTAAACTTTAATTTTTTGTACTTGTGCATTCCCCGCCCCCTTACAATTGGTACATTCCATCTAGATCCTGATTTGCCAGATTAATTCCTAAAGGCTTAGGAAAGTTGGTTTTTGGTGTATTAATAAAACACTGCCACTCATAAAAGTAATAAATAAAACCACAACCAGTCGATATACATAACCTCCACACATAAAAAACAACAGCAGATGTTACCATATATTACATGCACTGAATTTGGACAAATGGGAGCAATCCATTTTAAATATTCAAGATTAAGATTAGGAAAGGTGGTTTTGCTTTAGTTGAAAACCTTCCACCTCAAGAAAAATAATAAACAAATAAAATCAATACCTACTTACGTAACCCCATTGACCTATGCGAACACAGCCTACAACTTGTACAATAGGCTCAGGATTTTGACACATAGGTCCAGACGAATTGAACTGAAACCACTTTCATTACCTTCTGCTTAAATACATTAAATAATACAACACTTTTTATCTAAATTTTATCTAATCTAATTGCTATTAGATGTACTAGTTTCGTGGTCTAAATTGTTTATTTTATTTTAGTCTTTACCATAGCATCTACTGAACACCCTGTCTGTTTTCCTTATTTTGATGACAACATGAAACATATTGATATCGATAAAAAGTGATACTGTATCAGTGGTTGGGCACGTAACTGCACAAGTACAGTAAGATTCAGTAGACATAATCAACTGTTTTCATGCTAAAAGTGCAGGTTATGTAATGCGCATGCATCAACAGAGAATAATAGCTTAGTGTTCTCCAAGCCGATGTGGAGATTATTGTGTGTGTACTTTTTAAAAAACATCAGTATTCATCAAAAGTGAAGCATTTAGTTTCATTTCAATTGAATAAGTATAGCGTAATAGTAACAGACAATGGCCCCCTACCATAATGTATAAATAAATCCACCTCTAACATCATTAACAAAAAGGCAGACATGATTAACTGGTTACAGAACCATGACATTCCTTGTAGTCCATATATGTTAAAACCTGAGCTCTATGCACTAATTAAAGAAAATAAACCAACATACAAAACTTTTAAAATACATGCTACTTGGCAATCCATGGACATTACGTTTTACGACTTTCACCCTATCAGTCGGATTTTAATCCTATGGAACTGATTTGGGCAACCATGAAGGAGAGTTAAAAGAAAAAAACATGCATTTTTCTGTAGACAGTGTCATAAACTTAGCGAAAGAGGAATTTTATCGTATTTTTCCTGCAGACTGGAGATCAAGATGTGACATCATGAAAATTTAAAATGACTACATGATATATGACCATAATGGATACTGTAACAGATCGTTTAGAAATTAATATAAGATGGGATAACAGCAATGAAGATGATTTGAGTGATAGTGATAGTAGGCAAACGGTGATAACAGTGACGGAAATATTAGTAGGGTGAAGAACTGACCTAAATAATTGTAACTGCATGTAGGCCTAAGTAAATGTGCTCTATATTACTTTCTAATTGTTGTAATAATATTGTCTCTCCTGTTCTTTTTGGATAGTTTGCATCTGCTTTAAACACACACACACACACACACACACACACACACACACACACACACACACACACACACACACACACACACACACACACAATCATTTCACATTTGAGGCTGTTTCTGATGTTACTTATTCAAACAAATTAAGATGCCAGAGCGATGTGAATCATATATTATTATGTTTTTTTGTGAATCATAACATATACATAAAGTGTACACACCCAAAATATACGATTTTTGATGTCTGGGCTCAACTTTGGAGAAACATTGCAACAGACACAACACGTTAAGTCACTGTTTACAAAATAATGGCAGTATTAAACATCTTGTAACTCTGTGAAATCTTTATTACATTGTCTCTTTCTGTTGTGTCTTATGTTTTTTTCGTCTTACAAAATATCCACTTTTACTGTCTGGTCGTGTCGTAATCAAAATCAAAACTTACCTACAACCAAATTTTTAGTACTTAGTAACTTGGTAAAAAAGTAGTGAATTAAATATAAGACATACTAAACTCTAAAAACTTTAAAAACCATTAAAAGAATAACAAAACAATTTTAAAATTATAAGAATAATTGGTTAGTAAAAAAAGTTAGGTAATGGTAAGTTAGTAAAAAGTAAGTTACATATGTGTGTGTGTGTGTGTGTGTGTGTGTGTGGTGTTGGTAGGGCTGTAAAATTTATTTTGGTAAAGTATTTAGTAATATAGTTAAAAATGTAGCTAATGAAATGTAGAAACTAATAAATACATAAAAAAAGTAAAAATATAAAAAATAAACAAATAAACAATCGAAAACATTAGAAGAATGCATAGACAATAGAAAATTAAGTAAATAAAGTTATAAAAACAGTAAAAAGAAAATAATTGTGAATTGATGAGGCCGTATAACTGCTTTATTTCAGCTGTCATTATAAGCGATATTAGTTTATAAATTTTAGTACTTTTACAGGGAAAACTTAAATTTTAATATTTTCTTTCATCTTTAATTAAAGAAGTGTAACTTCGGCACATTAGGTATAAAAAGTTAATCTGTCTCAAAATAGATTACTCATCTCATACAGCGTGTCTTATTCTTATTCATAATTCAAAGAGTAGGCCAATGTTTTCAGCTGTGTTAGTAGACAATTTCCTCTCATGTGGCTAACCCACCTTCTCCCCACTATAACCTATGCCCTGCTTAATATCTGTTTAACTTTACAGTACCAATTAATTTTTACAAATCTTAACATTCTACTTTAAAAATAAATAAGTGGTTTCTCTTTTTATCTGCTGCTGCCAGGACTTGTGTCTTGTCCACTGCAATTCAAAAATATCCTGGAGTCAAACTATTAATTCGACGTAAAATGTTAATTACATACTAACACAACATTTTGACTGTTCATAATCAGTGGTTGCCTTTTGAAGAACCAGAACATTTAACAAAATGTCTTGTAAAAATTTAAAAAAAGGAAATTTAATTGCATAAACACATCTTGCTAATATGGCCATGAGCCTGTAGGTTTTTAGAGTCATTCCACAGACTGGAACTCTCACACCTGGAATCTTTGTGGAAATGAGTGGAAACTCTTACAGTCTGTGGACATTATTCATAAGTTTTATTTATGGATATATTTTTTTATTTTACTTTATTTGTTGTGTAATATCATTTTTGTTTATTATAGATCAGTTTTGTGGTGTTACTCTACATACGCACTGATTCTGAGTGGCTGAAGCATTGTGTGTGTAATTAATGTTTAACAATGGTGAAAGTCTATAGTGTAAAATGTCGGCATTATCATCCAACAGAGGTACAACCGATCAATGAACCTGAATTTCTAAAGAAGTATTTAGAATTTTGGACGATTCTCTGCTGCTGTTCTCCACCAGACTCTGATCACCTTCTGCCAGACACTTACCCAGTATTATTCTTCAATATTTAGTGTCTTTAAATTTAGGAAACTAAATTTGCTTAATACCTGTGTGTGTTCACAGTAACTATAGCTACAGAAAATTAATTTTACAGACCTACACATGAAAGCACAGACTAGTGAGCTACCCAAGCTGCAGAACTTGCTCACTATTTTTGAATGAGATACTTGTTCTTAAATAAAATCAGACCAACAAAGTTGAATAGAGCTGTGAGTACAGTTCTATCTATATGTCAATACAGTACACATGCATTCATAGTTTCTAATGTCTTGCATCTTACCATATGTGTATGTATACGTGTGTGTGTGTATACAGTAGAGCATCGATTATCCGAACATCCATCAACCAAACGATCTATTATCTGAACTCAATAAACAGTACAATTAGCCTATGTATTGTACTGTACAGTAATGTATTGGACACTTAAGGGATATTGGATATTCATTGAACATAACAAATTGTATACTATAAACTGTTACAGTACTGTACGGTAATAAATAAAATAAATAAATAAACGCTGTAGCTACACAGCACAGCCTTACAATCGATAGCCTATACAAAGAATTGATAAACACACATCAACAAACTTCGATAAACACATTTGCAGCTGGTAAACAATCTGCGTCAACGGAAGTCTCTGTGATCGAATGTGTAAGTCACCGAAGACATCGTTCAATATCAGTTTTCCACACTGGCTCTTGTTTAGCTTGCAAGGGTTAGTAAGCTGAGTTATGTTAGTGTATTCGTTCGTTCTTTTTACTTTAACTGCTTTCAGTGTCTGCAAAAATAAAGAGAATAGTGCTGTCAATAAACGATAAACTTAAAATTATTGATCGTCTGAAGAAAGGAGACACAGCTAGTGCATTAGCTTCAGAATTTAACATTGGTAAATCAACGATTACTAACATTAAACAAAATGAACTTACGCTAATGTCTTACAGTGGTAAACTAGAATCTTTGGAAGGTGTTACTTCCAGAAAAACTATGAAAGCAGCTGAAAATAACAACTTAGATTGTGCAGTGTACACATGGTTTGTGCAACAAAGAAGCAAGGGTGAACCTATGTCGGGGCCTATCATCTGTGAGAAGGCACTTATAATAAACGAAAAACTCGGTGGTGATCCATCCTTTAAAGCTATGACAGGCTGGTTGGAAAAATTCAAATCAAGACATGGTATACGACAGCTAGATATTTCAGGCAAAAAACTTTTGAAAGTGCTGATAATTTTAACAAACAATTTTTTCTTATTATAAAAGAAAAAGTTACAACACTGAAAATGCTACTAATGCAAAACCACCAACGACAGCAAAAGCTTTTGACACACTTGAGACTGTTTTAAAGTGGGCCAAAACAGAAGACGAGATAGATTGAATTCAGCGTATGAATCTTAAACGACTTCAGTCTTTAGCAGCAAGAAAACGGGGTATCGGTTGGAAGCAGACAGTGATAGAACAATTCTTCAAAAAAGTATAAATCCATGGTACTGTAAATTTTGTTTTATAATTTTTAATTAATTTTATAGTACAGTGTTTGCCATTAAATTCTAATTTTGTTTAAATTAACTTTTAGTTTTTATTAATTACACTCAGTTTTAAATAAATGATTTTTAGCCTTAGTAATATATTACAGTACAGAATAATATATACATATAATATGTATTATATATACATATATACATTATAACTTGACCGAATCTCAAAGATTTGGAGTTATATGTAAAGAGTTTTGAGAATCAATGTTAAAATAAATTTAAACCCTTACAATCACGCCACGTGCAGTAGCGAGCGTTCAAATGAATTGTATAGCGACCAACGGCAGCGTCCGCTGGCATTACGTAACCACATACAGTTATAACAATTAGGGACACGCCCTAATTGTAAATTATTAATATTTTGGAAACCGATAAATATAGGCAAAACCAAAATAGCCAAAATGTTTGCCGAAATATTAGTAATAGGGTGTGCAAATTTCAGTTCATATAATTAAAGATTAAAAGAGATAATTAATTTTATTTAATAACTCCCCTAGTGAATGAGCTACGGGGTAGAGCTTTGAATATGTCATAGTTATAAAAATTACCAATCACATGTATATTCTAGAATAAGCATAACTTGGCTTGCAGCCAAGATAATCGCAATACAAATTGCAACAGGACATCCTGTCCAACATCTGAAATCCGGTGTTTTTCAGAATATTAAGACTAATAACAATTCTCAAACTGTGAGAATTATTTTCGTTCACACAAGTTTGGTGAGTTGAATTACAAGGAGAAGGGGGGGTGTCTCAGCCAATCAAATTATTCTAAAAATTTCAACGAACCGTTAGATTCGGGCTGAACACAGGCACTCAACTGTAACGACTTGACCTGTGAAGACGTATACTTACGATACTCTTACTTTTTTTTCAACAAATAAGCGTACAGCTCAAAACATTAATCTGTTGACTTACGCATGTAAACAGATCAGTTATATAATACGTGAAGACACATCGAGAGTACAACAGAACGAGGCCATCTAGTACGTGGTACAAGCTGAAGAATTGACGAAGCGGAGGCAACCCAAGGCGAAATATACACACCAGGAGTGCAGCGTATACTGGACCGAGGGGCCTGACGCAGTTGCAGCAGTTGAAACCACAGACGTTAAACCATCAACAGTTGCAGAAGGAGCTGAGTGTTGCTGATTCCCGAACTCTTAGCTGTGGAACCCAAGATGCAGAAGAAATCATTGCCACTAGCAGATTGGACTAGGAAAACCAAGGAAATCTCGGGAGCACCTCATCACGATCTTCAGAACAAGGGAAGTCAAATATAATTTATAACTTTATAAACTTCTCAAAAGCTTATTCTTTTTCTTTTAAATCTTTGTAAAACTAAATTGATTCAGATGCCGATAAAACAGAGACTCTAGATTAATAAGATACATTCATACTGTGAATGAATAACACGTATAACACGTATAGGCTTAAGTAAAAAATCAATAGATAAGAATTAGACGTATATAACAAGCGCTATATAAATACTAACATTGAATTACTTAGAGACCTATACTCCAGTATACGTGAAACAATCACAAGTAAATGAAAGCACGTTGAACTAGATTCACAGCTAACGTATTTCTCAGAGTAGTTAAATCATCTAAAGTAATAAAATCCGTACGAAAGTACAAAAGAATTGAAAATTCCATAGATTAAATTGTTTTAAAATTAACTTCTTGAAATTAATGAAAAATATAACTCGTATCAATTGAAAATAATAAGCTCGTCTTCTGAATGCTAATACCCATTCAGAAAACATCATACAAGATACAAATTACTGTTTAGTATGTAAGGATTGCTCTAGTTATAAGATTTTCATACATATGTGCTATCAGAGTAATAAACTCCAAATTTTATCCACCACCGTATTTTTATTGCTGTACTACAAGGCCTACCAACATCACAAAACTATTGAAAATAACTATAACGGTACTTTGCACACTTGAATTAACCTACTTGCGAAATCAAAACACAAACTCCTATGCCCTTAGTCGCAAGAACGCATAGGAGGTAGGTCACTTCACAAAACAACCATTTATTTCCTTATATTGATAAAACAAATATAAGAGCAAGCAAAGAACACATTTATAATATATATATATATAATATTATAACGATTCATATAGTTGACCTATCAGATCGTTATATGAAAGTGTCAAACTGTGCTAGTCTAGCGGTGTAAGCAAGAGAGAGAGAGGGAATAATCACAGCCATCTCTGTCTAACCTCACCACTGCTACTACTGACACGTGCACAGACATGAAATTGTATTCAATTAATTTTATTTATTAAAACTATAATATCTTCAGAACTAATAAATATATGGCAATTCTGAAACCTGTTAGTGTTCAGCAATTAAAGCTCTATAAGTATCCAAAATATCAATTAATATAATTAACATTTAAAGAAGTTATACAGAAGAAGAACGCCAAGAGATATAACTAGAGAATTAGGCTAGGTACGAATTAGGTGTTTTCACACACATACAGAGAAAGACCAAAGCAATAATATTCTGTGGTCGATCTTTGAAAACACGTTTGCAAATACCTGTAATCAAACGATTTGCAAACAGCGGAAGTATGAAATTAGCCAGAAATTCTCTACCATCTCAAACTTGTTAAGGAGAGTTTGACCGACCTGTTCGATATTGTTTCAAATGGAAAACACATGATTTATTTGGAACAACCAATCACAACCCTGTATTAAGAGTAGACGCTAACTCAGAATGAGGGAATTGATCACTCTTCGTTCGGGCATTAAATAAGCAAGACGTGTGTTAAATACGATCTCAATTGCACAATCAACGCAAAGTATTTATTTAAATAAACAGTTCGTGAAGTGGTCCTCAGTAGTGGAGGAACTAGTAAAGTTCAATAAATAATCTCACTGCGTAATAACTAATTAATTAATTAAATAAATAATTAATAAATAATTAATTAACAGTGAAGTGACCTGTGCACCAGAATAGCTACAGCATCTGTAATTATCCAGGATCATCAGTCAACGTTATTGGTCAACATCATTTCTCCTGAGCCGAACCATCAAAAGGAGTATCTCTACTGATTACTATCTACGGTCAACGCATCAATCAGATAAGAAATATATTCATTGATCAATGAACATAAAATAACAAAATAAATAATTAAATCAATAAACATTTTTTTTAAAGACACTATATAAATTCAAATTTTGTATTTAATTATTAAGATTAGATATAAAGTTGTAATGAGGAAATTTTGAGGGATGTAAGTTTTTATTTTGTTTAATAACAATATTGAGAGTGATTTGTTTGGACACCCTTTACGGTCACTCAGCCATGCTTGTTTGGACACTCTGTATGCAATTCCGTATCAGGACGTGCTTGGCACAAAGATAACAAGTTAATTTTTTTAGGACATATAATTTCAGCAAGGGGTATCAGTACAGACCCTAAAAAAGTAGAAATAATACAAAATTTTCCGATACCAAAAAATGTTAAACAGTTGCAAAGTTTCTTAGGTCTATGCAATTATTATAGGCAATTTGTAGACAAATATTCATATTTAACAGTACAATTGGGACATTTATTAAATAAAGACAATCGATGGCAGTGGAATTTAAAAGAGCAAAATATATTCGAGCTGATAAAAAATAAATTCTTAACCACAGTTATATTATCCCATCCTAATTTTTCAGAGCCATTTTATATACACACAGATGCGTCAGACATTGCTTTGGGAGTAGAGTTGTTTCAGTTAGATGGGAATGGTAACCACAAAGTAGTAGCTTTTGCAAGTAGATCTCTATTAACTAGTGAAAAGAACTATACTACAACGGAGAAGGAGGCGCTATCAATAGTTTTCGCCTGTAGAAAGTTCAGAACGTACTTATTAGGAAATAAGGTAATCATAAGATCCGACCATCAAGCTTTAACGTTTTTAAAGAACTGTAAATTAACACATGGTAGGTTAGTGTGGTGGATGCTAATATTACAAGAATATGACTTAACAATTGAGTATTGTAAGGGTAAAGAAAATATAGTAGCTGATGTTCTATCCAGAACAGATTTTGATAATAATACCGAAGTAGACATAGCAAATACATATAAAATATTTATAGTAAAAGAAGTGGGGGAAATAAATATGAAAAAATTAATAAGTAATTTAGCAACAGAACAAGCAAGAGACACCGAACTTAATAAAATAATATTAGCTTTGAGTCAAATACCCAACGTACCTCACAAGTGGGAGAAACATTTTAGTTTGTTTAATAAACACTTATTTCATCGGGCAAATGAACAGGGAGACGATTGGAAGGTGTGTATCCCTAAAGTTATAATACCTGAATTAGTGAGAGATTGCCATCTAAGGTATGGTCATATAGGCCCCAAGAAATGCAGTGACATATTAAAAGAGTCATGTAAATTTAATAATATGGAAAGAACGGTACGTAAAATATTACAAACGTGCGAAATTTGTCAGAAAGCTAAAGTAAACAATCGTAAACAGGAGTGTTTAATGCAGCATGTGATGCCAGACAGTCCTTTAGCATTAGTTGCCGTTGATTTATATGGCCCCTTACCCAAAGGTCGTGGCGGGGTAAATTATTTATTTGTTGTGTTAGATGTTTTTACCAAATTTGTAAAATTGTACCCGATTAAAAAGGCAACCTCATCAGTATTGGCTAGGAAGATAGTAAATGAATACCTTATCAAAGTAGGTAAGCCTACAGTAGTACTATCAGATCATGGTTCGCAGTTCACCAGCAACACCTGGCGGGAAACTTTAGGTTGGGAAAATATCTTAGCTAAACATACATCAGTATATCATCCACAATCAAATCCTAGTGAGCGTGTCATGCGGGAGTTAGGGAGAATGTTTAGGACCTTTTGCCATAAAAAACATTCTTTGTGGGCTACTTTTGTGTGCAAAATAGAGGGGTATATTAACAATAGTTTACATGAATCCACTAGTTACAGCCCATGTGAGTTAATGTTTCAGAGAAGGCCGTCACGCATATTAGAAGAGCTAGTAAAATTTCCAACCCGGACGGAAATACCACATGATCGGAAATTGGTAATCGCTAGGGAGCGCCTGCTGAGTAAGGCCGAACAGCGGAAACGGAGACATGACCGGAATTTAACACCCATACAATACGAGGTAGGACAACTAGTATTAATAAAAAATCACAATCAATCATCAGCATTGGACAAAGAAATTAAGAAATTCTTCCTATTGTATGACGGTCCATATGAGGTTAGCCAGGTGAAAATGGAGAATGCTTATGTTTTAGTGGATTTGCAAACTCGAGAAATAAAAGGAACTTATAACGTGACCCAATTAAAAAAATATTACCTAGCTGAGTGATGATAGATGTATTTGTAATTATTAGAATTTTCATACATAGACAGACTTTTTATATTTTATTATTATAATTTTTATTATTATTTATACACATGTTATGGTATTTTAAAAGTAGAAGGGATCCTCCCCCATTTTCGGGCGGTCACAGATTCACCACCTCTGATCATGGTTTTTGGCATTCTGGAGGCAGACCATGGTTGACGGTAGCCCCACAAAGGGTGAAATCAACAATGGTCCGAGTCCATAAATTGGTGTAAACTAGAAATTTAACATTATCATTGAACGGGAAGGGGGACCCTTAGTTTCGTGGAAAGGTAAGGTTTGGAAAAAAAAAAGGAGTGTAATATTTTCCACGAACTACAGTAGGTTGTTCTAGAAATTGAAATTGGAAAATTTCAGAATGAAACAACCAAAATTATGTAGCTTAAATACTTAACTTTTCAAGAAGTTGTTTTCCTTCAGAAAACAAAATGTATTGTACTTTTAAGGTAAATTTGTAAGATAATGCATTGTTGTAGTTCCTATTTTAATCACAGAGAAAAGTTTGGACTGGCAAAAGTGTCTGTGTAAAAAAATGTGTTAAATAAAATAAAAACTTGTTATCATACAAGATATGTGGGTAATTTTGGGGGGTAGATTGGTGCTCAAAGAAGTGATATAATAGTGGAGTGTGGAACTGCAATTGTAGAAAGATTTAATTTTTTATTATTTAGCTATTAGTGTGCTATTGCTGGGGTGGCCTGTGCCCCAGTAGATAGTGGAATGGGTTGGGGGTAACAGTGAGTGTTACCTCCACGGAGGCCAACATGGCGAAAATGTACGGCACACCTTCTTGTACAATTTTATTTGTACCCTGATAGACTCTCGTGCCGTACAGAATATTGATGGATAGAACGGGCATTAAAGTGAAGTTTGATTTCCCTGACTTTTCGGGCGATTACTGCCTTACCAGCACTAATCGTGGTTTTGGCTAGCGGTCAGCTATGGCCATATCAAGTCCCGTGACCATAGCTGACTTGAAATTGGTTGATAGTAGAAATTAACAGGGGGTGACACTAGGGGAAATCCCGGAACTATGGAACAGTGGCTGCCACTCTGTCCGCGTGGGGACAGCATAGCCAGGTGGTAGACCCGTTTTAAGGGCTTATAGTTATAAACGAAGGTATGTCGACACCTAAAATTTTAAAATGTAAAGCCGAAGCAAGGACAAGGAGATGTTCCATTCCTCCAACTATGCAGTCTTTGTGAAAGCAAATGGGCGCTACAGTCCAACATAAAATACAATAGTGTGTGTGGATTGGGAGGTTGCTCAGGTGAGCAACGAATTTAAATTTTATAACTTAAAGATGATAACTCATTTTTGCACTAACTAAACGCTCGTATTACGATTTGATAATTAGAGGTTCATAGGTGTTTACTGTGTTTACTCTGTTTTATAAATGTATTATTTTATTGTGTTAGATATAAGGATTGATAAAAAATATGTATTTCATGTAATTTGTAGGGATTTGAAATGTGTTGGTAGTAAGGTCATCTACCTTGCTGAGAAAATCAGCTGATCAGCTGTAGAATATCACTTATGAATGGTTTGCAATTTTTTCAAGTTAGTATAAATAATTAAATCACTCAAACAAATGGAGAATGAGATTAGTTAAGAAAAGAGAGTTATAGAAAAAATATAAAATTTTGATTGAAACAAATGACAATTTTAATAGAGTTTGAAAATGTAAAGTTGTAAAAGTGTTTATTTTGAGTAATTTAAATATCAATGTTATGGTAATCATAATATTTTGTTGTTTTTAAATGTCCTATTTTATTGTGTTCTTGTGTTTAGAGATAGAATTTTAAAGATGTTCAAGGTATTTTCTGATGTAACTTATGTAGGTCAAGGTTCTTGACTTGACCCAGTTTGATCAGCTGATGAGTGATGTTCCATACTAGACCCGTTTTGGCAATAAAGTAAGGCCACTTTTGATGCTTAATGGATTTAAATATTTTTAATTTTTTTCGAAATAAATAAAGAATAAAATTTTAATAAATTTAAATTTTTTTGGAAAAAAAAAAATTTGATTTTGTGCCTGCCATCTAATGGATGTTTTTGAATCTTGATTATGTTATTGTTGTGTGTATTAATCGTGTTTTTTATTGGATTGTATTGTTTAGGGTATATGTATAATCACATGTTAGAATAAGGAGGTTCATGTTTTTAAGCAATGTTCAATTTATTTGTTTTTCGGCTTATTAAGGGTAATAAAGAAAACTCATAGATTCAGATAGAAGATTTGTATTTTGATTTTGAAATTAATGGTAATGTGAAAAGTTGGTTTTAATTTGAATGAAAATAAATTTTGTTGATAGGTATTAACAAATATATGTATGCGCCCAGTATTGCTGAAGGCGACCCAGTGTGCATGGTAAGGGGGAACATATCGGTTGAGGATCTGGCATGATATAAGCCAGGGATTTGGATTTTTGGGGGTAGCATGATAGAAGGTGAGGTGCGCTGTGGTGCGTATCTATTCGATTTTTCGGTGTTGGGATCTCAACCAGAGAAGTCCAGTGATCTCGTTCAGATGCGTCCATAGTCGCCGAGCCAGGGGGGTCGTTTACCCATGAGGTGTAAGAGCAAAAGGGGGTTGTTGGCACCAGTTCCTCACCGGTCCTCTTAGGGGTTTAGCAATGAGATTTCTTCTGTTTCGGCAGAAGATCTCTCATTGGGGGGGGTATTGTAATGAGGCAATTTTGAGGGATGTAAGTTTTTATTTTGTTTAATAACAATATTGAGAGTGATTTGTTTGGACACCCTTTACGGTCACTCAGCCATGCTTGTTTGGACACCCTGTATGCAATTCCGTATCAGGACGTGCTTGGCACAAAGATAACAGCGTTGGAATGTCAGCCTATGCGCACATGCGTGTATTTTCCGTTGGTGGATAAATAAAACTTTTTAGCGAGCTCAGAAACAGGACAAAATTACATATACTCGCTCCACAGGTGATATCACGTGATGACTCATTATAGAGTCACGTGATTGTTAACAACAAATCACGAACAGAGTTGCCATGGATGAAGAAGGCGTGGTTTATATAGACGCTTAGAAAACTATGTTGTCGTCTTCCACACCTATAGCTGACCGGCTGTACAGTAGTGTCACGTGCAAAAGCAAAATTTTAATTATAGAAATGTGAGTACCAAACCATAAAGCAGTGCAGAATGTGATCGGTTAATATCGAAATTAACAGCAGAAACTTTTCGGACAAAAGTGAACCCTACTCGGACAACAATGAACTAAATTCAACTCGTGGTCGTCATGGATCTAAGTCCAGGAAAGTAATCATTTAAACATCCATTAACAAATTTAAAATCAATGAAAAGCGCTAAATCTAAATAATGGGGAGGGAAGTTGGATGAGTGTTGAGCGTGAGCATTACTGGGTCGTTTTTTAATAGAAAATAATTTAGTCGTAAGTTTATAGATATATATTCAAATAAATAAATCTTGATAGTATGGCTAGATGAATCAAATATTGTTCGGAATGTTATTTCTAGAGAAAGTATAACTACAGGAAAAATCATAATTTGACGCAGTTTCACAATTCAGTAATAAGGCATATTTTAGTAAATTTAAACCGGAAGGTAAACAGAAAAATTGTCATGCTAGAAAAATAAATTACCATTTATTTGTGTTTGTAAAGTATGTGTATTAGTTTGCATTCACCTGTTTTTTCTCTGCCTAAGTACATCAGACGACACCCTGGTAAATAAATCGAATTTATTTAGTAAAGGTAAGTGATTTGGAATTTCATAATTTTAAACAACAATAAACATTGCAACCTCAGTTGGTTCCCTAAAAATGGGACAAAATTCAATATTTCAATAACTTAATAAAACTCGTAACGTTTTAAATGGTGCCCGTTGACATGACAGTGACGTTGTAAATTAATTTTTAATTGAATAGAAACTAAATTAATTTACTACCTGATCGAAAATGGCAGAGGGAAATAAGAATGCAGATTTAGGTGAAAGGGTAGAGGAATCTATCTTAAATGTTACTCAAGACGATTTAATTTCAATAAACGAAAGTAGTGAGGAGAATGTACAATTAGAAATACCAAATGTAATTGAAACGGTAAATGTTGAATGTAGTAATAAGAGCGATAATGTAAATATAATTAATCAATTAGCATTGATGATGGAGATGATGTCAGAAATGAAAACTGAGATCAAATCAGAAATAAATGTCGTGAATATGAGCTTAAATGAAATGAAAACAGAAAATAATAATTTAAAAATTGAAATCAAATCAGAAATAAACGTAGTAAACGAGAAAATGAAATCAGAAAATAATGATTTAAAAACTGAAATCAAATCAGAAATAAATGCCATAATTATTTATCTTACTGATTTAAACAACGAGTTCATGAACGTAAGGAGCGAATTGAGAGTGAGTGAAATAAATATGAATAGCCGCTTGGAAAGTATGAATGAGGTTATTGTTGGAGTGAAAGATGAGCTGACTAGTGATATAAATAAGATACAAAGAGAAATGAAAAACGAGATTAAAATAATTAACGAAAAACAAAAAGAGAAAATGTTAGAGACAAATAAAAAATTTGACACATTTACAAGTAAAATTAATGATAAAATTAAGAAGCAAAATGACAAAATTGACAGTAATGTTCGATGTGTAATTAATGAGTGTGAACAAATCAAACGAGCAAGTGAAATACAAGAAAATATAAATGATGAATTCAGAAGTAACTTTGAGCAGATTGATGTAATTAAAACTGATGTAACTAGTTTGAAAAGTAAACACACAGAACACGAAAAAGAAATAACTAAAGTCAGAGAAGATTTAAATGTAGCAATTAACCAAAAATTTACTAGCGTGAGTGACAGAATGAGTATGGAAGTAGAGTTAAGCTATTTTAGTAATGAAAGTAGGGGGGTGAATCCCATACAGTTTTTAAACTCTATAAAAAGTTTCAACAAATATAACCAAGAAAGTTGCGAAATTAAATTAGTGAGAATTTTAAAATACTTTAAAGGGGATGCTAAAATATGGGCGGATGCTCATAACGATAACTGGGTAGATTTTAATGAGTTTGAGCAAGCATTTAGAAATAAGTACTGGTCAGAAGAGAAACAAGAGGGGTTACGTAGTACTATAATGGGGTGGGGCAATTTTAATATAAAAAACATGAGTATTACATCATATGTGACAAGACTATATAGTCAGGTTAAATATTTAGAACCACCAATGCCTCTTTCATCTTTTATAAGATACATTAGTAAACATTTACCTAAGGACATACGGTCCACAATCAG
Organism: Magicicada septendecula; assembly: GCA_034769895.1. Classification (NCBI taxonomy): domain Eukaryota; kingdom Metazoa; phylum Arthropoda; class Insecta; order Hemiptera; family Cicadidae; genus Magicicada; species Magicicada septendecula. Next base: position 434,965,777 of record CM068372.1, on the reverse strand, counting down.
AACCCGGGAGTTTGCTAATATCGCAGAGTTAGAAAAAATACTAGAAGCATACCAGAGTATGAAAGAGGAAGAAGATAATAAATACCAGTTTAGAATTACTGAATCAAATCAAGTAAATACTGACATAAGACAACCAGACCATTTTATTAGTAATGTGAGTAGATCAGGGGAGGGGGCGTGGTTGTGTCCAAACCCTAGTTGTGGAGCTAGTAATTATAACGGGTCGCGGAATCAATGTTACCGGTGTCAGGGTCCAAGGGAGAGTGGAGAATTATAATAGGGGTTTCGATCAGTTTAGAGGGAATCATAGAGGGAGAGGTTTTACCAGTAATCGGGGAGTGTCAGGAAACTTTAATCATAGAGGGAGAGGGGGATATGTTAGTAACCCAAACGAAACTCGGGGCGTGGAAGCACCAGCTCATAATCAAAACAGTAAGGGGGTTTACAGTGAACCACCACCTCCAATACCGTTAAACTAATCAGGGCGGTTGAAAAAGAAAGCCCCCAGCCGTCTAGTAATCACCTAACGATAGGGTCACTAATTACCAATATACATAATGATCTATCCGACGAAGAAGCAGGAGAGAGTAGTAATGCTTTTGGGATGGCAGAATTTGAAGCCGAAGTGTTTAATTCTAAATACATTTTTCTAGTAGATTCAGGGAGTGAACTGACTGCTATAGACGATAGAATGTTTGAAAAAATAAAAAATCAGACTATAGAGACAATCCCACAATTACCAGTACTGGGAATTAGTGTTATAGGAGTAACGGGTGTTCGCAGTAAAAAAGTAACTAAACAAATAATGCTACAATTAAAAGTAAATGAGAACACAATAAATGTACCTTTCTTAGTTATTCCAGGATTAAATATGGGAGCTATAACAGGTAATGATTTTTTAAATAATTTCAAAGTAGAGTTAAACTATTACACACAGACTATGAAATTAAACAATAATTATAATATAATTGAAATACCATTCATACAAAAGAAAACTGTAGGAATGAAAGCTTTAAAAATAATTAGTAAGGGAATGTTAATTTCTGACAATGATATAAACGAGTGTAGGCCCTTAATGATAAATTATTGTAATTTGAGAGTAAATAGTAATAAATTATTTGAAAATGAAAATAATTGGGAGGAAAAGATGAATAAAATCCTATATCAAGAGGGGGAATTTAGCTATCAAGACAGGGAAAAAATAGTACTAATAATAAACAAAAATAAATCAGTTTTTTCAGACGAACCCGGTTTAGTAAAGAATTTTAAGGGTAGGTTAGTCGTTAAAGAAAAAACACCCTTTGCACCTAAAACCTATCCGGTACCATACTCCAAGAGGGGTTTAGTACAGGAGGAAATAAATAAAATGTTGAGGGAAGGTATAATAGAAAAATCTACCTCACCATATTCCAACCCTTTAGTAGTGGTGACAAAGAAAGATTTATAGATAAGATTATGTTTAGACGCAAGACAAGTAAACAGAATAATTGTTCCACACAGAGAATCACCGGAACCAGTAAGCGAAATTCTGCAACGTTTTAGTGGGACCAAATACATCACCACCTTAAACTTGACTGCAGGTTACTGGCAGATAGAGCTGGAAGAGGAGTCTCGACAGTATGTGGCCTTTCTGTACAACGGTAGGAATTATCAATTTCGCAGGCTACCTTTTGGACTCAACGTAAGTGTTTCAATTTTTATCAAATGCCTGGATTATGTGCTAGGGAGAGAGATTTTAGAATTCACAACCGTTTATGTAGATGATATAGTAATTACGTCACCAGACATTGATACACACTGTGAAAGGTTAGATAGGGTACTAAGTAGACTGCATGAATATGGCATAACAGTTTTATTTAAGAAGTCAGAATTTTTGAAAGAACAAGTTAATTTTTTAGGACATATAATTTCAGCAAGGGGTATCAGTACAGACCCTAAAAAAGTAGAAATAATACAAAATTTTCCGATACCAAAAAATGTTAAACAGTTGCAAAGTTTCTTAGGTCTATGCAATTATTATAGGCAATTTGTAGACAAATATTCATATTTAACAGTACAATTGGGACATTTATTAAATAAAGACAATCGATGGCAGTGGAATTTAAAAGAGCAAAATATATTCGAGCTGATAAAAAATAAATTCTTAACCACAGTTATATTATCCCATCCTAATTTTTCAGAGCCATTTTATATACACACAGATGTGTCAGACATTGCTTTGGGAGTAGAGTTGTTTCAGTTAGATGGGAATGGTAACCACAAAGTAGTAGCTTTTGCAAGTAGATCTCTATTAACTAGTGAAAAGAACTATACTACGACGGAGAAGGAGGTGCTATCAATAGTTTTCGCCTGTAGAAAGTTCAGAACGTACTTATTAGGAAATAAGGTAATCATAAGATCCGACCATCAAGCTTTAACGTTTTTAAAGAACTGTAAATTAACACATGGTAGGTTAGGGCGGTGGATGCTAATATTACAAGAATATGACTTAACAATTGAGTATTGTAAGGGTAAAGAAAATATAGTAGCTGATGTTCTATCCAGAACAGATTTTGATAATAATACCGAAGTAGACATAGCAAATACATATAAAATATTTATAGTAAAAGAAGTGGGGGAAATAAATATGAAAAAATTAATAAGTAATTTAGCAACAGAACAAGCAAGAGACGCCGAACTTAATAAAATAATATTAGCTTTGAGTCAAATACCCAACGTACCTCACAAGTGGGAGAAACATTTTAGTTTGTTTAATAAACACTTATTTCATCGGGCAAATGAACAGGGAGACGATTGGAAGGTGTGTATCCCTAAAGTTATAATACCTGAAGTAGTGAGAGATTGACATCTAAGGTATGGTCATATAGGCCCCAGAAATGCAGTGACATATTAAAAGAGTCATGTAAATTTAATAATATGGGAAAGAACGGTACGTAAAATATTACAAACGTGCGAAATTTGTCAGAAAGCTAAAGTAAACAATCGTAAACAGGAGGGTTTAATGCAGCATGTGATGCCAGACAGTCCTTTAGCATTAGTTGCCGTTGATTTATATGGCCCCTTACCCAAAGGTCGTGGCGGGGTAAATTATTTATTTGTTGAGTTAGATGTTTTTACCAAATTTGTAAAATTGTACCCGATTAAAAAGGCAACCTCATCAGTATTGGCTAGGAAGATAGTAAATGAATACCTTATCAAAGTAGGTAAGCCTACAGTAGTACTATCAGATCATGGTTCGCAGTTCACCAGCAACACCTGGCGGGAAACTTTAGGTTGGGAAAATATCTTAGTTAAACATACATCAGTATATCATCCACAATCAAATCCTAGTGAGCGTGTCATGCGGGAGTTAGGGAGAATGTTTAGGACCTTTTGCCATAAAAAACATTCTTTGTGGGCTACTTTTGTGTGCAAAATAGAGGGGTATATTAACAATAGTTTACATGAATCCACTAGTTACAGCCCATGTGAGTTAATGTTTCAGAGAAGGCCGTCACGCATATTAGAAGAGCTAGTAAAATTTCCAACCCGGACGGAAATACCACATGATCGGAAATTGGTAATCGCTAGGGAGCACCTGCTGAGTAAGGCCGAACAGCGGAAACGGAGACATGACCGGAATTTAACACCCATACAATACGAGGTAGGACAACTAGTATTAATAAAAAATCACAATCAATCATCAGCATTGGACAAAGAAATTAAGAAATTCTTCCTATTGTATGACGGTCCATATGAGGTTAGCCAGGTGAAAATGGAGAATGCTTATGTTTTAGTGGATTTGCAAACTCGAGAAATAAAAGGAACTTATAACGTGACCCAATTAAAAAAATATTACCTAGCTGAGCGATGATAGATGTATTTGTAATTATTAGAATTTTCATACATAGACAGACTTTTTATATTTTATTATTATAATTTTTATTATTATTTATACACATGTTATGGTATTTTAAAAGTAGAAGGGATCCTCCCCCATTTTCGGGCGGTCACAGATTCACCACCTCTGATCGTGGTTTTTGGCATTCTGGAGGCAGACCATGGTTGACGGTAGCCCCACAAAGGGTGAAATCAACAATGGTCCGAGTCCATAAATTGGTGTAAACTAGAAATTTAGCATTATCATTGAACGGGAAGGGGGACCCTTAGTTTCGTGGAAAGGTAAGTTTTGGAAAAAAAAAGGAGTGTAATATTTTCCACGAACTACAGTAGGTTGTTCTAGAAATTGAAATTGGAAAATTTCAGAATGAAACAACCAAAATTATGTAACTTAAATACTTAACTTTTCAAGAAGTTGTTTTCCTTCAGAAACAAAATGTATTGTACTTTTAAGGTAAATTTGTAAGATAATGCATAGATGGGTGCTCAAAGAAGTGATATAATAGTGGAGTGTGGAACTGCAATTGTAGAAAGATTTAATTTTTTATTATTTAGCTATTAGTGTGCTATTGCTGGGGTGGCCTGTGCCCCAGTAGATAGTGGAATGGGTTGGGGGTAACAGTGAGTGTTACCTCCATCGGAGGCCAACATGGCGAAAATGTACGGCACACCTTCTTGTACAATTTTATTTGTACCCTGATAGACTCTCGTGCCGTACAGAATATTGATGGATAGAACAGGCATTAAAGTGAAGTTTGATTTCCCCGACTTTTCAGGCGATTACTGCCTTACCAGCACTAATCGTGGTTTTGGCTAGCGGTCAGCTATGGCCATATCAAGTCCCGTGACCATAGCTGACTTGAAATTGGTTGATAGTAGAAATTAACAGGGGGGTGACACTAGGGGAAATCCCGGAACTATGGAACAGCGGCTGCCACTCTGTCCGCGTGGGGACAGCATAGCCAGGTGGTAGACCCGTTTTAAGGGCTTATAATTATAAACGAAGGTATGTCGATACCTAAAATTTTAAAATGTAAAGCCGAAGCAAGGACAAGGAGATGTTCCATTCCTCCAACTATGCAGTCTTTGTGAAAGCAAATGGGCGCTACAGTCCAACATAAAATACAATAGTGTGTGTGGATTGGGAGGTTGCTCAGGTGAGCAATGAATTTAAATTTTATAACTTAAAGATGATAACTCATTTTTGCACTAACTAAACGCTCGTATTACGATTTGATAATTAGAGGTTCATAGGTGTTTACTGTGTTTACTCTGTTTTATAAATGTATTATTTTATTGTGTTAGATATAAGGATTGATAAAAAATATGTATTTCATGTAATTTGTAGGGATTTGAAATGTGTTGGTAGTAAGGTCATCTACCTTGCTGAGAAAATCAGCTGATCAGCTGTAGAATATCACTTATGAATGGTTTGCAATTTTTTCAAGTTAGTATAAATAATTAAATCACTCAAACAAATGGAGAATGAGATTAGTAAAGAAAAGAGAGTTATAGTAAAAATATAAAATTTTGATTGAAACAAATGACAATTTTAATAGAGTTTGAAAATGTAAAGTTGTAAAAGTGTTTATTTTGAGTAATTTAAATATCAATGTTATGGTAATCATAATATTTTGTTGTTTTTAAATGTCCTATTTTATTGTGTTCTTGTGTTTAGATATAGAATTTTAAAGATGTTCAAGGTATTTTCTGATGTAACTTATGTATAACTTATGTAGGTCAAGGTTCTTGACTTGACCCAGTTTGATCAGCTGATGAGTGATGTTCCATACTAGACCCGTTTTGGCAATAAAGTAAGGCCACTTTTGATGCTTAATGGATTTAAATATTTTTAATTTTTTTCGAAATAAATAAAGAATAAAATTTTAATAAATTTAAATTTTTTTGGAAAAAAAAATTTGATTTTGTGCCTGCCATCTAATGGATGTTTTTGAATCTTGATTATGTTATTGTTGTGTGTATTAATCGTGTTTTTTATTGGATTGTATTGTTTAGGGTATATGTATAATCACATGTTAGAATAAGGAGGTTCATGTTTTTAAGCAATGTTCAATTTATTTGTTTTTCGGCTTATTGAGGGTAATGAAGAAAACTCATAGATTCAGATAGAAGATTTGTATTTTGATTTTGAAATTAATGGTAATGTGAAAAGTTGGTTTTAATTTGAATGAAAATAAATTTTGTTGATAGGTATTAACAAATATATGTATGCGCCCAGTATTGCTGAAGGCGACCCAGTGTGCATGGTAAGGGGGAACATATCGGTTGAGGATCTGGCATGATATAAGCCAGGGATTTGGATTTTTGGGGGTAGCATGATAGAAGGTGAGGTGCGCTGTGGTGCGTATCTATTCGATTTTTCGGTGTTGGGATCTCAACCAGAGAAGTCCAGTGATCTCGTTCAGATGCGTCCATAGTCGCCGAGCCAGGGGGGTCGTTTACCCATGAGGTGTAAGAGCAAAAGGGGGTTGTTGGCACCAGTTCCTCACCGGTCCTCTTAGGGGTTTAGCAATGAGATTTCTTCTGTTTCGGCAGAAGATCTCTTATTTGGGGGGGTGATTGTAATGAGGCAATTTTGAGGGATGTAAGTTTTTATTTTGTTTAATAACAATATTGAGAGTGATTTGTTTGGACACCCTTTACGGTCACTCAGCCATGCTTGTTTGGACACCCTGTATGCAATTCCGTATCAGGACGTGCTTGGCACAAAGATAACAGCGTTGGAATGTCAGCCTATGCGCACATGCGTGTATTTTCCGTTGGTGGATAAATAAAACTTTTTAGCGAGCTCAGAAACAGGACAAAATTACATATACTCGCTCCACAGGTGATATCACGTGACGACTCATTATAGAGTCACGTGATTGTTAACAACGAATCACGAACAGAGTTGCCATGGATGAAGAAGGCGTGGTTTATATAGACGCTTAGAAAACTATGTTGTCGTCTTCCACACCTATAGCTGACCGGCTGTACAGTAGTGTCACGTGCAAAAGCAAAATTTTAATTATAGAAATGTGAGTACCAAACCATAAAGCAGTGCAGAATGTGATCGGTTAATATCGAAATTAACAGCAGAAACTTTTCGGACAAAAGTGAACCCTACTCGGACAACAATGAACTAAATTCAACTCGTGGTCGTCATGGATCTAAGTCCAGGAAAGTAATCATTTAAACATCCATTAACAAATTTAAAATCAATGAAAAGCGCTAAATCTAAATAATGGGGAGGGAAGTTGGATGAGTGTTGAGCATGAGCATTACTGGGTCGTTTTTTAATAGAAAATAATTTAGTCGTAAGTTTATAGATATATATTCAAATAAATAAATCTTGATAGTATGGCTAGATGAATCAAATATTGTTCGGAATGTTATTTCTAGAGAAAGTATAACTACAGGAAAAATCATAATTTGACGCAGTTTCACAATTCAGTAATAAGGCATATTTTAGTAAATTTAAACCGGAAGGTAAACAGAAAAATTGTCATGCTAGAAAAATAAATTACCATTTATTTGTGTTTGTAAAGTATGTGTATTAGTTTGCATTCACCTGTTTTTTCTCTGCCTAAGTACATCAGACGACACCCTGGTAAATAAATCGAATTTATTTAGTAAAGGTAAGTGATTTGGAATTTCATAATTTTAAACAACAATAAACATTGCAACCTCAGTTGGTTCCCTAAAAATGGGACAAAATTCAATATTTCAATAACTTAATAAAACTCGTAACGTTTTAAAGTAATATAGGAGTGTTGAATGGAGAGTGAGGTGTAGTATTGAACGTGCAAATTATTGCAGACCCGTTCTTTAGCACTGGTTTGGGTGATATATAATCACTAAATCAACCAGATAAGAGCAATTGGTCGTTTGGACGTTTTAATCTAATCTTCACTTTTCAGGCACACTCATTAACCAATAAGATTTAGGTTAGCAATAAGTCATTAAATTAACTTTTAAAGAAATTAATTCAATAACAAAGTCATTAATTAAACAAACTTCAACATTATTTAAGAGTTATTTGTAACGATTCCCTTAAATATTCCACTCACTGAACGAATCCTGAGATAGTGTGTCTCTGTGCTCTGAGCTAAGCTGAATCCGTGTCATTTGTATCTGGGATTTGTTCTGGCGCCCAGGTAAAGTAAAAAGGCACGGGTAAGTAAGATTTGTTCTATCATTATATACATAAAATAGATAGATAGACAAAAGGTCTTTATAATATATATATATATCGTGTGTGTGTGTGTGTGTGTGTGTGTGTGTGTGTGTGTGTGTGTGTGTGTGTGTGTGTGTGTGTGTGTGTGTGTGTGTGTGTGTGTGTGTGTGTGTGTGTGTGTGTGTGTGTGTGTGTGTGTGTGTGTGTGTGTGTGTGTGTGATAAAATTAGAATTTGGGTATATGTAATATCTCTGATGTGTTCAGTTAGCAAGAACTGTTCCACATGCGTGGAAATCCTGTCCTGTTTGGCCAACATAGACTTGCGATAGTAATTGAAAGACATCAGAGGTTGACTATTTTTTGTTGTGAGTAGTTACTTATGAGGGGTAGTTGAAAAGTTCGCAGAATGGAAATGTAAAAACAAATTAATTGTTCCAAAATGACTTTATTTTTCTATATAATCTCCCCCAAATTCAATACACTTGGTCCAATTGTAACCCCTCTTTAACTTAGGCAGTTACAAAAAAAGATTTTTTTTTTTTTAATTTTTTTTTTTTTGAAAAGAGGGGCCACAAGTTAATTAGAACTAGACCAAAGCCTAGAGAAGCCAAAAATGCGCTGGATCCAGTGAGACGGGACTTGCAATGAAAACTCATAAATTAAACAATTAATAAAATCCCTTTTATTATTCTATCTCCATTTGAAAACAATATTAATAACAAAATCAATAAACACAACAGTCAGAATCTATTATTCCCTTAAATTGTCAATTAAAATAATTTATACTCTTTCAACAAGGTCACCTGAAAATATTTATTAACACATATAAAATATATTTGCTATCTCTCTTTAAATGAATTAAAATTTAAAATCATTACTATTCTTTAAATAAGTTTCCTGTAAAATATTAATAATATAAAATTTATTTTCTATCTTCTCTTTAAAATGATCCATTGAACTTAATGGAGATAAATTTATAGACTTCTTGATAATACACATTAGAATAACAAATTCTCAAACAAATTAATTAAAATTAAATAGTGATAACTCCACATACTTGTTATTAAAGTTCATTTAAAATAAATTACTTTCTTAGAAGAAAATATTCAGCAAAAATTAATTGAGATAGAATAAATACTTGTTATTAAAATTAAAAGGATATATAATCCTATGTTTCATCTTTCTTTTCTAAAAAACCTATATCTAAACTCCCCACCAAAAATACACCTAAATGTACAATACATATAACCCCCCAAAATACACACACAAATATACAAAACATCACATGTTCCACAATACAATACAATTATACAAAGATCTCTTGCCACGCCCTTTTCTTACCCCCATGAGGTATATTAATAATTCTTTTACGGACATCCATGTTAGGATTACAAAACTTAATTGGTTCATAACACATGACATGTGTTTTAGATAATGCTTATGCAACACCAGTAGTCCCCAGGACATAATAAAATCCAAAATTTGGCCAAGTGCCTGATACTGTTATACAATTCTGCCCACTGGGCTCTTATACTATGAGAAATAAAAATTTAGAAAACAATGAACCCCCCCCCCCCCCAGTTATCATAATTAATTAATAGAATATTTATATATAGAAACATTGCTAAGTAGTGAATATAGAAATATGTCATGAATATTATAACCCTTTTAAAAAGTACTTTTGGCCCAGAGACCGACATGTTCGTTTGCCAGTCGGTGCATAATTCAACATGTCTGAACAACACGTTCAACAGTGTATAGACATGCACCATTCAGGATTAAACTTGTGAAAATCCACCTAACTACCCCAGAAATTTCTATACCATGTGAACCAAACTGAATTTAAAAATGAGAAAATATATATATAAAATGAACACTAAATTGAACCCAAGAAATTACCAATTGAATGAATGACTTAAAAGCTGTAATGAAACACATATACTGAGATAAGAGGGAATTATACGTTTGAATGTAGAACTGCCTACAATACATGCCAGCCTCTGAGCTGACAATTTTACAACAAATTAATAAAATTTACAATTGATTTCACACCCAGTTCACACACTATACTGTCCCGTTAATTGGGGATCCAATTAAATGTTTAAAAACTTCAAAGTGTTGTGGTTGATTGACAGAACTGGTTCACTGGGTCTTTTGAGTGCATCTCTACGTATAAAAGAATATAATGGTTTGGTATCACCTGATTTTTGTCCATGGGGGTGAGGTGGCAATCTCGTGGCCTACATTACAGGTGTTGGTGTGGCTTCCTGGCTATTCCTCCGGTAGATGAAGCAAGAGAGCGAATGGTGTTACAGGTTCAGGTCATGTTGTTGGGCTTTTTCTCGTCTTGTTCGGAGGACCCTAATTACTTAACATTATATCAGCCAGAGTACACAACACAATGCCTAGAGAAGTTCGCGCACCCCCCCAAAAACCTATATATAAACTTAACATAGCTTTAGAGCCACCTAAATATAAAACTTGACAAGGTTATCTGGCCATCAGGCCCTATTTGAAAATATTTAGTACAGTAAATCTTTATAATAATAACTTCACCCATGCGGGTTACCATGTTTGAATTTTTGATAGTTAATTATGGCTTGTTACAATTTTAATAACTTTATACATAGTCTGAATCTTTAGTACCACGTGGTCAAGAAAGGTTAAATCTGATTAAATCATCTTTACTATATAAATTAATACAATTTGGCGATTATATGACTTTCAACAGGTGCCTCAGTAAGCTTCCCGATATGAATAAAGTTTTACTATTAATACTAGCAAAACTTGTATGCAACTTAGACCCAATTACGCATTGTGCAATAACCAAGGTACTTAATAGGAATCTGCCTACATCCATGTTTGCATATTTTAAACTAATACTTTTGTATTTATATTTCCCTGACTGTTAGTGCCGAAGTTCGGACACGTGAATTTAATATAGTTTTATTGTGTTTTAAAAATTCTACCTTCAATTGCTTATTGCACAATGCCACGAGGTTTTTAAAGTTTATTAGAAATCCACTCACTGGGGCATATTATGCAAGTCTTTCTTTGGTGATACATTAACGATCGCCATTATCGATGAAGGTTGAAGCCAGACAAACTTTGCCTAAAACTTCTTTCCGTTTCAACCTCGCGAACCGGGCTGTCGCTAGATGCCAGCACCTCTCAGGCACTTGATAAGCTCCGAATTAGTGCCTTATCTTCGCTACAAGAGTGCAGCACCAATTAAAGCGCTTCAAATTCTGTACTGCGTTTAACTTACAGGACGTTATACACTGGACATGCGCCGGTTCTATACTAGAGTCGGCACACCCTCACCCCAAAAGGGCAACATCGTTGCCCCAAGGCTAACTCACAGCCTCTTGGCTAGTCCTAGGAAATCTCAGAATTTTAACCGCTCTCGGGAGAACAGAGGCTCAGGGTGAAAACGAAGTACGAGGAAAGAAGAAGAAGCGTAGTGTGTGAGGGTACTGCATGATGTCTTGATCAGGGTCAGCATCCAGCACAAGAGAAAGAAGGAGAAAAGACGAAAGACGTCACAATCAAGAGCACCGTCTGAGTTCTGACCTCCCAAGGCCTCCCCAAACTGAGACCCAAACTAATACCCACTCAGGACAACTACTACCCCCCCTTTCTCACCGGACTGGAAAATCTCAACGCCACTGCGACCATCCTCATGCGACCCTCTCCGCCAGGCCAACCCCACAGGACCGCCCCAACACGTCACACTCTCTGGTGACCACCACCTACTCCTACTGCTGCCACTCACATACGCGTCCGAAGACCAAACAAGGTATCTATTACCTTAATATGTGAGTGCCCATAACACTACTGTCCACATCTGGACTAACCAGCCATATGCTGCAAAACAAGGCATCACATCCTTGACATATTTAACTGGCTTAAAAAAAAACATCCCTACACTAGGGCGGACGGCCCCTATTAGCCGGACAGAGAAAACCGCATAGAGGGCACGCGAACAACAATCCCTTCATTTACTCTTCAAATGACTGCATAACTATCACGGGGGGGGGGGTTACTTCAGTACGGCATCGCCTAACAACCCACACTTAATCAAAAATTTAACCTACCAGAGAAACAACCAGGGAATGCGGCATGGCCAGGACACTACAATAATCAGCAATAAACTACAACAAAGAAAATGAAAACAACAACCACCCTATCACACTCCATCATGAAACGACAAACAATCTAACTCTAACATCCCTACACCAACGTAGTCACAACTCTTCCAACTAATTTCTTTTCTAACTCCTCTCTGATATTTTTTTTCCTTTCTAATTTTTTATTTGTTTTTTGGTTTTTTATTTTGTTTTCTAAAGGGAGGGGTAGGAAATTTGGGAAGATGAAAAGGGCAAGGATCATTGAAAGGTCAATAGCTAGGACTAAGGATAAGGACATGGTTCCCTCCGAAAATAAGGATGGGTGGAGAAAACCAAGGCTCGCGGAGGCAGGGGCGCAACCCTGAAGTAGATAAACACCACTGGGACTGTGGGGAACATCTACTCGCTACCCGTTAATCGCTTTGTCTCACCTTTTTATGACGAACTTTAGGAACTCGTTCCTTTTGGACGTCACTCTCTGAGAAACTATCTCGTGTTGAGCAGTACTGATTTATTTCTTCTGAATTAGAATCAAGGTAACTTACCTGACTACTCTTACCCCGATTTGGATTATCCTCAATCTCTAACTCCTCTGCTTCTACCTTCTTCTCTTCTACAATTTCCCCTGGTTCTCTTTCTTCCACCCCTTCCTTTTCCTCCTCTACATAATCCAAATCACCATCACGACACTGCACATCTTCATCCTCTAGTTGCTCACCTGGTCCACCTGAAACTTCTTTCCATTCCTCGGAATCCTCAACACTACTTACAGAAAGCGTCTGCACATCTTCACACACTACATCATTCTCCCTCACACACTCCACAATGCTGCCTCCCAGTTTCTCCCCAACTTCTACCTCATCTACTTCTACCACACTTGCAGCCTGGACATCCCCTTGTCCATCCGCAACCTCAGAAACACTTGCAGCCTCCCTAACACTTACACTTATACTCCCCTGCGTAGCATGTGCAGACCACTCTTCTGCCTCCTCCTTCGATTCCTCTTCTTCACCACTCTCAGCAACTACAACTTCCTCAACATTTCCCAACCTTGAATCCAGCTGTCCAGGTCCATGTGCAATGTCTAAATTAAATTCTACTGACGATGGTAAAGCTCCACCATCAAGTGACTTCTCATCTCCCGATGTAGGCGATGATGATGTTACCGGATCTGGATCCGTCATGAACTGAGATGGAGATACCGGAACAAATTCCGCGGCACCTGGATTCAACCATGACGTCCTCTCTGAGTCCTGTAATTCAATATCAACAGACGTGTTCTTGTTGTCTTGTATTGATCCACAGAAGTTATTTCGCTTTTCTTCTTTCTCCTCACCTTCTTCATCCACTACTCTATTAGGCACTGGTAATTCCTCTGGAACCTTCAAAGTTTCTTTTTTCTCCGAATAGGAATAACACCTTGCTACAGGCTCCCTACTTGCCGATGTTTGTTCTTTAATATAACTTCTTCTTTCCCCGTTAGTTTCGTACTTATTTCTTTTCTCTGCTGTAACCGTAGCTACCGTCTTCTCACTTGTCACCCCCTTGTAGCCTCCATTACTTCCGGAATATTCCGTTTTTCTCCAACCGCCATGTTTGTCCCTTTTGACTCTTCCTAACGAACCACTGGAGTGTTGGACATCCGTAGCAGCTCTTCCCCGGTACTCGTCCCCTGCTCGGACAGTATTCGAAACCACACATAACCGGCATAGATCCGCGAAACAACGTGGACGTTCTGCAAATATTAAACGGGATCTCTCTTGGGGATTCAGTCCTTCCAGAATTACTTGTATCACTTCGGTCTCGGACAACCCTAATCTTAATACATGGGCAGCTTTCCGTATGTCCTGCACGAAGTCCCCCAACGCCTCTCCGTTGGCCTGTAAACGATAGAATGAATCTAACCTAAGCTGGGAACTTCGTCGATGTGGTATGAAGTAATCCAACACTTCCCCATGAAAAGCGTCGACAGTGCCGCCCCGACGCAGAGTGTTGGTGACCAACCCTGCCAACGAACCCTGGGAATACGGGTATATAAGGGACAAGACCTCCCCATCGGATACACCCGGATAATCTGCCAACTGCAGGACAAGGTCCAAGAAAACCAGCAGCTGGTCCTCATCAAATCCATCTACCACCGAAAGTTTCTGGAGAACTCCTGAAAGGGGGTGGGGCAATTTCTGAAAGCATACCGCCGCCAGAATTGAACAATTCACAATACACAATCAACAAAACATAACTCCCACAAAACACCTAACACCTACAAACTAATGACAATAATAACACAGGAATCAGAAAAAACCTCGAGTACTAAACCCTTCCTTCGAGTAGACTGCGGGTCCACCTACCGTTGCGAGGACCCAGCCCACTTACCTGAACTGCTCTCTCTCAACGACTCTACACAAATGGAACGCGACACACATACTAACACACAACACGACAAAAACACCGACCAACGAAAATTTTCAAAAATATTCTCTATATTTCTTTGGCTACCGTATATCGGAGGAGACCGACTGCCGATCGGGCCATACCGCATAATTAAAACACCTCCCCAAAATATGGGCAAGGTAATACTCTAACCATCTCCACCCAGGCACAGACCTGCGATAAGTCCCGTTTCCAACGGAATGTCCCCTTCTAAAATTTCTCACCACGTGGCACTATCAACTATTCAAGGCGGGCAAGTACATATACATATATAACATAAAACCTTAAACTTAACAAAAATATTCATCTTTAGATATAGGGCCTTTCAAAATTTTTCTAAGTTCCATTAGAATTCCCAAAATGATTCCTGAGTTTGCAAGCCCCGTCACACCCACAGGACCCACGGGTTGACCCTAATCTCAACCATGCTCTGCTACCAAATGTAACCCCTCTTTAACTTAGGCAGTTAAAAAAAAAGATTATTTTTTTGAAATTTTTTTTTTTGAAAAGAGGGGCCACAAGTTAATTAGAACTAGACCAAAGCCTAGAGAAGCCAAAAATGCGCTGGATCCAGTGAGACGGGACTTGCAATGAAAACTCATAAATTAAACAATTAATAAAATCCCTTTTATTATTCTATCTCCATTTGAAAACAATATTAATAACAAAATCAATAAACACAACAGTCAGAATCTATTATTCCCTTAAATTGTCAATTAAAATAATTTATACTCTTTCAACAAGGTCACCTGAAAATATTTATTAACACATATAAAATATATTTGCTATCTCTCTTTAAATGAATTAAAATTTAAAATCATTACTATTCTTTAAATAAGTTTCCTGTAAAATATTAATAATATAAAATTTATTTTCTATCTTCTCTTTAAAATGATCCATTGAACTTAATGGAGATAAATTTATAGACTTCTTGATAATACACATTAGAATAACAAATTCTCAAACAAATTAATTAAAATTAAATAGTGATAACTCCACATACTTGTTATTAAAGTTCATTTAAAATAAATTACTTTCTTAGAAGAAAATATTCAGCAAAAATTAATTGAGATAGAATAAATACTTGTTATTAAAATTAAAAGGATATATAATCCTATGTTTCATCTTTCTTTTCTAAAAAACCTATATCTAAACTCCCCACCAAAAATACACCTAAATGTACAATACATATAACCCCCCAAAATACACACACAAATATACAAAACATCACATGTTCCACAATACAATACAATTATACAAAGATCTCTTGCCACGCCCTTTTCTTACCCCCATGAGGTATATTAATAATTCTTTTACGGACATCCATGTTAGGATTACAAAACTTAATTGGTTCATAACACATGACATGTGTTTTAGATAATGCTTATGCAACACCAGTAGTCCCCAGGACATAATAAAATCCAAAATTTGGCCAAGTGCCTGATACTGTTATACAATTCTGCCCACTGGGCTCTTATACTATGAGAAATAAAAATTTAGAAAACAATGAACCCCCCCCCCAGTTATCATAATTAATTAATAGAATATTTATATATAGAAACATTGCTAAGTAGTGAATATAGAAATATGTCATGAATATTATAACCCTTTTAAAAAGTACTTTTGGCCCAGAGACCGACATGTTCGTTTGCCAGTCGGTGCATAATTCAACATGTCTGAACAACACGTTCAACAGTGTATAGACATGCACCCATTCAGGATTAAACTTGTGAAAATCCACCTAACTACCCCAGAAATTTCTATACCATGTGAACCAAACTGAATTTAAAAATGAGAAAATATATATATAAAATGAACACTAAATTGAACCCAAGAAATTACCAATTGAATGAATGACTTAAAAGCTGTAATGAAACACATATACTGAGATAAGAGGGAATTATACGTTTGAATGTAGAACTGCCTACAATACATGCCAGCCTCTGAGCTGACAATTTTACAACAAATTAATAAAATTTACAATTGATTTCACACCCAGTTCACACACTATACTGTCCCGTTAATTGGGGATCCAATTAAATGTTTAAAAACTTCAAAGTGTTGTGGTTGATTGACAGAACTGGTTCACTGGGTCTTTTGAGTGCATCTCTACGTATAAAAGAATATAATGGTTTGGTATCACCTGATTTTTGTCCATGGGGGTGAGGTGGCAATCTCGTGGCCTACATTACAGGTGTTGGTGTGGCTTCCTGGCTATTCCTCCGGTAGATGAAGCAAGAGAGCGAATGGTGTTACAGGTTCAGGTCATGTTGTTGGGCTTTTTCTCGTCTTGTTCGGAGAACCCTAATTACATAACATTATATCAGCCAGAGTACACAACACAATGCCCAGAGAAGTTCGCGCACCCCCCCAAAAACCTATATATAAACTTAACATAGCTTTAGAGCCACCTAAATATAAAACTTGACAAGGTTATCTGGCCATCAGGCCCTATTTGAAAATATTTAGTACAGTAAATCTTTATAATAATAACTTCACCCATGCGGGTTACCATGTTTGAATTTTTGATAGTTAATTATGGCTTGTTACAATTTTAATAACTTTATACATAGTCTGAATCTTTAGTACCACGTGGTCAAGAAAGGTTAAATCTGATTACATTATCTTTACTATATAAATTAATACCATTTGGCGATTATATGACTTTCAACAGGTGCCTCAGTAAGCTTTCCGATATGAATAAAGTTTTACTATTAATACTAGCAAAACTTGTATGCAACTTAGACCCAATTATGCATTGTGCAATAACCAAGGTACTTAATAGGAATCTGCCTACATCCATGTTTGCATATTTTAAACTAATACTTTTGTATTTATATTTCCCTGACTGTTAGTGCCGAAGTTCGGACACGTGAATTTAATATAGTTTTATTGTGTTTTAAAAATTCTACCTTCAATTGCTTATTGCACAATGCCACGAGGTTTTTAAAGTTTATTAGAAATCCACTCACTGGGGCATATTATGCAAGTCTTTCTTTGGTGAAACATTAACGATCGCCATTATCGATGAAGGTTGAAGCCAGACAAACTTTGATCTAGCCTGACATAGTGTGAAGAATTATGGATGAAAATATCTTCATCTACCCGGAATAGCAAAAGCGGCCATTATCGAAGAAGGTTGAAGCCAGACAAACTTTGCCTAAAACTTCTTTCCGTTTCAACCTCGCGAACCGGGCTGTCGCTAGATGCAAGCACCTCTCAGGCACTTGATAAGCTCCGAATTAGTGCCTTATCTTCGCTACAAGAGTGCAGTACCAATTAAAGTGCTTCAAATTCTGTACTGCGTTTAACTTACAGGACGTTATACACTGGACATGCGCCGGTTCTATACTAGAGTCGGCACACAATGCTTCTCTAATAATTCAATCCCTGTCTTGAAGTAATATTCTGGAAGATCCATAAAATACCCCTCTACAGGTCCCATTAACTATTCATTTTGTCGTGACCGAGCAGTGAATCAACAACAAATTATTTAGCAACGTGAGTAGGTTGTGTCAAATGATTGGTTACAGAGCCTAGCTTTACAATAAAAATTTCTTTATTTAACATTTAGCAAAATTGATGTTTAGGTTATACTCATGAAACACGTTTGAACACTCTTGTAGAATTACATTTCAGTACTTACAACACGCAGCACACCACACAGTATTACGAGGAGTGATGGAGAACACATATCTAAGACGCACGCGGTACACACCCGACCCGCTCCCCAATGTGAAAAGACTTCTCGAACTATGACAGAATAAGCCAAATAAGAACAATAAGAGCGCGATCTCACTGTGTTGTCAGTGTTTACTTGTCAGTGTAGACTTTGGTTACTATGGGACCACGCCCGGGTCACAGGGTTCGGACTAGGCCTCCTGGAGCATCGGACAACTAATCAGGAGAGAGGTCATCACTCAAGGCGTGTGACTTGTGAAAAGGTTAAAATGGTCCTTTCCTCCTGTACAGGCTTGGGAATTTAGGAAGTTATGGTTTTCGTGGTTTTTACTAACAACTGACTTACGACCACAGTGAGACAAATTTAAAAAAATTATCTCACACTCATGATAAAAGAAAGAAAGAAATCTTATACCGAAATTATAATAAATTAAATAATGAAATTTTGCATCTTATTACATTACTCCCTCGTTTTGAAAAGGAAGGTTCCGGAGTACCTTGCTTTTCCAACATCCTGGTGTCCTGCGTGTTGTAACACAAACAAACAAACAAAACATCTAAACATAAAACAACAAAATAAACTTAAAACTATTTCTTATCTATTCTTATCTTATCTATTTTACACATATCTATTCAATTTATTTGTCTTTTTTTTATAAGGTAGTTCTTTTCACATCATATATATTCAATCAAACAATCTATATTTATACTAAGAAATCGTTTACACAAAAAAAAGATTTTTCACTTCATCTTACACCAACCTTTAAACTGCTATTAAATTCACTTAATCTAACCGCCCATTGCATATTACATCTAAATTTTTACTGTATCACTAGTTTCGTAGAGTTATGTTTACTTTTTGTTTGCTACTTTTACTACTGTGTGAGCATGTTGTTGTTATTGTTGATCACTGGTGAGAGGGGGTTGGCGGTGTGTGTGTGTGTGTGTGTGTGTGTGTGTGTGTGTATACCGGTGACAGTCATGACGATCCAGTAACAGGAGTCACTGGTCCATGTACACATCGAACTCTTGGAGTGTCCTGGAGTTCCTCATAGACGACTTCCGTCTGCTGCACTGGGTGAGAAGTCGGCGAGAAGTGGCTGAAGTGTCTGTACATAATTTCCGCATTGTTGTGTTGTGACGTATGCTACAAACAAACAAATTCTACTACACTTGTGGTTAGGAAGAAGATAAACAGAAATACTATAATGAATGGGAGTGACGTAAAGCTTTGTTTACGCTGTGCTCTTATCAGCTCTAGCTTCGTTTGCAGCTCGGTTATCGAGATAATGTCAACTGGGTCAGATACATTATTCAAAATTTCTTGTATGTTTGCAGTGAGATTGTCCGTTGAAGTTTCATTACTTGGCGGGAATGTTTTAATTCAGAAAACGTTAAGACATTTTGAATAGGTGGTATCACTACATGATTCGTTTGAATTTTTGCGAAAGTCTCCCCCTTTGATCGAGGGAGTAACATGAAGAATTTGGAATATACATAACAGTTTCGAGTATTCAGAAGAATTCCGGTGCCACTTAGTAATTGCGTTTGCGGACTTATTTCTCTCAAACTATTGCGTGAAGTATAACATTGAAGCGTTACTCGGGTAGGCTTCGGCATACTATAGATCCAGAAATCGCCATTACTTCCAGCATACATTATAGGTTTATTGTAATTCGCCACCACTTCTCTTTTACACAGTCGATGACTCTGCGCTTCGTCTCCAGTAAACATGGCGAAGGCACAACTATTGCTCTCGGATGCTGGTACAAGTGGTACGCTGAGGGGACAAATTCCGTGACGGTGATCTAATGCACTGAAACACTTGTTCGTAGCTTAACATCACATAGTTCAATCTACTTTTAGATACAGCAAGATACACTGAATCACTATGCACTGTCACAAATTGAGCCAGTGTTTTATCATAATAAGGCACAACGGTTTTACAACAAATTCAAACGGTTTTAGTTCAAATTTGCTTCTAGCAGATTGTAAAGGAATCTCTATTATTAACCTAATTATATTCTTAATAGCTATAGCGTGAACTTTAGATATTCTATAGTAATTATAAATCTTATCAATTTCAGTGTCTATTACTAATGATAGACCAACTGGTAGTTGACTAACTACTTCTTTCAAAACTTCATTCAGTTTAGCAGGTGTAACTAACAAAGAGCTTAAGTATTCAGTTAAAGTTACATCTAATGCCTCTTGTATCTGCACTAATTGTGTATCTACTAGATTTAAAGTTACTTTTAATTTCTCTAAATAAAGAAGAAATCTTTGACTGATACTCTATTCGTCCTTTTACTTGTTCAATCTCAGTCCATATAGGCCTAGTAAAATTTATAGCAATTATCTCTTGAGCAGATGTTTTCAAAGTATTTACCTATAATTGTATAGCTTTTGAGTGACCTTCCACTTCAGTGGTTAATTTTTTCATATAAGAGAGTCGATCGGACTCTACATGAATTACAGAATCATCTCTATCTTCTAAGGAATCTAATTTCGAGTTTAAAGTCTGATAATCATCATCGTCTAGTGTACCAAACAAAAATTTTAAAACAGTTCCCAACCCATTAATTAAACCTCTTTTCTCTCTACTAGTTGGTAACAAAAGCTTTAAAGTAGATACTTGTTTCTGGGTATTCTTCAAGTTTGTTTTTAACTGGGATATTTCATAGTATGGAATCAAGGAATTCACTTCGGTATTGTTTTGTTGGGTCTCTAGGTAATCAAGTAAGGTGCTTATCTTTGCTATAACGTTATCATAATCTTCCGTGCTTATATAAATTACGATAGTCCAAGTATCTGTTGTTAATAGGATATCTCTTTCTTTTATAAACACAAGCCCTTTGTCTAGATGACATTCCTGTGGTCGGGAAGCATCTGTGCAGTCCAAGCGTGAATTGTTGGCTATCTGCGAGATAGATCGTTCTCTGCCTGTAAGGCTGGTTGCTTCACCACATAACAGCAAATCTGTAAAATTACACAATTAAGTCAGACTTCCTTAAGGACATACTGTATACCGATTTCTTTTCTTCTCTACTCTAAATTCCTACGAGGTGGTATTATGTTTTCACGCGGCCGTAAGTTATATTGGCTCTGCGCGGCGCCGCATCTATTATGGTATCATTTGCATGTGTTCGTTCGTTCAGTTCAGCATTCTGTCTCTCTGAAAACTCATCTTGTTCTTCATCATTTGTAAACCAAAAGACAGTGTGAACAGTTACTAACGCACATAAACAAAATACATAAAACATAACCTTTACCGCCGAATACGAACACAACAATAGCATAATCTTCTTAGATCTATCCATCACAAAACTTGAACACAGGCAAAAATTCAGTATATACAGAAAACCGACTACAACTGACACACTAATACACAACTCCTCCAATCATCCAATACAACACAAACTGGCTGCCTTCAGAACCATCACATATAGACTTAACAACATCCCCCTAGATGAAAAAGACTACAAAGACGAACTAAACACGATAAAATATCTAGCAGAATCTAACGGAGACGACAGAACAATAGTCAGTAAACTCCTACACAAAACAAACAACAGACTGAGACAGAAAACAACAAATTCATAACACTAACATACATCAACAAACAAACTGAAAAAATAGCCCACAAATTCAAAAAAGCAGGATACAGAATTGCTTACAAAACTTCTAACAAAACAGAACACACAATATCAAAACACACACACAAAGCACAAAACAAATTCGATCTACCAGAATTTACAAACTAAATTGCTCAATTGCAACAAATTTTACATAGGCCAGACAGGACGTAGCTTCAAACAAAGATACATTGAACACACAAAGTCACTCCACTCCACTACAGAATCCACTTTGGAAACCATACATACAAAAACATCCGCAAACACGTACAATAACATGGACATTCTACACGTACACAGAAAAGGCCGAAAACTAGACACTCTAGAACAATTGGAAATATACAAACATACGAAAACAAATAAAAACAAATCACATGCATTATTCGAACATATCACACCTCACACACACAACATCGATCTTTTGAAAATCGATACAGCCGCCAACAACAAGACGGACAGTGCTCCCAACGGCAGCCTCTGAAGAAGCTTTCTAAAAGCGAAAACCGGTTCAGTTATAAGGTAAAACTTTTACGTTTTTACCCATAAAAAACTTTGTGTTCCGAGTCGGTGGTGAGATAATTATATTTAATTTTTCTATGTTATCATATTTTAATTTATGAATTATTAACTAATACATGAAAAGCAATAAACAGTACTCTGTCGACCAGTGACAGAGAGTCAACAAAATAGTAAAAACACAAATTCACACAATATATGATCAGAAGGTTGAATATATTATACTTGGAAAAAACATACACAAACTTCGCAGAACACAATCGCAATGCACACCAACAAGGTCAACAAAATTATTTGTTTGCTTCTGGATTTTCACATTTTTCTATTCCAGAGTGATAAAATATGGTACTCCACCCACTACCACCATCACCACCCGACCACATCACCACTGCGTGGAATTTTTTTAAACTCTCTCTTTGTTTCCAGAGTCCAATGTCCCGGGATTTCTCTTTCTGGTCCCTCGTAGTTTGTTCAGTTGCGATGAACGTTAGTAATTCGAGAATATTCACAGCCAAGTCCCGACCAAGTGTTACATATTATTGTGCATTTGTGATATAACACTGTGGATATGGACAATAAGTGTGCGTACTGATACATTACGATTTAAAATATCGGTATGTATGGAGAACCATACACGACTTCCATGTTCTAAAATTTATATTTAAAATCATTTTCGAAATGTAATATTTCCATAGAAACTACTTTCTACTTATTGCTTCAACCTTAACCACAGTAGGCCTACTGTGGTCAGTAACGTATACCACCTCACGTTATCGCACTCGATTTTCACTGATGATGGCAGTCGATGGCACTGCCGAAACGTCTGGTTTTGCAGAAAACATTGGACTACGGCCAAACAGCCTTGCAAGGAATTTTAACAACAATCTACTTCTTTGTTGCCGACAACGTAGTACACATATAAAAAATTATCGCCTCCCCCTTCAACTATCATTTTCATTTATAGAAAATTACCCCCACCCCGTTCAACTAGCCTCTTCATTTATATGAAGCCTTTATTTATACTAGCCTTTTCATTTATAGCTATTTCATCTACGTTTCTACAGTGGATTATTATGATTTTTTTATCAGGATACTTTATTTATCAAAATTAAGTAATTTACCCTTGTTAAAACATAAAATGTTGCAGGTAAACTACCCCTTTCCCTTAACCGATCATCACCAAAAATAACAGGCCTTGAGTCCTCTACAATTCAGGAATGTATGCAAAACATTATTTGATTCTGCTTGAATCTGCGGCTGTTATCGTTTGCCATAGAAAAAATTCTACACACAGACACATAGCCAGATAGACACACAGATACTTTTCGAAAAATGACTTTTCTTCATTTTCTGAGGATAGTACAATCGGAATCAGCCGTTATCTCGAACACAATTTTTTTCGCCATCACTATACTTCCATTTCCTTACGGAACATGGAAGTAAAAAGTCTACATCGTAGGAACGTTGCACACGTATAAGATGTGTACTTTACTACTTTGTTAACAAGGAAGACTTCCCACAGACTACACGACGATGGCTGATCAATTTATTATTTTACTCATAATTTAAAGCAACCAGAACAGTAGAACTGAATAGTTTCAACCTGTTTTTGTAACATTTAATTACTCTTACCCAATTAAGTACAATAACAAATTCAATTACTTATTTACATATGTACTTCCGAAGTAGCATACAAGTAATCAGGCACGATAGGCTGTTTGTGTGTAACCAGTACTACGTTCAATATCCCAATATTGCCGCAGGATATTACCCCACGTTAAGTCGAAATAATTAAATCGAAATACAGATAGATTATTCGTTAAACAGCTTCTGTGTGCGTGTATAAGCGCCAGCGGTATATAAATAGAAATACTACTACTACTACTACTACTACTACTACTACTACTACTACTACTACTACTACTACTAATAATAATAATAATAATAATAATAATACTGATAATTATTATAGTAATAATAACCACCACCATTACCATCACCACCGTTTTCCCACTGCTGAGCAAATTTATTCACATTCATTCTAAAGTGATCTCTGTCCGGAGCGATTCTTGTCCAGTTGACTGTACCACAGACCTCATCAGCCCTTCATCTTGTAAACGGCAGTCGTGCCCTTTTATGCCTCTTAGTCCTTCAGTCTAACGGCAACGTTTCGTACCATCCCACATCATAATGTCCTCTACAACTGTATTCAATTTTTTTAATTCCGTACACGAAATGATCTACAGTAATTTGTAGATGCCCACATATGGATACTCTATTGTGATTTGCAGATGTCCATATGTGAATACCCACAGTGATTTGTAGATGTCCATATGTGGATACCCTACAGTGATTTGTAGATGCACACTTATGGATACTCTAACATGATTTGTAGATGTATATATGTGGATACCCTACAGTGTTTTGTAGAGTATCCATATAATTGATTTCCTGTCTTGTCTAGTTATATGTAGCATAACCCTTCTTGCAGTCCGCAGTTTGTGTATCAGTCTCGTGTTTCTCGTCCATATTACCGGTGAATCACTATATCCTGATGAATAATAGGTTATAATATTCTCGACGTATTACTGAAGTCGTCAAGGGGTATGCTTAGCCTTACTGTACACACTCACATGCACGCACACACTCGCGTACTTTTAGTATAAGTTATTCATAGATCTCTACCTATATGTATAAATAAGTAATAAGATTATAATTTATAGACTTTTGTGTCTAAATAACATTAACATAAACTGCATGAAAATAATAAGACTCGAATTCTGTTTTTAAGAATCCTTGCGTTATCACAAACAGATATTATTCTATTCATGTTAAATGCGGTATCCAAGTCACTTGTACGAATTAATAACTAAATTTACCTTATTTTGTCCGCCTTGTGACTTCTTATAATTTTTCTATGACGCGTTTCAGAGCTTATGCTCCATCATCAGATATATATTAAAATAAAACTATCACTCTTACCGAGGTCGTCACATGATATAAAATGTCAAAAATGTCTGCATACAAACAGCGCGCGGAAGTAGGGTGCGCACCCGTTCACGTTCAATTTGCCACTCATACATACTTTTGTTCTTCTTCCGAACCCATCATCCAGACTTCAATTTTGTTGTTGTGTTTATCCAGTGCAGTGAAGTCCACGTTTTACTTCCACACAATAAGGCGGTTATAGTTTTCTGTTTGAGGTAGACACCAGTGACAAGTGGCACTCTACAATTGTGAGCAAAAAGTATTAGACCTGCTGTATCTTAAAAATTTTTATACTTTTCCTGTTACTTTTCTTTTATTAATTTTATGTTATGTTGTTTACGTGAAAAGTTGAAAACTTTTGTAGCTGAAAACTTAGAATTATTTTTTACCAACCCCAACGGACGATCAGGTTATTCACGCATCAAGGTGTGTTTCTGGTACGCGACGAAACGACGTAAAAGCTCGCAGTTCTTCGTGCGTGTTCGGTTAACTTCGGGCTTCGCAGAAGTAACAGGAAACTCCAATGACACCTCTAACTTCGGAATACGTACTTATCCTCCGATTATGATTCAAATATCATCGTATCCAATGAACACTATCGTATTATATTATCATAGAGTTCTACTATTTAAGTGAAACGATATTAAAAATTATTATTAGAATCTATATTGCAACGATACAAATTATGACTGCATAGATAGGTTATTTTGAAATTACTACAACAGAGTCTGTATCTGGAGGTAGGAAAATTTTATTCATTAACACAATAAAATTTACTATTCTCTTATGGCTTTATAATATAAAATTGTTTAATAAAGAATTGTCTTTCAACAAATGAGTCTATTGGCTTGTTTTACATATAAGTTACTTGTACGTAGACTTCCAACTGCTTGCGTAGACACCAGGCGCTCCGCTCGCTGCTCGTCTGCACGTCTACCGGCCGAAGATCACTAACGCTGAATAGCCACGTCTCAGTACACACGCACTGCGATATGGGACTGTTATTGTTTATAATTTAAATACTCTTAATCTTAGGGATCAAAACTGGGTATAAATAGATCGTGTATTAGGCTTACACAATTCTGGCCTCTTGAAGTGTTCTCGCGTTAACTCTCAAAATACCACGATAGGTATTTTGCCCCAAACGAAAATCTTCACTGTTCGCAAAAAATCACTAGAAATTGACCTATTTATTATTTGAGTTCTATAATGTGGCAATGGTAACGAAGAACTCGCACCGATAACCCACTACTAAGTCTTATGGAAATCGACTAGTCTTGTCACGAAAATCTCGTGACAGCGAGTAGGCCTACGTCTTTCTATGGCAAGACTTCAGAACAAACTGAACGGTCCCTCCGGTGAAAGCGACCGTCTCAAACAAATTTCAGACCTTCTGATTAGTGGGAAATCGAGCAGCGTCATAGATTTGCACACTGATAGACCGAAATCATGTTAAAACTCTGTCCGATTCTCCAAAGGCCTGTCTAGATTTAATCTACAAACTTTATTACTTTCTAGGAGATAACAAAAATAAAAGAAGACAGTATTTCATTAAAAAAATAACATAAAAATTATAGTTGTGGAGAACTGAGTACATGGAAAATGTAGCTTATAACCATGACAATACCCTGTCCAAGTTTCAGAACGAAATGTCAATTTTCAACGAAGTTATTAAGTAAAATGTGAATTACACGCGCACCCGCGCACTTACACACAGATATTTCACATGACACAAAAGAGTATAAAATTATGCACATTTTGACATAACTGACTTGTTTAAACATAGCTTGGTTCAAAACTTACGACTACTTTACAAAGAAAAGAACAAATCAATTTAAAACATGTCTATGGGCGTCAGAAATGTGTTTGTATCGTATTATATAATTTGTATCGTTGTAATATATTTTTACCGTACAAATATTTGAGAACAGTGCGCTAAAGCAAAACGTTTGTATGAGGGCTCCATAAATTTTATTTACAGCGATATGAAAACAGTAACAGACGTCAATGGAACTGAAGATAAAGGGCACATCAGTAGAGAAGTGCGTAAGCGGATTGAAACAGATAATGTCGCAAGAGACGATTGAATAGTCGGCGTGTGTCAATACACGAGCATCGAACGCGCGGCAGATGATGTTTGACAGCGTAATCGATTGCTCGTGTCGGATTTACTGGAACTTGTTGATTGTCAGTCGACTGGATTAATTTCTTGTCGAGAACGTATGCAATGTAAAATCGATGAGCAATTTTACGGTCTGTACTGCTGTTTTGGTGGCATTCCGTTTGTTTTCTTGTATACTGTGCATTCAATTTGTTTACAGAATTATGTCTTTGTGTCCTCTATACTCATACTTACTTTCTCTATGATTCTCATTATCATCATCACCTTCTTAACGGTTTTAGATTTTAGTGGCCTGTTCCTATTCCACAGTCCACCTTTTCTTAGGTCTACCAACTTTTCTGCTGCCTCTAGGGTTGTAATCTTTCGCCATCCTCGGTATTCTACTTTCTTCCATTCTATTGATGTGTTGAATCCATTTTCTTATGTAGTCTTTAATCCTTTCATTAACTGCAAAAATATCTAAATCACTTCTTATCTCCTCATTTCTTATATATGGTGTAGTCTATTAAACTGTTTAATTTACCTCAGAAATTTCATTTCTTTATGACCCAAGTTTCAGAACCATACAGTAGTGTAGGTATTGCCACTGTTTTATTAAATTTTATTTGGGTTTCTTTTTTACATTTATTTCCCAACGTTTTCCAAATCGTTCCACACATTATTGTGAAATTGGTCACTTCATTTTCTATATCTCTATCTTGATCATAAGTAATGTCACGTCCAAGATAGATGAAATGTTCTATGCATGTGTTGTCTATGCATATTTTGGTCCAAACCGGTTCATCTTCTATAAAGCCCAGAAGACTTTTGTCTTTGTTTGTTACTTTTGTCTTTGATTCAGATATGTTATAGTTATATTCTTTTCCTATTTTATGTAAGATGTATACTGCTCGCTGGAGATCGTCTTCTGTAGAGGCGAATATACCTTGGTCATCCGCGTAGAGAATGGTCTCTATGATTCTTAAAACTAAAATTCGACAGTCTGCCTTTATAATTATTATTATTTTCATTATTCTTACAAAGAATAACACTAGTGGTAGTGTAGCCATCGTATAAAATAGATTAAAAATCGTTTCACGTTTTAGACGTTTCGAGTCTTAATAAAGAAACAGACGTCGTCTTCTGGTGAATGTTGTATGAATTAATACAATACAATATTTGTCAGGAACAAACTGATATTGTTAAAATATAAAAACTGTACTGATTAAATAATAGAAACAATATTAATAATTTAATTTATCAAAAAGTGGTCACTCTACAATTGACACTTTGTTGATTGCGGACGATCAGGCTATTCTGTCTGAAAATTTCTTTCAGAGTATTCTATTCTGACTCTGAAAACAGACTGCAGATGGGTATACATTTGTTAAATGGAATCTGCAAAGACTCTGGATTGCAGATATCCACAATTAAAACCAAGGTTATGGCTTTTTGTGGACCTCATCCCGTACTGGCAAAAATCGTTGTAGATGGTACTGTCCTGGAACAAGTTAGCAGTTTTGAATACCTGGGCTACAGTGTGTCTTATAATGCAAGCAACGACGTGGTGCATAAGTTGCATAAGTTCAACCTCATGTGCAGGACCATCAGGCGAACTCTTAAGTCAGCAAGTAAAGGAACACGCCTAAAATTCTACAAGGTGATGGCTCTTCCCACACTTCTTTATGGGTCTGAGAATTGGACTTTAACAAAAGGCCAGGCCAGTCGCATCCAAGTGGCTGAAATGAGATTTCTCAGAAACGTGGCAGCGTATACTCTCCATGATCATAGAAGAAACAGATATACGGCATGAACTGAATATTATGAGTATACTCGACAGGATCGCCCAGTAGCGGCTGAATTGGCGAGAACATCTTTGCCGAATGGATGACTGCCGCATGCCCAGATAACTATGGAACTATAAGCCGAGGGGACGGAGAGGTGTGTGACGTCCGAGCAAGCGCTGGAATGACCAGCTGTAATATTTGCCTACTTGAGACCGGAACTAACCATTCTCGGTTTAAACCTTGAAGATGATAATGATTTATCAAAAAGACCGTCACGAAATGATCAGAGAAGGTATCCACCACTACTCGGGAAGAAAGCCTTCCTTGTAAGTAAAATTATTAATTTTGTTACTGTTTGTTTGTTAGTCAATACGTTTGTTTCACTGTGGCGACATCTGTTTGCTTTTACTATAAATTGTCTTAATTCACTGTTAACTTGAAAACGACCCCTGTTTTTCAGGGTTTAGAACGTGTTTAGCCAATGGCCGCAATATTACTGTATTTTCGCGTGTATAACACGCACACCCCCATATTATATGGTAATATTTTTCAGAAAAAGTGTAATTCGTCTATAAGGCGCGAGCATCCGTATTTGTGATGAATAAAAGGTGAACAAATTTATTAGAACGTAGAAAAATATTCAACATTTGAATATTATAGTGTGCAGAAAAACTGTTTCATACACAATAATGGAAAAATGTAGTTGCCATGCCTATTTATTTAAAAACACAAAATAAAAATATTAAAATTTTATAACATTTTAAACGAATTACAACTTTTATAAGTCATAGGTTTTGTTTAGTTTGTTGCTTTTAGTTTATCACTGTCACACATTTGCATTTATTAACATTCGTTATCATCTGTTTCTGAAGAAGGCAGTGTTGAATTACTCTCCTCTTCTAATTCTTCAGATGAACCCTTGTTAATT
The DNA here is from genome assembly GCA_034769895.1 of Magicicada septendecula. NCBI lineage: Eukaryota > Metazoa > Arthropoda > Insecta > Hemiptera > Cicadidae > Magicicada > Magicicada septendecula. The sequence goes on along the minus strand of CM068372.1, from coordinate 434,935,524 downwards.
GTGTTTTATTCATCTGACTGGCACACATTTCGTACCTTTATCATCAGTACACGAATTGTCTATGGCATATCGCAAAAGATAAAAGTCTGGTCAGAATTCCCAATTTGAGACTAATCGAAATTGTTCGTAATCTTCGTTTGTACATAAAATCGATGAAACTCGACAATTTTATTTTCGTACCCTACCAGAGGAGTTCTTCTTCAAACCGAAAGACCGCGTTTGCTATGAAACCGTGCACACCAATGAAGAATGTTGTGTCGTCTGTTGTGTATTGTCTGTTTCAAGAAGCTGAGATATACTTCTACTCATTATGAATATGCAGTCTGTTTCTTCACAAGACATACAATACCGGTACTAAACTACTGTAGAAAAATAACAGACTAACGATGACAAACAAGTACAGTAACAGAATGCCAAAAAAAGTACCGTTATAAGTCTACGACGTGAACAAATAACTGATACAAAAGGGGTGAAAACTGCAAACCAATTTACCAGTACTATTTACTATTAAAAGATCCAAGCCTGACAGTTTTAATTGACGTTGCCAACTTTGTCATTCACAGTGTCACCATATATGTCCACATCTACAATTCGGCATGTAAATTATATTATTCGTGTATAATGCGCCCCACACTTTGAGGAAGAAAATCTGGGGAAAACGTGCGCATTATACACGAGAAAATACGGTATATATTATAATAATATTACATCTTATAATTTATTATAAAGTGTAATAAACAATAACTGTAGAAATAAAGTGAATTAAAATGTTTATAAATTAATAAAATAAATGGGAGCCCAATCTTCAAGTTAGTCTCATGATGCCCCCCGCAGAAGCTAGTCTCATCACCCCGGGAGCAGTACTTGTATACATATATAAACACAAATCTAAATTACAATAAGTAAAAAATGGTGATAAAGTATGCCAACAGCCTTTGTGTACTTTGTAGGAGTAAAATCCTAGTTTCGTAAGAGAAGCAATTCACTTCCACAATCTCACTTTCAAATTGTGTGTAAACGTTTGTGACTGCATAAGTCATTCATAAGGCCTATTAAAAAAAAAACGACCACTAACGCTAATACGATTCGCTGAATACACAAAATAAAATGATTAAATTTTCAGGAATTCTGCACACGACAGAAAGTTATTGCTGTTTGCAATTGAAGAGAGGGTGTAAAACGTTTGCTGTCGTTACAAAGGCCTACTACGACAGTTATCATTGGGCACTTTAACGTTACAAAACGTTAGCAAACATGCGAACTATGACAGAAACGCGAACACGAGGAGACCCATAAAGCAATTAAATTATTAATTATCCTGTTATTTTACCCGGATGAAGCAGTCGATGCCGTGTCAATGTACACATGGTTATCAGAGTACCAATATTCTGCAGCGTCGCTGATCGTGTGCACTCGTTATATGCTTTTAATGTCTGATAATTGATACTACTCATAAATAATTACAACTCGTCGGTGTGTAGCGTGACTAGTGAAATGCGTCTGCACAGCGGTAGAGTAGTGACCTGCAGACTGCAGCCATAAACTAATTTAAATAACGCTATTGTCCACTGAAAGGGTGGCATGATTTAAAACCCTAACCTCGCCTGCAAGAGAGATATATGAAAATCGCGCCCAAATAAAAATCTGTGAAAATCGCGCCCTGTTTAAGTATTCATAGCTATCTTTACTACCTCCTCCCTATGAGTCACTGCCTACCCCGGTAAATGACCGCTTGAACAATGCAGCAGAAATATCTTCCCCTAAATCCCCTTCAGCTTTCATCATTAGTCCTGCTCTAACTATCCTGTTGTTCAGTTCTATTTGTATCATTCATTTTGTGTGAACTGTATGTTTGTATTGTGTTTGATATTATGGAAGTACCAACGACCACGAGCCACGGCAAGCCATGTGCTCACTATGAAGGATACAGGCATAACGTTAAAAGAACTAAAGAAGATGGTTCTGTGATTTAGCGCTGCTCAAAACAAAGATCGACACGTTGCCGAGGAATGCTCAAGACCAAAGATGGTGAAGTACTCAGTTCAAACGAGCATCAATGTGGAGCTCCGCATGACGCTCACTTAGAAGTACAGAAGACTATAAATCCTACGAAGAAGAGAGCACGCGAGGAAGAAACTTCTATTTCTAAGATCTACTCGGAAGAGTTACGTGACCTGCATAAAAGAGTGTATGATTTTGTCACGGAAGTGCCTAAAAGCAAGTAACGAAGAGAACTTTATACTATCACCAAGCAAAAAAAAAAATGAAATCAAAAAGATCGAAATCATCCCAAGAAGTGGTTCTTCAAGTAGAAATCCTAACTACGAACGATGGCAGTAGTTTTCTTCTGAAAAATGACAACGTAGGAGAAAGAATTACAGTTTCTAGTGGAAACGCAGGAAGAGAAGCTTTAAAGAGTATACAAGACTTTTTTATGGATGGAACCTTCAAAAGTTGTAGCAAGCAATTTTCTCAAATGTATACTAATCATGCGGACTTTGGAAGTTCAAAAGATGAAACAAACATCTACCCAGTGGCTTTTGCACTCTTACCGAACAAAATAAGAGAGACATATGTCCGAATACACGTAAAGATGTATTCCCATTAGTTGAATTGTATGGATGTCACTTCCACATGAAGAAGTGTCTCTGGAGATAGGGCAAGGTTTAGGATTAACTCGTGAATACAGAGAAAATGAAGAAATAAGACTTCACATTCTAATGTGTGCTGCGCTGGTTTTCCTTCGTCCTGAAGATGTATTTGATGGCTGGCTTGAAGTACATTCCCAAGCACCTGAGGTCGCGAAGCTTTCAGAGTTTTTTTATTATTCTGTGGAGAGATGGTTGGAAAACAATGACGTCTCAGTCCAGTTCTGGAGTTGCTACAAGAGGCGCCATAGAACTACCACGCTGTAGAAGGATGGCACAACAAAATCAACAATGTGCTAGGAAAGTAGAACCCTAGAATCAAGGACATCATCGAATGTATGAAGACAGAAGCGGAACACGCAGCTTGTGTGCTAACGAGGGCAGAACTGAATATGGAAGGAAAACAGCCTATATGAAATTAGACGAAAAACTGAAAAAAAATAACAGTTAAAAAGCACGAGAAGAATGGTAATATCACAGATTGCTTGAAAACCGTCTCCTACTTGCAAAAACTAGAATAATTAAAAGAAATGTAAAAGAAAGTCAAAAGTTAAACGTAAATGTAAATAATGCGCGGTGGGTCGCTGTCCAGTGTACACTGTTCGTCTGATGCGCGTATTCAAGTTACAAATTAGTATAGTTCGTTATTTTAATAATCCGTTATTTGTGGTCATTATGACATGGTTTTTAACGTTTGACAAACATATCTGATATGTGCTACAAATTTTATGCTTGACAATGGGATAAGAGTCTCGAAACATGTCGTTATAAGAACGGACATCAAATACGAGAAGTCACAGACGGTTAGTATAATATATATTTTGCATATATTTAACGGAAACGTGGCTTGGTACTAAAACAGGTTTATTCCTACTATAATTAGATGTTTTATTTGTTTGTTTGTTAGTGTCACAACACTCTGGACTCGAGGATGTTGGAAAAGGTACTCCGGTACCTTCCTTTTCAAAACGAGGGAGTAATGTAATAAGACACAAAGTTTCATTATTTAATTTATTATAATTTCGGTATTAGATTTCTTTCTTTCTTTTATTATGAGTGTGAGATAATTTGTTTAAATTTGTCTCACTGTGGTCGTATGTCAGTTGATAGTAAAAACCACGAAAACCATAACTATATTCCCAAGTCTGTGCAGGAGGAAAGGACCCTTTTAAACTTTTTTTCACACGTCACATCGCCTTGAGTGATGACCTCTCTCCTGATTGGTTGTCCGATGCTCCAGGAGGCCCAATCCGAACCCTGTGACCCGGGCGTGGTCCCATAGTAACCAGGGTCTGTAAAAACTGACAACACAGTGAGATCGCGCTCTTATTGTTCTTATTCGGCTTATTCTGTCATAGTTCGCTAGAGAAGTCTTTTCACATTGGGGAGCGCGTCGGGTGTGTACCGCGTGCGTCTTAGATATGTGTTCTCCATCACTCCTCGTAATACTGTGTGGTGTGCTGCGTGTTGTAAGTACTGAAATGTAATTCTACAAGAGTGTTCAAACGTGTTTCATGAGTATAATCTAAACATCAATTTTGCTAAATGTTAAATAAAGAAATGTTTATTGTAAACCTAGACTCTGTCTCATTTCACACAACCTATTCACGTTGCTTAATAATTTGTTGTTGATTCACCGCTCGGTCACGACAAAATGAAGAGTTAATGGAACCTGTAGAGGGGTATTTTTCGGATCTTCCAGAATATTACTTCAAGACAGGGACTGAATTATTAGAAAAGCGTTGGACCAAGTGTATTAAATTTGGGGGAGATTATATAGAAAAATAAATTCATTTTCGTAACAATTAACTTGTTTTTACATTTCCATTCTGCGAACTTTTAACTATCCTTCGTAAGTAAGTACACACAACAAAAATTAGTCAACCTCTGATGTCTTTCAATTACTGTCCCAAATCTACGTTGGCCAAACAGGAGAGGATTTCCACGCATGTGGAACAGTTCTTGCTAATTGAACACATCAGAGATATTAAAAACATACCCAAATTCTAATTTTTTCTCACACACACACACACACACACACAGACACACACACACACACACACATTGCGACGTTACAAGTATTATACACAATACATTACCATGTACTCAACGCAACTATGAAGTGTATTACACCGGCCAGGTCGCAGGTTTTTTTTTATTCTCGTTGCGTCAGGTATATGTAGTTGCACAATAAAAAAATAATTTTCGAAGAGGAATGAGATGTTGATGACACGAAATAATTAACGCAACGCGAACACATCAGGTGTGACAGTGCGTGCTCCTGTGTGTTTTTAGTGTGTTTTAATATTTTGATACTTTAATGTTTTAACTATTGATTTTAATTTTAATTTATTATATTTTGATCTTAATGTCTGACGTTCTTTAAAGAGAAATTATTCTGAAGATGGGGCATATGCCTCGAAACGCGTCAGTTAAGCGAAATTACAAGTAGGCATAAGTCACTCGACGGATTCGGTAAGCAATTATTTATTTAATACAAGTGACTTGGATACTTTAAAAATGAATATTAAAAATGAAATAATTAATTAAAACCGTTTCAAAATAATCATTCTTTTATTTATTAATATTAATAGAAAATATGCAAATATTAAAATTTCGAATTATAAAAATATAAAAAATATTCTCCTTTATAAGTTTACAAAAATACAATATAACCTTCTACGCTGTTCATGACATATAAAAATATACAACCATATAATCTTACTAGCTAAATAGACATGTTAAACAAATTATCTAAACACTTTTTATTTCAGTGTGTCTGACTTTGACTCAAATTTTAAATAATAATAGCAACTCATTTACAAACAAAAATAATATTAAATCTCAAGAATAAAACTAATTGTTGCTATAAACAATAAAAAATATAACATTTATTTCCAACCTATTATTTATTTCTACTGACACACCCAAATTTTAACATACAACAGAAGATTAGTATTTTTAAATTTTTTTGTTAAATTAAATTACTTTCTTTAACTACCATTTACATTTATGTACAGTGATTATATTTAAAACTTTAAGTCTTTACTGTTCATATATAAGTTTCTTTTTAAGAGTTCTTTTCACAAAGAAAAATATAATTGTTTATTCATCACCTGCGTACTGCCGACGTTATCGATACGTGTGTGTGTGTGTGTGTGTGTGTCCTGAATCCTGAGAATTTGATGATGATGATTATGCTGATGCTGTGTTCTCTGTCTCTATGGTTTGTTGGTTGTGATGGTCCAGAGTTCCTCCATAAGTCTTGGTGTGTGTGGTAAAGGTTCGATCGGTCGGCTGACCAGCAGCGTGACGTTCTGTGAAGATATCTTGAGTCTCTCTGAGATTGCCCCAAAATTGCCGGTGGTATTTATACTGGACGGCGATCTGACAAGAACAGGACTGTTTTCGACCTGTTAGATATTGTCACTTCGTGCAAAGAGTCCTTTAATTACAAATCACATTTTGGTTCAGTTTCGCGATTTCGTAAACATACTCGTAGCAGGAGCGATATCATCGTTTGCGTAATTTTTTTCTGGTCACTTACATATAACACGCTTATTAATTAATATTTAATTACACTAGTAATTAACATTAAATTACCTAGCGTTTTTATTATTGCAAATTTCTGCAATACTTTTACATCACTATATTCGTTAAAAATTCCTTAATGTAATGGCGTTTTTATAATTGGGGTAAGTCTTTGTTCACAGGTTTAAAATGTATAAATTAGTTTATTTTTATCCGGTTAAAACCTGATTACAGACAAACCAACAATTCGTACGCATCACCCCATCGTAGACTTTGCCTGTCGTAGCTTGCGTTCACACACACAAACACACAAGCGCTGTATTCACTCGCGGGGCAGGTGTACGCTTTCTGACAATTCTTAGCCTGCCTAATATTGTTAAAAACTGTTCATCACATATTTTCTATGCTAAATATTTACAAACATACCGCCCTGGGCAAATATGCAAATATATGTATATATTTATATACATATGTAAATATATATATATATATTGTAACGATATAACGTTGCAAATATAATATAATTTACATTTGTGATGCCCCACATTGGAAGCGATATTTCTTATGCAACGATACGATATACATAAAAATAGGCGTGTCTGGCCTCACGTTCAAGAGCGACAAATTATGTAACAATATAACATTTAATTTGGGTTTCAGGTGTATCTGTAATAAGAACTCTATGTAACTTGTAACGGTATTTCAAATTTATTTGATATTAATAAAATTGTGCACATGGCACTTACTTCGACTTACAACATTCGTTATTATTTCGTTATTATGCCGTAAGGCTTATGCTATATACATCCTTACTGACTAAATATTCTATTCTACTAATTATTGTATTAACGAAAAATCTCATTTCCAGACTACTCAGTCAATTAGTGTGTTTCAAAATATCAATATTTAAATATTTTCTTATATATTGCAATGTAACTCAAAATATATCAATAGTTACTGAATTTATCTTTTGTTTCTCAGTACTGATTTATATCAAACGCTAATTTTTACTTAAATGCTTTGTATTCTTTTCATTTCAATACTAATTTGAGCTCTTGTTTACGTTAATCTTATTTCAATAACATCTATGATTTTAATTCAAATTTTACAATAAACATTGACTCTTACTTTTAAATAGAACAAGAATGTCCTTACTTGTCTTTACGTTAATTGTTCGATTAAGAGATAAATAAGTTGTTTATCACCTTATCGTCGTCAATCATACTCAATCATTGGATCCCTCTGTAATCGTCCTCGTCTCGAACTTCAGCATCACTCGCTCTTCTCCTCTTGTCCAGCGTCGCCTCTCTCTCACTCTGTCCAAGGTCGTATCTCTCTTCTCTTCTTGTCCAGCGTCGACTCTCTCTCTCTCTCTGTCCAACGTCGTATCGCTCTCTGGAACTTCTCCTCGTGCTGTTTCGGACGTCAGTTGATCTTCTTATGTAATTTTGTTACTACTTAAAAATTGTTTGTTTTACAATCCAGTTACATAACTGTATGTAACTGGAAGGATGAAACTATTTACAAAAATTTAAATATTCTGTGCGGACGGGCAGAAGCTCCCGCTGCACCTTGAATGATTTAAAATTAAATTAAACCTCCGCTCAACAGTCCGTTAAGGACCAAGGCGTACCGCACGGCTTTTTGTGTTAGTGTGACGGTATATGGCTAGTACTACGCGCCACCAGCCGCTAGTTGCGGTATTCACAGCCAGGAGGCGGTTTCATGTCAGAAACTGTCTTTGGGTTCAGTTCCCCCACTCTTTGTCAATTTCGCTATTTCTTATATTTCTGCGAATTGCAGAGTCCTGTAAGTATACTCTTATACTTATCTTATAACTATTTTTACAACACGTGTTAACTGTAATTTGGACATTGCAACTTAACCCTTTCGATTTGTACACAGTTATTTCACTATTACACTCGTACGGTGTGGCACTTTCACATGGTTTTCGTACACAGTATTTAGTAAATTTTCTTACATTTTATTGTGTTTTTGGATTTTACTTCTTAATTATAGTTTATGAATAATTACGGGAAAACAGTAATTATGCAATTATTCATCTTGGGGTGGTAAACTCGCCTGCATAGACCTGCGTTCACACACACTAGCAAAATACTGGTGTACACACTTTCAGTTATATTTGAGTGTGTGCACGTCGATTCAAGTCGAAACACCTGTTCATTATATTTGTCTGAGCCAAGCTTGCAATCCCTGACATGCTTATTTCTAATACATTATTAATTATTTACAGTTTATTAGGTATATTTAAATTTTTATATTCAATGCTCAGTACATCACTTATTTGTACTGTCACATTATCCCTCTGCTTGGTAACAAAAAAAATTTAGTAAATTTATTTATTAAAAATTTTTTATTATTATTATTACACTTGTAAAAAAAAAATGTAACAAATAATAAAGAATAATATTCGTCATTTCACCCTTAATTGGAGTGTATACAAATGTCTTACCTCCCCTCTTTATACGCTCACTGCTCGTGACCTTGTAGTAGGGTGGCTTCAACAAACAGCTGATCTGACTGGTTTCATTGACCTCGTTGTTTTCATGTGTAGAACTTCCTAAATGACGTTGCGTGGAATTTACCAATTTCTTTCTTCTGTATCTCATCATATACGATGAAAGTGTTTTGTCCTACTCGCTGTCTTAACGTATACGGTCCATTATAAAGTCTGAAGAATTTCTTCGCCGTATTATCACTCCGTTTTCCCACTGGATTAGCTTTGAGTAGTACACTTTCTCCCACGTTGAATTGTTGTAGCTTGTGAGTTAGATTAAATCTTTCTACTCTCTGTTACTTCTTTCTCTTATCCGTTGCTTTGCGTATTCAGTTTTCACACTTATTGGTACAGGTAGATTTTGGTTATTAGGTTTGTTTATATACTTAGTCCAAAATCTGTTTGGCTTCTTATCTTCTTCTAATTCCATTGGCGTATATCCTGTTGCTTCACTATAATTTTCGTTGATGGCTTTTTCAAGAAATGGTAAATATTCTGCCCATTTATTGTGTTGATCATGGCAGTATATTCGTAAATATTTACCTAATTCTTTGTTAACTCTCTCAGCAAGGTTTCCTTGAGGATGTCTTATGGATGTGAGTACTGGTTGTATTCTATTTTCCCTTAACGTCCTCTCTCATTTTTCACTCTGGAATTGTACACCTTGATCACCGAGTACCTTCTTCATTTTTCCATATGACGGAATATATTTCTGCAGTAGTATCTTTAGAACAACTTTGGTTGTGGGTCGCATAATTGGGTACAGTCGGACTGCCTTGAAAAACACATCGATACATACCAATATGTGCTTCACACCTCGACTTGATCGTGGTAGTGGTCCCAGAAAATCCACTGCAATTAGCTCTCCCTTGTTCTCCTTTTGGATGCTCTTTATTTCTACGTATGTGTGTAAATTCGGTCCTTTCGCCGTTTGACACTCATAACACTTCTTTACCTCCTTCTTTATCTTTCGATACATATTATTAATCGTAAAATCTTCTCGTAGACTCAGATAACATTTCAGAGCGGCAACATGTGCTAAACTCTCATGTGCTGGTTGAATTAATTTTTGTAACATGTCATTCGTTAGTACTATCTTCCAGTCTTGTCTTACTAACCTGAAAAGAATTCCATTAAGTATCTTATAATGATTTGGTAGCTGTTCTTGGTCCTTCATCTCCCTTATTGTCACGTCCAAATCTTGTTGTTGTGCTACATTTTTCAGCATTTGTTTTACTTCATCATTCTCTTTGAATTTAATTGATAACAATCGTACTTCTTTCTTTTCGCTCTCATAAACTTCTTCACATTCTTCTTTGATGTATCGGCTTAGTGTATCAGCTATAATATTGTCTTTACAGTATTTAATGGTGAATGAGTATTCGCTAATGGCTAAAATCCATCTTAATAATCGGGCATTTGTTATTTTCAATTTCAATAGAAATGATAATGCTTGGTGGTCAGTATGTATCCCAAAATGAGTACCATAAACATAATATCTGAATTGCTTAAGAGCGTATACTATAGCAAGTATTTCTTTTTCTGATGTGGAGTAGTGTTTTTCAGCTCCTTTGAAGCCTCTACTGGCGTAGGCAATAACTCGGTGCTCTCCCATAGTATCTTGTTGATACAGTACACTTTCTACTGCGTAGTCACTAGCATCGGAGAATATTACGAATTTTCCTTCTCGTTGAGGATGATGTAACATAATATTTTCGATGAACAATTCTTTCACTTGGTTAAAGGCATCTTGCTGTTTCTTCTCCCACTTCCATTTTTTTTTCTTTCTTCGTCAGCTCTAGAAGCGGTTGCGTATACCTCGCATATAACGGTGAGAATCTTCTGTAGTATCCTGTGAGTCCTAAGAATGCTCTTAACTCTTTGAGATTTCCGGGTATAGGGAAATTAGTTATGCTGGAAATTTTGATAGGATCGGGTTGAATACCAGAGGATGAAATAATGTGACCTAGGAATTGGATAGAGGATTTGATAAATTCACATTTGTCTAGGTTAAGGGATATGTTCGCTTGCCTAAACTTGTGGAATATCGTGCTTAGATGTTTTATATGTTCGTCTAACGTTTTAGACACAACTAAGACATCATCTACAAATATCATGGTGTAGGGTTCCACTTCAGGTCCTAGGGCTCTTTCTAGACACTTTACGATGGCTGCTAAACTCGTGCTTAATCCGAAGGGTACTACACTGTGTTGGTAGCATTTATTTTTATACGGGAAAGCAGTGTACTTTCTATTCTCTTCACGAATTGGAATCTGCCAGAAACTTGAGCGTAAATCTAGCTTCGTCAGATACCTTGCTCCTTCACACTTAGTAAATAATTCATCCGCAGTTGGTGCACAGTCATACTCCTTTAATACAATGCTGTTCAGCTCCCTCATGTCAAGGCATAGACGTATTTCACCATTTTTCTTCTTCACTACCACTAGAGGAGTCAGGAAGTTGCTGTTCGATGGCTCTATGACTCCACTTTCGATCATACGCCGAATTTCCAGTTCAACCTCTTCCTCATATCGCATTGGGATAGGGTATGTCTTCCTAATGACTTTCGTAGGGTCTGACACAACTATAGAGTGCTCGTATACTGTCGTCTGCGTCGGTACTTCACTAAATACATCACTGTATTCTTCTATTAATTCGTGCAGTTTTTCTTCTTCCTGTGTAGTCATCCCTTCATCTACCGCATTCACATGTCGAGTTGGACCATACTGTATTTGTGGCTTGTACAAAGTAATAGGTGTTTCACTTACCTTGCACTCTTCTTCCTCGCTGTTCATAATTAGTTCATATTGAACATTTTTATAATTACACACCATTGTATTATCATTAACATTAATATTAGCATTTATTGCATTTAGTATATCGATACCTAAAATTCCATCATAAATCAACTTATGCATAATTATCATGGGGTGTTCTAATTCTAGATTTTTATATGTTAGAGTTACATATGCTTGTTGTTTAACTCTTTCTTTTTTATTGGTAGCTGTTGTAATATTTAAATTATTTACGGGCAAAATTGCAGTATTTTAAAAATATTTCTTATTGCGTTGGACCCATGCAGCGTTAAGAACTGATAGTTGGCTGCCAGTGTCAATTAGCATCCGTATTTTACACCTGTTTATACTCACTGTCACAATAGGGCATTGTGTTTGCTGCGCGTCTCGCTTTATATCCTGTTCATTGTTTAATAATTCCTCCCTAATATCGCAGGGGTATATGTTGTTTATTTTATACTTTTGCTTCCGTTTATTCAATCATTGTGACGCCTTTGATGTAGACGGTCGGCTGTGGAATGTTACTGTCTCCATCTCATTCATTTCTCGTCCATTTCTCTTCAATTTTTTCTCATCGTACCCTCGTACTACGGCAACGCGTTTGTCAGCTGGCTTTGAAAACAGTTTACGATTGGACGACAATACAATGTCTCCTTGTCGTTTAGCTGTATTATTTTGTTCAGTCTCTAGCTGTGCGTGTTGTAGTGTTGTACATTGGTGGCGAATAATTTATTTTATAATTATCACGGTGCGGTGTAGTGTTTTGTATAGCTTTCTTGTCATTTCTGTGATAATTATTGTGGTGATTTGCGTGTTTTGTTCCCAGTATTATGTGTTCTTACCTTTATTGATATTCTCTGACTGTGTTACAAGGATTAAAAATTCTTCTATGGTTTTAATTCCTTGCGTATAAACTGCTAACTGGATATCTCGCTGAAAATGGTAAGATAATTTTGAAACAATTTCGTATTCTGAGAATTTAGGTTTAAGATGCTTTACACGTTCTATTTGCATAAATGTATATTGTTCAATACTCTGCTGTCCTTGTGCATTGAACTTTCCATATTCGAGTTGATCCCGTACTTGTCGTTGGATATGTAGATTCCAGTATCGGTTCTCGAATGCCTCACGAAACTGCTGATATGTACTGACGTTATCTCTAATAATAGAATACCATTGGCTGGCTGAATCTCTAAGATATCGCGTGACGAAGTCTATCTTCTCGTCGTCATTTATTGCACTCCCAATTTTTTCTATTTCCTTCTTTACTCTAGCTAGGAATTCCATATTGTTCTCGGTGTAGGAAATATGTTCATTTGGTTCTGTCGTCTTCTTAACTCACTTCGTAGCTGGTTCATTTCCTCTTGAATTTCTTCTTTCATATGTGATACGTCTCCCGAACGGTCCTCCGTAGTTTCTTCAATTTTATTCTCAATAACTACAGTACGTGTTTCTATTTCTCTAAGTTTACTGGTATTTGTTTGCGATACATTATTAATAGTTTGAATTTTATCATCATGTTCTCGTGTTATAGTAGTTAAAGTATCATTTATTTGTTTATGTGTTTCTTTTAAATCTTTTCTCCACTCGAGACGTAATTCTTTTTGTTTATTTTCAATCCGTACAACTTGCTCATGTTTAAAATTATTCTCTAAAGTATCAATACGTATGTTAGTGTCACCAATTTTTTCGTTTAGCTGTGCATTACTGTCAATTGTACTTTGTTTTATTTCAAGATTATCAATTTTTAACTCTTCTAGACTTTCTGAAATTTTTATGGTGTCTTGTCTAAAATTTTCTGTTTGTCCTTCTAATTGTTTCTTATTAGATTCTTTTAATTCGTCTATTCTAGCATTCAAATTTTCTGTCTGTTTATTTAAATTTTCTGTCTGTTATGTGCTTCATTCATCAACCCAGGCACGCATCATCGTCTGGAATGCTTCTACGTCTAAATTTCCGGAAGTCGTCATGTTGAAGTATTATTAAAATATTTATTTAGTAGTAATTCTTTAACAATTATTATTGATAACCGTTCCCTACTTATTTATTTATTTCTTTATTTTTATTAATAGTTATTATTAATACTCATTACAGTTACACCTGTTACATAGACAAACAATATTATTCGTGGGTGCCAGCTGTGTGATTACACAACAATTAACATTACATTCAGTTACTGTTTAATATAAATAACCATTACATATTATACATTTTTCATTTAACACACTCTTTATATTTTAGAGCAACCATTTAGCTACATAAAAAATTTTAATAGTTAAATGATGGGGATCGGGCCATACGTTCATGGGCTAAAATTTATGTAACAAATTTTTGTACGCAAATTTAGGCATGTCATGCCCCACGTCCAGGGCGACATATTTATGCAACGATACAACTGCATAAGTAAATATAATATAAATTTGTGATGCCCCACGTTGGGCGCCATATTATGTAATGATATAACGTTGCAAATATAATATAATTTACACTTGTGATGCCCCACATTGGAAGCGATATTTCTTATGCAACGATACGATATACATAAAAATAGGCGTGTCTGGCCTCACGTTCAAGAGCGACAAATTACGTAACAATATAACATTTAATTTGGGTTTCAGGTGTATCTGTAATAAGAACTCTATGTAACTTGTAACGGTATTTCAAATTTATTTGATATTAATAAAATTGTGCACATGGCACTTACTTCGACTTACAACATTCGTTATTATTTCGTTATTATGCCGTAAGGCTTATGCTATATACATCCTTACTGACTAAATATTCTATTCTACTAATTATTGTATTAGCGAAAAATCTCATTTCCAGACTACTCAGTCAATTAGTGTGTTTCAAAATATCAATATTTAAATATTTTCTTATATATTGCAATGTAACTCAAAATATATCAATAGTTACTGAATTTATCTTTTGTTTCTCAGTACTGATTTATATCAAATGCTAATTTTTACCTAAATGCTTTGTATTCTTTTCATTTCAATACTAATTTGAGCTCTTGTTTACGTTAATCTTATTTCAATAACATCTATGATTTTAATTCAAATTTTACAATAAACATTGACTCTTACTTTTAAATAGAACAAGAATGTCCTTAATTGTCTTTACGTTAATTGTTCGATTAAGAGATAAATAAGTTGTTTATCACCTTATCGTCGTCAATCATACTCAATCATTGGATCCCTCTGTAATCGTCCTCGTCTCGAACTTCAGCGTCACTCGCTCTTCTCCTCTTGTCCAGCGTCGCCTCTCTCTCACTCTGTCCAAGGTCGTATCTCTCTTCTCTTCTTGTCCAGCGTCGACTCTCTCTCTCTCTCTCTGTCCAACGTCGTATCGCTCTCTGGAACTTCTCCTCGTGTTGTTTCGGACGTCAGTTGATCTTATGTAATTTTGTTACTACTTAAAAATTTTGTTTTACAATCCAGTTACATAACTGTATGTAACTGGAAGGATGAAACTATTTACAAAAATTTAAATATTCTGTGCGGACGGGCAGAAGCTCCCGCTGCACCGTGGATGATTTAAGAAAGAGAATCACTGTAGCTTGTGTGTCCTATTTATACCCATGTCTTGGTTAACACCTGCAGTGGTACAAAATCGACATGTCAGAAACTGTCTTTGGGTTCAGTTCCCCCACTCTTTGTCAATTTCGCTATTTCTTATATTTCTGCGAATTGCAGAGTCCTGTAAGTATACTCTTATATTTATCTTATAACTATTTTTACAACACATGTTCACTGTAATTTTGGACATTGCAACTTAACCCTTTCGATTTGTACACAGTTATTTCACTATTACACTCATACGGTGTGGCACTTTCACATGGTTTTCGTACACAGTATTTAGTAAATTTTCTTACATTTTATTGTGTTTTTGGATTTTACTTCTTAATTATAGTTTATGAATAATTACTGAAAAACAGTAATTATGCAATTATTCATCTTGGGGTGGTAAACTCGCCTGCATAGACCTGCGTTCACACACACTAGCAAAATACTGGTGTACACACTTTCAGTTACATTTGTGTGTGTGTGTGTGCACATCGATTCAGGCCGAAACACCTGTTCATATTTTTGTCTGAGCCAAGCTTGCATTTCCTGACATGCTTATTTCTAATACATTACTAATTATTTACAGTTTATTAGGTATATTTAAATTTTTATATTCAATGCTCAGTACATCACTTATTTGTACTGTCGCATATGCACATATATATATTGCAACGATAATCTTAACAACTCACTTTTGCACATATGCTATTACTTATTTGTGCGCACTTACCCACGTCTCGAAAGTATACACTTCTTCTGCAGTATTTACCTTGATGTTTCCCAGCTAGGTCGCAGGCTTTGGTAGTTAATTGAGGGTGATAAGCACGTGAATATCGTTACAAGTAAAGAGTACAGAGGATTTAGTACTGGTTGTGAAATTAGTACGACTTTGTTAATAAAATTATATTCATTATTACTTATAAACTGCAAATTCTCATGTTATTAATTAGTGTGTGGGTTAACTAATATTGAAACCCTTATATTCACTTATAAGAATATCGTATAATTATAACGTGGCAAACTCTTAGCTCTTATAGTCTAAGACACATTATACACAAACATAAGAAATATATGACCTGGAATATTTACACAGACATATAATACATAACACATATATTATTAAAATGCGTGATGAACACGTACGAAATTGAATATTAATATTGACTTAGCGAGTGTGGTTTTTTCTTATGTACCACTTAATTAAAAAAAAAAATTAAACATTTATAAAAATTCTAATAGAGAATAGAGGTAATAGAGTTATTACTTTATTTAACTATACTCCTAATGTCTCAATTAATTAAAATCTACAATTGAAGTAATCTTTCGTACTTGATTTTACATTACAGTTACTTGTTTTAATTATTTAATTATAATATAAAAATATAATAAAATATGGTTTCTCTAATTACCATTTATTTATGAGATTAATAAGTTTTATGTTCTTTGTTATAAATTATTATTCTCTGAACTTGTATTAATTATTCACTATGCATATAAAAATAATAAATTTATGTAAACTTGGATATGGAATCTAGAGCCTTCTTTTGATAGACCTCAGGGTCATTTATAAGATTGAATAAATGTCTGATTTCACCTGCATATTTCTGCAACCATTTAACTGTGTTGTTACCGTCACCTGGACTCTCGAGTTTTGGGATCCCCTTCCGGTATCACCTTCTCTGTCTCTGCGTAGTTTGGAATTACTCTATCCGTCTAATGGATGCTGAGTTCTGACATGGACCTCTGGTCGTGAAGATGTACGGCTGGCTGTAGCTGCGTGTGGCTGTCCCTGCGTCCTGTAGTATATTGCTCTGTTTCCTCTCCTCCCCTCGTCTTTTCCCTCGTGGATGTCTAGAAGTTCTACGAGACTTCTTGAAGTTCATCGACGACGTTTCGACTCCTCGTAGTTTACGATATTATTGTCTTTTACATCACTCGTGTATATCACTAATTAATTTCACCGACGTACTGCCGGTTCCATCGCACTTTAAGTTACGTAATTCGATTTAAAACATTACTTAAACTTTGTAAAATTTGCGGTGGCGAGATGCGTGGATTTCACGCACTGTCTGTTGATGATCTGAGAAAGCGTGTGTCGCTCGCTGGGGTTTTATACTCCTGCCGGCGTTCAATTCCTGTTGGAAACTGTTCGGACAGAGTTGAACAAGTCAGTGCGTCAGTTTATTAACTAATTACAAACTACGCGTCTTTCTATGAAGCGCACACTTTTTTGTAAATATTATTTGACAAATCGTTAGGTACATTAATAAACTTAACCTATGCAAATTATGAACATTAAGGTGTGTAAACTATGGAAGTTATGGCAAAATTTCACATGGTAGCTGAACGGTTCCCACGATCATAGCCATCTTAGTATCTAATTGTAGCGCCAGGCGCCAGCTATTTTTCTACATATGTCTCTGATTCGTGTGACGTCTGGTTTTCGTTCAGCACTTAAAAAACTGTGTAAAATATTTTTCCACAATCTTATACATAATTCAACTTGTTCTTCATTTACACATTAACACTAACACACACACAAACTGATACACACGCGGTTGCCTGCATCAATGACGTCACAGCTCCCGGTCGAGGCGTGTTTCGTCTTCCTTCGCTGCGTTTAAAACCAACAAGTATAACGTGTCGGCTACGTTATAATCCAGGGAACCCGTGATAATTGACTCTGGCCAATTATACAGGCTGCCTACGTTGTAACAAACTGAAAAGTAAACACATCACTAACAATAATTATAAGTACTCTAATAAAAGGAAACAGGGGAGGGAATTTTGCTGATTTATGCACTCAATTTAGTATGTAACAAAGATGACATCCTTTTATTTACGTATGATTGATAATACATTACAAATAAAATTTTTACTTACCCAGAATTGTAAAGGGGTTTTCTGTATTAAAAATGATCATACAGATATTGTATTTACCTCGGATCCGAGTCTCTTTAAACTAGTTAGGAATTTTCAAATTTACTCTACTTCTTTAGTCAATTACATTATTACTTAAAATACCATTTGAAGAATGGTTTCATTTAGTTGAGCGATGTTTCAATGTTACATCACAAGAGTTATGTTACAACGTATGATTTCTGAAATTACTGGTTACACCATAGTAATGCTTAACGCTTAGAGATTGTCATTTAAAAGTCTTTTTCATTTAAAATTACTTATATTTTAAAAGATACATTATTCACGGAAGACGAGCTTCCGCGTCACCTCTAGTTAAATGTCATCTGTCCATGTCCTGCCGCGTGATTCTTCTGTACTCTCTTAGTCGTGGGTTGTCATCGTGGTAGTCTTTCCAGTGGATGTCCTCGGAGTCAACTCATGATGAAGTGGATGTTATGGTGTCATCTAGCGTGAAGTCGTCCTGTTTCTCAGCGGTAGTGTAAATGCAGTTGAGGTCTTAGTCTTCACTATTCACAGTTATTCACATCACATATGTAATAGCACAGTACTATTGGAGTTTACATATTCGTTTCACATTATGTTGGAATTACACTTGACTTGAACCATATTTTATTTTTTTAACAGGAGATGTCACCTTACACACTTATTTTCTTCTTTCACATCTTTGTTTTAAAAAACACACTACATCTTAGTTACATAGATCTAGATCTCCACACTGTTAGTGGAATCTAACAATCAAATAAAATGAAAAATAAACATTTTGCGCAGAGCCCCGCTTGGAGCCGTTTACAGTTTGAAAGTCGCATCATAAGTCCTACATTGTTACAACAGGAAAATTGTAACGACACGGAGTGAATACTCCGCCATAATATAGTTCCAACTTTTAATTAGTAATACAGTCTTACAGTTCGACAAAATAAACAATCGAGACTTTGCTTGTCTACAGAATTTATTACAACTACTACTAGTGACTTTGAATACATCTTAATTATTTACATTATAGTTTACAGGTATTTTTTATTTAATGCCGGGTCGGTATGCAAGTTGGATCCAGTATACACAGGTCATAGCATGATAAATCTAATAAAGGGTTAACAGTTTTATTTTTGACTTTTGCTTTCTCAGTTTTAATTAATTATTTTAGTTAAATTCCCTTTTTAATTCTCATTACTATTATGAGTTAGTTCAGGGGTATTTGGTTTAATAGTGCGATTTAATGGTTTTCACTAACTTCCCATTTTATATTTTTATTATTATTTTTTTTTGTTTTAAATTTAAATCGTCACACAAGGCTTGGCAATTCCATATGCATGTTCACTTACAATTATTTCCTTATTTAAAATTAATTAATACGTTTGTTTCTTTTATTTATGTCTTATACCTAACGCTTAATTATTACATTATTTTCATTATTTACATCTTTCACACGACTCATACGTTCATTCGTATGTTCTCATACCGCAGTCAGGGGTTGATACGGAGACTTATGCTAAACGTATCGTTGCAATATATAATATGCTGTATTGAGCATTGATTTAAATAAATGTAAAATTTGTAAAATTATTATAAGTTTGGGGTAAATGGACATGTCTGGGATTGTAAAAATGTTTCATTGTTACATTAGGGGAGAAATTAACCTGTTCCAACAGGCAAGGAACACCTGCTCGATTGTATGTGTGTTACGCGTGTATCTTGTGTGTATTAGTGATGCATGTACAGACAGGAATCCCAGCAACCCTCCCCAATTAATTACTAAAATAATTATTTTAATTCACTGTGTGAAAACTAATTAGTGTATAAACAAACAAAAGGCACCAAAGTGTGTGTAAATTTTATAGTTATCCTCAGTAAGAAAATGACGTTAGTAGGACACACTACGCGAAGTCAGTGCGAAATAAAGTGTGCCAAAAATACGAAAATTACACTAAGACGCTCAAATTAATACAGTGAGTGCTTAATCAAATTATCTATGATTTGTGCTATCTCAATTCCTTACAAAACATTGTCATTTGCAGGAAATTGCAAATATATGAAAAGGTTCGGGAGTGGGGGCTATCATGTGATCTGCAGGTCTAGACAGGAAAATTTGCAGAATCTCGAGAGGCTATAAATTAAGGGTTCGACTGGAAGCCCTTCTCTTCATTTCAAGATACAGTTGCTGTCGGACACGCTGTCCGTCGGCAGAACAGTTCTATTTTTGTTATAAGTCTCATCTACGAACGAATAAAGACGTTTTCAGTAATTATGTTTACAGTATTACTGGAAACGTAGAGTACCGGGACCGTTTAAGTCAGCAAGAGTATCTACAGAGAAGCTACAAAGAGCGACGCGAGATGCTGGACGTTAGGAGATGCTTTTTAGACGCCTAACAGCCGAACGAGATCCACCTCGCAGCCGATATTAATTCTCTGGGACGGACCACACACTGCTGGAGAACGACGCTGGACTCTGGACATATCCAGGACCACGCCAAGCCAGGAGTAACGGTAACCCAACTCTGGACAACGTTGGACCCCGTCAATAAGTCGTAAGGTCATCAAAACTCGGTGACATGCAGAATGCATTTATAAATGATTTGTTAAAGAGCTCACAAAGACTATATAAAGAGACAATTAATAAAAAAAAATTTATAATTAGATAAATAATGTAATAGAGTCTTATGTAAATGTTTTAGTTGTAAGAATGAGCGATCGCATATAGATAAATATTGTTGCGTCTTAGAAGCTCTCGAAGTATCTTGAGTTGATCTTAGAATGCTAGTTGGAGCTAGCTGGTCAGAAATGAAATAATGAAGTGGACTGTATATGTTTTTAGAGATAATTGTTTATTGAAAATCAACAAGACAATTGCTGGCGCGTGCAGTTTTAGCGCGGCATAAGTGCCGGAGAATTAAGATAGAAATAAAATGTTGAAGTACATGATAATATGTATAGGCCGAGATCGTCTAAGTAAATTTTAGCATGGTGATCATGCTATTAGTAAGAAATATTGAAGACTTTATGTAGCGCTGCGGCTAGCGAACAAGGCGTGTTGCCTGTACGGAGTCTTGCAAGGAACTAACTTAATTTTGACTGCTGTCAGCCTATCTCAAAACCGGCAGCAGATAGCAGAGAGAAAAGTGACGTCACTTTTCTCTCGGGTGCCGCGTTGCACCCGCAATGCGGCACTTTAACAGTACAAAGTTTACATAGGTCCAAAGTTTAACATACTGCCCGCACAAAATCGGGGCGATTTTGCAACTTAAGTCATTGTGTAAATGAGTACATTACAAATTATTATCAAATGTTATATACAAAGACAAAACACAATATACTTGAAAGTTTTATCCATTAAATTGACCTTTTGTTTAAAGTAAATAATCTCTGACATAAAACTCTGTACATAACAAAATTAATTAAGCTATCAGAAAAACTCAAAGGCAAAACAAAACAATTTCTGTGCTAGAAAATGTACAAAATAAAAACTCATGATAAAAACAAAGCTCTTACATAACTAAACATGATCTTTCTTGAAGCATGAACATATGTCCAGTAAATACATATATTTAATTTTTAACAAAACGTAAGTAATAACCCATAATTTATATAAAAGAAAACATCCTCAAAACTTGATTCAAATTAAAGTAATACAATAATAATGATATATTAATTACATGCATAATATTAGTATAATGATATCAAAATTCAATAGTACATGGCAATGATAGACATATACAAATGATGTAATAATGCATAATATGAGTGTATGAGTATACATAATACATAATGATTGACTTAATAGTTAATAGTACATAATAGTATAATAATGATCACAAAAAATTCAATAATATGTAACAGGTAATAATACAATGACAAAGACATAATAATTGATACAATAATATTAGAATAATAACATGACAATGATACATAGGAATAGAACAATAAAAACTTAATAATAATATAATACAAACAACAAATAGAAAGCATGATAAATGTTCCATACAATGATGCATGTCGCATGAATGCTCATGCAATTAGTCGGAGTCCACTGGAAGTGGACATAATTTATGAATGGGTCGACGTAGGATACCATTAGCAGTGCGAACATCCGCGACGCGCACCATTGAATCCTGACCCGAATGGACGTTCGTGACTACCCCGCGTTTCCACTGCAGTGGGGGGGGGACTGTAATCTAGAATAAGGACGAGTTGTCCGGGAGTCAAATTTTTTGACGTGATGCGCCATTTGTTGCGTTGTTGCAACTGGTGCAAGTAATCTTTCGACCACCTGTTCCATATCGACTGGGTAAATTTTTTGAGCAGCTGCCATCTGCCCAAACGACTGATATTGACTTGGGAATAGTCAGGTTCCGGGAGTGCAGTGAGCGGAGAACTAACCAGGAAGTGAGCTGGAGTTAAAGGTTCGGGGTCCCTAGAGTCATTGAAGATGGCGAACAAAGGGCGTGAGTTAAGGCAGGCCTCTATTTGAGTTAGGATAGTGTAATGCTCCTCGAAAGTAAGAATGGTTCCGCCTACCACGCGCCGCAAATGAAACTTGACGCTCTTGACACCGCTTTCCCACAGGCCGCCGAAATGCGGTGCTGAGAGAGGAATAAAGGACCATTTAATGCCTTGGGCACTGGTAAAATCCTGGATGGACTGTTCAAATCCCTTGGACTGCAAAAGTTTGTATAATTCGTGGAGTGTGCTAATAGCACGACGAAAATTTGTTCCATTGTCGGAGAATATCTGATCAGGGATACCTCTACGCACTATAAACCGTTTTAAGGCTGCTATAAAGGCGTCTGATGTAAGATCTGAGACCAGTTCCAGGTGAATGGCCTTAGTGGTCATGCATATAAATAAAGCAACATAAGCCTTTGACGTCGATTTTGAACGCTGCCCGCCATGACGTATAAATACAGGACCGGCATAGTCGACTGCAGATTGGGAAAATGGCTTAGCAGGCGTAACCCGGGAAGGGGGTAATTGTCCTAATAATTGGTTTGCGCCCCTAGCACGGAATCGAAAACAAGTGATACATTTATGTATCTATCGTATATATCGTATGTATCTGAACGTATATAAGATTTATCATTAATTATCCAATATTTCTGCCGTAGAGAGAACTGAGTCAATTGTACACCAGCG
This sequence comes from Magicicada septendecula, assembly GCA_034769895.1. Taxonomy (NCBI): domain Eukaryota; kingdom Metazoa; phylum Arthropoda; class Insecta; order Hemiptera; family Cicadidae; genus Magicicada; species Magicicada septendecula. Next base: position 434,912,415 of record CM068372.1, on the reverse strand, counting down.
TGTAATAAACGAAGGTGCTCGCTTTGTATGATTAATTTGCTGAGATGAGAGTGCGGGTGGAGTATGATTTGGTGTTTGCTCTCATAGGTAAGCTGGGAATGCTGAAGGCGTCCTCCTACGCGTAATATTACTGTCTTGTCCAGAAAGGGGTTAAGTGAAAGAATTTTACTATTATTAGGGATGCAGCGTTGCGCCTCAAGCTCCTTAATTTCGATGCCAAAGGGCGACTTCTGGGACTGGCGAATAAAAACCAAAAGTGTACCATGTAACTCATGGGAGGTTAAAAAGGAAGTGTTCCTATCCGCTGTGGGAAGCCTAGAGTTCCGATTGTATCGACGGCAATACGAAAATACGCGAAGGAGTTTTGAAAGCGATGAGTAGTTTTCAAAATAACTAGATGTGGATGAAGCGACAATCAATGAGGTTTGGACCTGCTTCCGTCGTTCCTGCTCAAGATCGGGATGAGTGCAGGGTGAATGGGCATCGAAGGCACAGATCGGCCACGATGATGGCTCATGGGACAACTAGGATCTAGGATGGACCATGCCACCATTGTGGGTGACAGTGTAAAACCCGAGGGAGACAACCACGCGATAAAATGTCGGCAGGGTTGTCCAGTGACGAGACATGATGCCAGGTACCCCTTGTAGTGAGACGCTGTATCTCAGCAACACGGTTGGCGACAAATACCTTCCATCTGGAAGATTGCTGGTGGATCCAGTGTAAGGCTATCATTGAGTCCGAGTAAAAATATAAGTCGTCGAATTTGTAATTCACGGCGTCTATAACCTTGGAAGCCAACTGAGCCAACAATAGACAGGCGCAAAGTTCAAGTCTGGGTAATGTTATCTGCTTCAAGGGAGCGACTCTAGATTTAGAACATAACAGGTTTGATGAGATGGCGTAGTTTGAATAGACCGTACACACATAAATACAACACGCGTAGCCCTTTCCTGACGCGTCGGCAAATCCATGGAGCTACAATGGAATGATTTGTGAATTGTTTAAATTCTTTACAGACCTTGTAATTTTAAAGTAAGTGTCTGAAATCAGCTGAGAATAAAGCTCTAACCACTGATTAGATAATGAATCTGATAAGGGTTCGTCCCAACTTGTACCTGTTAGCCACAATCGCTGCATAAAATGCTTACACCAGAATATAACCGGGCCAATGAGTCCCAATGGGTCGTAAATTCCTGCATGACTGATAATACACTTCTCTTGTTGAATACATCTACATTGACATGTCTTTGTACACTATATAGGAAACTATCTTCGTCAATGTTGTGCCGGTTTGTCCACGAACCGGCGCTGATATAAGAAATATATAAATAAATATTTAAGTCTAACGCGAAATCGGTTAGCAGTATCTGTACTTAACAGGGGGTAAAATCTAGTTTGCCGTGGTACCAGCCACGCATTCTGGTGGTGGCCTGGAAACGCGTGATTAGTCAAGGTGCCGAAGCTTTTTCGTTTGTCTTGCCCCAGTCGCCATAACTTGAACAGCTGCGTCTCTCTCCGACAGAGTGAAGTCCTTTTTGATCGTATTCTATCACCGTAGGATGGCTAGATAATCTAGTACAGATCTGCGGTAAGTAACTGTAGCATATATATATATATAATGGTTTGCATAAAATGAAATGTGAATTGAGTATTGTAAGAGTGGATGGGACTTGATAGCTTTTTATACCGCGTGGCGTACACCGGAAGTATTCAGTATAACAGATTTCTAAATTATTTAAACCCTCATGTAATTAAATTATATCTTAATTAAAATACAGTAATTGCCTATCACTTTAGTGCAGTAAAATTATGTAATTTCGGCTGACTTATAAGTTTTCAAATGTAGTACCACGTGCCAGTGCACAAAATGGACAGGTTATAGTGTGTCAAACTTTCTGCCCACGTAGGCATAATCAAGTAATTAAACATTATAAATTGGTTTTGGGAGCGTCTGTGAGTGAATTATAAATGTCAAAAGAGAAGACGTATGTTTTAATTAAAACGAACAGAGTTTAAATGGTCAGGGGGAGGCCTGTTCAAATCTGTTCTGTACGGGTTCAATCCAGTGTGCGTGTGGCAGTATCCTGTGAAAATAAGTGTTGTGACATCCCTCTAATTATCTATGCATGCTTAGGGTCCCTGCACCCTAGACGAGGACCCCGGCCCAGGCATGAACATCTGCTCCTGAACGTATTACCAGATGCTCTCGACTTCCCTGCCGGAGGTAACAGCGAGATCAGATGCCACACCAAAACTACGTGCACTAGACGTTGAACTCGAGCACCACAACATGATATAAATAAGGTGACCTCAAACCATTTATTATTTTTTTTTGACCTACATAGACACCACCAATTTTGTGCAGATAACACTTAATAAAACTTGTGGGGTATGTGTGACACACCATGGTATTGCTTTCATCTTTTAAACGTTTTAATTGGGCCCCGGTTTAACTGGACATAATTATGCGCAGATTTTGGGGGAACTTGTATAGTATGTACTGATATTTGATATTAAGTATAAGCCCGGGGGCTGGCATGTATCCGTGGCTTCTTACAATTCATGCACTTATATTTTCTTTCTCGTTTTCTGTAAAGGGGGGTGGTTCAAGTATTAGGGGACCGGAATTTCAGATATGTAAGGGGGTTCTGTTTGTGACAGGATGAACCCCACCGGCTGGTCGGGTTCAGCTATAATTCCTGTCAGGTTAGTTCTGGTAATTGCGGTTATATCACATATTTAATTTAGGTTTTGGGTCATGTAAGGGTTGTAAGCCTTCTTATTCAGTAACAGTCCGGCCCCCCTGTTTCATCCTGTGTAGGCAGGTTTTGCATGCAGATATATGCAGCCTCCATGCTTAGGAACATGTCGGCTACCGGGCCAAATCGGTTTTCTCAGACAAGGTTATAAAGTATTATCTCACATCACAGTTATAAAAGTTCTTTCTAATTTATTATTGCCAAATCAGTTTTTTTTTTAGAAAAACTTATGTAACGTATTATGTCACATAACTGTTGTAAATTATTAATCATTATTTCTAAACTAGATTTCTTACAAACAAATTTATAAATTATCATCTCACAGTATTCACATATACTGTTCAGATCACGGAAAGATTGTAGCTTGCTTTCTTTTCGAGTTATTATTGTCAATTATAATTTTTCAACAACTCGTGATTATAATTTCACCAAGTTTATATGCACGGTTTAAGCACATTTTAAAGTTGTATCTAGCACTCTGGCCAACCCAGATTCGTGGGGGCACTAGTGATATGTATATATATTCGGATGTCTATATAGGTATTGTGGTTGAAAGTTCTATTAATTATTAATTACTTGTATTATATGGGGCGATATATGTATGGAGAGAAAAGGTATATAGGCGGGTGGCAATGCTTTAATGTTATAAGGGTGTTTGCGGTTTGTTATTTATGTAGTGATATTGAACATGTGTTTGTGATAGAGGTATAAATTTATATGTGTATTTATGTGAATTATGTATGTGTTATTTCTGTGGGTTATGTACGAGGACAGTTTATACAAAAAATTGCAATTATAAAAAAAAACAAAAAATTGTTACCTTATGATCATGATCATTTCAAATCGAGGAGAATATATATATACCTAAATAGATATGTTATGTCAAACTTATGTTTTTTGTCAATGTGTACAAAAGGGGATATATTTGTATACACAATTATGTGCTTCCGGACATCATGGGGATTACGGGGTCTTGGAATTGTGATATATGTTAATTTACTCAATAAATGTTGTTATTGTTGATTATACCAGAGAGTTTAATTGCAAGTCCCGTCTCACTGGACCCAGCGCATTTTGGCTTCTCTAGGCTTTTGGCCTAGTTTTAAATTACTAGTGGCCCCTCTTCAAACAAACAAACAAAATTTTTTTTTTTATTAAAAAAAATTTTTTTTTTATAAAGCATAAAAAATAAAGAGGGGTTACATTTGGTAGCACAGCGTGGTTGATTCCAGGGTCAAACCTTGGGTCCTTTGGGTGTGACGGGGCTTGCAACCTCAGAAAACATTCGGGGTAGAAGGGACTTAGAATATTTACAAGAAGTCAATATATATACGTGTTTTGTTATGTTTGATGTCTTATTAACTACATGGAGGTATAATTGTCAGCCTGTTGTTATTTGTGTTATTTGTAAACTTGGTGTCGCCACGTTATGTGAAATTTAAGGGGGAATTCTTTTTTGAGACTTGAATTACCGCAGATCTGGGGCGCGGTGTTGGGAAATGGATTTCATGTTTTGCTTTTCAATTAATAGAGAGGGCGTTTATAGGTATGCGGTATGGCCCGATCGGAAGTCGGTCTCGTTAGGGGTACGGGAGCCGAGGTCATTGCTATAAGTCTTGCCAATTTGTTGTTGTTAGTTGGTCGGTAAATTTTGTTCTTTGTGAAATGCGATGTCGCGATAGATGTTAGGTGTGTCGATGAGCATGTCTTGTGTTAGTGTAAATGTTGCGTTTCTTCTTGTGTGGTGTTGACGAGAGCCAGTTCAGGATAGTGGCCGGGTCCTGGCAACGCTAGGGGGCCCGCAGTCTGCTCGAAGGAAGAGTATAGTACTCGAGTTTTTTTCTGTTTTGTTAGTTATGTTGGTGTTAAGGTTTATGTTTTATTGTTGTGTGTTGTGAATTGTGCAATTCTGGCGGCGGTATGCTATCAGAGATTGTCCCACCCCATTTCAGGCGTTCTCCAGAAATTTCCGGTGGTAGATGGAATAGATGAGGACAAGTTGCGGGTTTTCTTGGGCCTTGTCCTGCAGTTGGCAAATTTCCCGGGGGTGTCCGATGGAGAGGTCTTGTCCCTTATATACCCGTATTGCCGGGGTTCATTGGCAGGTTTGGTCACCAACACTGCGTCGGGGCGGAGGTTTATTTTTTATAACACAAAAATTTGCACTGATTCTCTTTTTATTCCTTGATTTTATTTCTAAATAGTTATATAGTTTTGTTAAAATCAAGAAATCTATTTATAGAATATTATGAAGGTTTGTTTTTTGGTATTATATAATTATTTCACATTGGTTCACTTTCAATTCTACTTTATACACTTTTTGGCTTACATTTATTTTACATGTGGTTTCTACATTTGATAGCTTGTTATACTTTTATTTATTATTATGTTTATTATTTTCTTTTGGGGTTTAGGGTTTTTTATAAGAGCACTCCTTCTTCTTGTGGATGCTGTCTTGTTCTTGTTTCTTCATAGATTCCTCCTCTTCTTCTTGTTCCTTATAAACGTATCACCTTCTATGGTGGATCTTGTCTTGTTCTGGGTTTCTTCCTTACCTACTCTTCTTGTTTCTTATAAATGTATTTCCTTTTCTTATCGTAGATTGTTGTCTTGTTTTGGGCTTCTTCCTTACCTACTCTTCTTGTTTCTTATAAATGTATCACCTTGTACGGTGGATCTTGTCTTGTTCTGGGTTTCTTCCTTACCTACTCCTATCCTACCTGGGTATTACCTTTTTTCATTATATTTAGTTTATAAATTTATTTTGATGATTCATCACTCATTGTAACCTTTGGTTTTAAATGAACTTTTGTTTTAATCTATGATTGTACTTCACAGTGGTTATTAATTATTTCTTTATTTTGCTTTCTCGGATTTAAAAAATGTTTTTATTTTATTTTTATGATCATTTTACCATTCCGAATTATTGGCATTATCTGTCATGCTACAACGATAATGCGATAAAGTTCACATTACTGATACGGGTCGCATGAACGCTCATGCGATTAGTCTGAGGCCACTGGAAGTGGACATAATTTGTGAATGGGCCGACGTAGGATACCGTTTGCGGTGCGAACCTTCTCGACGCGCACTATTGAATCCTGACCCGAATAGACATTAGTGACTACCCCGCGTTTCCACTGCAGTGGGGAGGGAATTGTCTTCCAAAATAAGGACAAGTTGTCCGGGAGCCAAACTTTTTGACGGGATGAGCCATTTGTTGCGTTGTTGCAACTGGTGCAAATAATCCTTCGACCACCTTTTCCATATAGACTGGGTGAATCTTTGGAGCAGCTGCCATCTGACCAGACGACCAATATTGACTTGGGAATAGTCAGGTTCCGGGAGTGCAGTGAGCGGAGAACCAACCAGGAAGTGCGCTGGAGTTAAAGGTTCGGGGTCCCTGGAGTCATTTGATATGGCGAACAAGGGGCGTGAGTTAAGGCAGGACTCTATTTGAGTTAGGATAGTGTAATACTCCTCGAACGTAAGGATGGTTGGTTCCGCCGACAACGCGCCGCAAATGAAACTTGACGCTCTTGACTCCGCTTTCCCACAGGCCACCGAAATGAGGTGCTGAGGGGGGAATAAAGGACCATTTGATGCCTTGGGCAGTGGTAAAATCCTGGGTGGTCCGTTCAAATCCATTAGATTGAAAAAGTTTGTATAATTCGTGAAGTGTGCTACTAGCACGACGAAAGTTTGTTCCATTGTCGGAGAATATCTGATCAGGGATACCTCTACGAGCTATAAACCGTTTTAAGGCTGCTATGAAGGCGTCTAAGACTAGTTCAAGGTGAATAGCCTTAGAGGCCATGTATATGAATAGAGCAATATAAGCCTTTGACGTCGATTTGAAACGCTGCCCGCCATGATGTATAAATACGGGACCAGCATAGTCGACTGCAGATTGAGAAAATGGCTTAGCAGGCGTAAACCGGGAAGGGGGTAATTGTCCTAATAATTGGCTTGCGCCCCTAGCACGGAATCGGAAACAAGTGATACATTTGTGTATTACTGAACGTATATAAGATTTATCATTAAGTATCCAATATTTCTGCCGTAAAGAGTACTGAGTCAATTGTACCCCAGCGTGTAGTAGACGAAGATGCTCGCCCTCTATGATCAATTTGCTGAGATGAGAATGCGGGTGGAGTATGATTTGGTGTTTGCTTTCATAGGTAAGCTGGGAGTGCTGAAGGCGTCCGCCCACGCGTAATATCCCCGCATTGTCCAGAAAGGGATTAAGTGAAAGAATTTTACTATTATTAGGGATACAGCGTTGTGCCTCAAGTTCCTTGATTTCGATGCTAAAGTGCGATCGCTGGGACTGGCGAATAAAAACCAAAAGTGTACCATGCAACTCATGTGAAGTTAAAAAGGAAGTGTCTCTATCCGCTATGGGGAGCCTAGAGTTCCGAATGAATCGACGGCAATACGAAAATACACGAAGGAGTTTTGAAAGCGAAGAATAGTTTTCAAAATAACTAGACGTAGATGAAGCAACAATCAATGAGGTTTGGACATGCTTACGTTGTTCCTGCTCAACATCGGGATGAGTGCATTGTAAATGGGCATCGAAGGCACTGGTGGGCCATGATGATGACTCATGGGACAACCAGGATGGACCATACCACCATTGTGGGTGACCGTGTAAAGCCCGAGGGAGACAACCACGCGATAGAATGTCGGCAGGGTTGTCACGTGACGAGACATGATGCCAGGTACCCTTTTCAGTGAGACGCTGTATTTCCGCAACGCGGTTGGCGACAAATACCTTCCATCTGGAAGACTGCTGGTGGATCCAGTGTAAGGTGATCATTGAGTCAGAGTAAAAATATAAGTCGTCGAATTTGTAACTCACCACGTTTACAACCTTGGAAACCAACTGAGCCAATAAGAGACAGGCGCAAAGTTCAAGTCTGGGTAATGTTACCTGCTTCAAGGGAGCGACTCTAGATTTAGAGCATAACAAGTTTGATGATATATACCGCGATTGGAATACACCGTACGCACATAAATACAACACGCGTAACCCTTTGCTGACGCGTCGGCAAACCCATGGAGCTGGAATGAAATGATTTGTGAATTATTTAAACTCTTTAGACCTTGGAATTTTAAAGTAAGTGTCGGAAATCAGCTGAGAATAAAGCTCTACCCACTGATTAGATAATGAGTCTGATACGGGTTCGTCCCAACTTGTACCGGTTAACCACAATATCTGCATGAAATGCTTACACCAAAATGTAACCGGGCCGATGAGTCCCAAAGGGTCGTAAATTCCTGCGATAAGTGATAATACCCTTCTCTTGTCGAATACCTCCACTTTTACACGTCTTTGGAAACTATATACGAAACTATCTTCGTCAATGTCCCACTGAATACCCAAAGTTCGTACAGTTTGATTTTTGCTTAAGTCGAGGGAAGAATGGGCGTGCGAATGGTTTGATCATTGGAAAACCACTTGTACAAAGTAAAACCGTATTGGCTTAATAAATCTGTGATGTCGGATTTCATTTTAGATAGGATGTGCGGGTTATCTGAACCGGTCATGAGATCGTCCACATAGAAATCGTTTGCGATAGCTGAACAAGCTACAGGGTGTTGAGATTTGTTTTCCTGGGCTATGTCCGACATGAGGACATATCGGTGAGTACGAAACCGAGACATAATCGAAAAAAGATCTTGCTGGACCGTAGGACCAACCATCAATGTGTCGTTCAAGGACAAATTATTTGTTTTGGCAGAGCCGTCGAAAACAACTCGCAATTTGGTAGTTATACTAGAGCCTTTAAACACCGAATGGTGCGGTAAATAAAAGGTGTCTGACTGGTTAACTGACAAATCGTAAGCATCAAGTAAAGACATGTGACCAAGAGTTAAATATTCATGTATGAATGTACTATTGTCCTTATGAAGGGCAGGGTTCTGCTTGAACTTGAGTTCCAGTGATTGAAATCTGCGGATAGCTCCGGGAAGAGAATCGCCCAAATGAGAATTGTGTAACCTGCGTGGTAGGGATACGACAAATCTACCATCATTATTACGGAAGGTGTTCGCCACAAAATGACTTTCGCATTCCGAGTCCTCAACCGAGGGAGCACGAGCAGCAACGTCCTCCAAGTGCCTTTAATTGCGAGGAAATGGCATTATTGTCCTCGCATGCTATGAATGACGAGACAGGCTTTGTCATGTCGACATTAAAGGGGAAGTTACCCGCGAGAATGAATCCCAATTTTGTCTCCTGTATTATGGGAAAGTGTGGGCCGCGGATAAATTTGACAGGTTCAATTAATTGTAAATAATACTGGGCACCGAGCAATATGTCGATTTGCGAAGAAAATTTCAGTTGCGGGTCAGCTAGGAATATGCCTTTTGGTATATTTAGGGATGAGATATCAAATGATTCCGCAGGAAGATTATTCGTAATGCTGGGAAGCACAGCGCAATGCACGTTCAAACTAAAATTCTTATAACGAGAATACAACCTTACCCTTGTACTGAAGTCAGCTTGAGATAAGGAATTGTTTATACCGGTGATGGGTAATTGAGATTTAGTTAGTTTTAGACCCATGCGACGTGCGAAACTCATGGTGCAGAAGTTAGCTTGCGATCCTGAGTCCAATAAAATCCTTACTAGGTGCTTCCTACCGGCATGGTCAGTTGTCATGCAGACAGCGGTGGACAGTAGAATGGCTTTGTTTGTTTGCAGTTTCAGTGAGAATTGATTGTTGCCTCTACCCGAGGGGTTATTGCCAAATTAGATTATTGCCCATTGTGTGGCCAAATTAGATTTATATATTTCTGTTTTCTCGTATGCATTTAGGTGTTCAAAATAATGTTTTTCAGCTGTTTTTTTGTTTGTCCATGTTTTTTGTAAAATAACTATCCATTGTATTCTTAAGTATACATTGTTTAATTTTATGTACATAATATTCTTATTTTCCAACACAGTAACTATGAATTTGAGCTCACAACAGTTTCAGTCAGGCTAACATAAGTGAAAACTCTATTTGAATTACATTCACAATGCTTTCCTTACACTGTCTAGTAAATAGTGAAAACAGGAGTAGATCAGCATTTATCAACCTTTTACCCCCCTTCTGAACTTGTTTTTTTCCAGTGGCCCTTTGCCCTACCAGCGAAACAATTCACAGATCTTTTCTGTAATTAAAGTTCGTTTCTTTATACTCTTTGTAATTTAAAAAACAATACAGTTTTATAAAAATGTATATTTAGTATTTCTTAATCAACATCACCCTTGTGTTTACTGAACAGAAACAAGTTTTTTTTATATCTCGTTCCACTGCTGACAGTTATTTCAATTGATGCGTGCACGCACACACACGCACATGCACACACACACACACACACACACTTATATACATATACATCTGCCCTGAATGGGCACATTCCTTTATCAATTGTGAGGTTTCCACTTGGATAAAAACTACCTTTAGAACATTTTATAATGTTCTAATGCTAATGTTAATGTAATAAAATGGTCTAATTATTAGAACCTTGGGTGGATTGACCTCTTGCAATGTACTTACTTTTATCATTTAAATGCAGCATAAAGTAAATGGAAAAAATATCTTTCCAGCAAAAGAAGAGCCTAACATAACATCTGTACTCCAGTAGTCAGTAATTCTTGGTCTTGACACTAGGCACATATGACAATTATTGCAAAAATATTGTTCATTTCATGTAACCACCCCATGAAGCCCACACTGAAAGCTGTATTAATTTATTTTGGCTCCTCAACTTTGTAACTGTTGTTCCAGCATACCTATTCCTAATCTATATAAATACAGTGAAACTTGGTTAATTCGAATAAACTGCTATTCCCCTTGAAAAACGTATTTAAACTCTTATAAAAATGGCATGCCTAATTCGAAGTAAAAAATATTTCGTTTGGATAATTCGAAGTTTTTTTCAAAGACAAAGGTTAAAATGTTCGCTTAGCTCGGAGTGTTTGCTTTCGTTTTGGTTGAAAACAGACACAATACAGTCATACACAATAGGTGTAGGTACCGTTATACCTAACTGTAATCACATGAGTAATGTAGGGAATTCCAAACTTGCTCTGTACACAATACTGTACCCACAGGGTAGTTTGGAATTTCCCCTACCAAAACAGAGTTAAGTCAGTAATGTTACAGTACAGTTGAATAGTGCGTAAGGTGTGCTGCTCGATTTAATTGCGTGCTGTCAAAATCGTGTTGTTCGATTTAATTTTAAAACTACAGTAGTGTTTTGGCTACAATTAGAGCTTACGTGCATTCTAGAGGTTACGTTCAGTTTAACAATGGCTAAGCGCGGCCTGTTCAAGAGTTTAACTTTAGACGAAAAAGTTAAAGTGATACAAGATGTGGAACGGGGAGCAAAACGAAAATGTGACATTGCAAAAGAATACGGAATTTTACCGAACACTCTGTCGTCTTTCTTAAAAAATAAAAACACTTATGGAAAACTGGAATAAAAAAAACGGGAAAAATCGAAAGCGGGTAAGAACAGCAGATTATCCTGCAGTGGACGATTGTGTTTTAAAGTGGTTCAAACAAACTCATGACCAAAACATTCCTTTAAGTGGACCAATAATCCGTGCAAAAGCAGAATTCGCAGAGGGATTGGGCATTCGGGATTTTAAGGCAAGTACCGGTTGGTTTGCGGGTTTTAATGACAGAAATGAGATTTCTTTTGAAATGTTTGTGGTGAGAGCGGATCAGTGAGCGGACATTTAGTAGATGAGTGGCATGCTGAATTAGCGAAAACTATCGAAAATTACCAGCCAAAAAATATCTTTAATGTCGACAAAACAGGGCTATTTTTTAAGTGTTTACCAAACAAAACATTTTCATTTAAAAACGAAAAGTGCAGTGGGGGAAAGAATAGTAAAGAAAGGTTGACAATTTTGATAGGGTCAAATATGGATTGGTCAGAAAAATTACCGCTTTTAATGATTGGCAAAGCAGCAAAGCCGAGATGTTTTAAGTCTAAAGAAGTTTACCGGTAACTTACGAAGCCAATAAAAAAGCTTGGACGACAGCTGCATTGTTTGAAAAATGGCTTCTGAATCTTGACAAAGAACTTGGTCGGAAAAAGAGAAAAATTTTGTTGTTTATCAACAACTGCACGGCCCACAACAACCTTCCATTGCTAACATGGATTAAAATTGAATACTTTCCGGCTAACATGACCTCAGTTGTTCAGCCTATGGACCAAGGGGTTATTAAGAATCTGAAACATTTTTATCGTCGACAGGTTATGAAAATCTTCGGAGTACCAAACAAAAAATCAATTAACGTATTGGACGCTGCTCATATGATACATAATGCATGGAACAAAGTTAAGCCTAGACGATAGCACACTGTTTCAGGGTCGCTGGTTTCAAGATCAGAAATGATGAAGCAAATGAAGTTGCAAACTCTACAAATACTGATTGGAACCATCCTGAAGAAAATACACCAGATGGCTGGGAAGATTTAAATGTTGATGTAAGCTACGAAGCGTATTTAAATGTCGATGCTGACGTTGCCATCTGTGGAACTCTGACGGATGGGGAAATTCTCGAAGTGATGAAAAATACGCAGGGATCTTCTGAAGCAGAAGAAGACCTTCAACCAGAGAAACCGATTCCATCCACTTCTGAGGCAGTTTCAATGATCGCGGACTTAAAACGATTCATCGAAGCTCAGTCCAATGTTAATAACGAAATTTTTTGTGCTGTGAGTGAATAAGATTTTATTCAGTGTTTACAACTAAAAAAACAAAAACAAACGAAGATTACACATTTTTGGGGTACAGGTAATTCTTTTATAAATGTTGGTTCATGTAATACAATTTTTGAGTAATACCCTGCAAAATTACTCACTTTATTACTGAAATAAATTAGTTTCTTCTGTGCAATTAACGTACATTATTTCTGTTGCAGTACTTAACAAAAAATTTGAACTTACAGTATTGTTCCGTATGGTGTTGGTTATTTCGAATTTTGGATAATTTGAATTTTTTTCCTTTCCCCTTGAAGTTCGAATTAACGAAGTTTCACTGTATATACAAAGTAAATACATAAATAATAGTAGAAAATATTATTTATATTTATTAGAAGACCAAGAATAATGTTCATAAATATGAAAAGTAAATATATAATTTACAATTTATAAAAAGTAAGTATACAAGAGGGTACCCAAAAATAACAGGAATTTTTTTTTAAAGCTATGTATTTAATTTTTTTTACAAAACAACCTTATCACCTTCAAAGTACTCACCATTACACTTAATACATTCGTCCAATCTGCGATCCCATTCCTGGAAACATTTTCCAAATTCGTCTGTTTTTGATGGCCAACAGCTCCTGCCTCGTTTTTTCTTTACTGCTTCCACGTCGTCAAAATGTCCTTTCATGTCCCTCTTCATTTGCGGAAACAAGAAGAAATCGCAGAGTGAGGTCAGGTGAGTAAGGGGCGTGGGGAAAGGGAGTCATGTTGTTTGTTGCTAAAAACTGGTGCACTGAAATGCAAATTTTTGCAGTGACCCTTCTCATCCCCAAATCTTCTGACAAAATTCGCTGAACGAGCTCCAAGTTATTCCAGAGAACTTACTAATCTCTTCAATGGTCTGTTGTCGGTCTTCAAGCATAATTGCATAAACTTTTTCAACATTTTCGTCAATTCTGGAAGTTGATGGATGTCCAGAACGAGGTTTGTCATCAATTATTGACATTTCACCTTCTTTAAAATGAGAAAACCATTGGTACACTTTTGAGTTTTTCCCATAGCACTATCCTTGTAAGCTGTTTTCAACATCACAACAGTATCTGCAGCGTTTTTCCCAAGCAGGAAGCAAAATTTCACAGTTCACTTAAATCTGCCATGATAAAAAACGAGGAGCAAGCGAAACTGCTTTTACAAAACGAATTACTGTGACCGGACACAACCTTCCCAGGCAACAACAATGACGGCACTGAACTCGGAACAAGTTGCGCTATGCTCACCTAGCAGGAGAATTGCATACTACGTAAGATCCGCCAATCGCAGCACTATTCCGGTTATTTTTGGGTACCCCCTCATATAAAGTTGTGTTTAAGTCGGTTTGTGTATATTCCTTCCTAAGGTCAAATTCGTTTGTTTTCAGAAAATGTTCAGCAAACACCTAAGAATGTAGTGTATATTTTGTTATTAAAACAGTCATAACTCATAAACAGTTAATCACAGAATGCATGTGTATACAATGGTTATACAAATAGCAAATAAAATCTACTCAAACTAAACAATAAAATTGTAAACAATATAAAGTAATTTGTAAAATTAATTAAAAGAAATTGCAGTCACTAATGCATATATTAAACATAAACCAGTGGTTCCTAATATTTCTGAACCCACATGACTTTGGTCTTCCGCGTTTATTTCATTTACAACCAGAGCTTAAAGTTTATTGGGTTCTTTCAATAAAAAAACTTGATAAAACGCAAATATCATATCTTATTATTGCCAGTTATGTATAATTATTAAATACAATACACAGAATTTACAAAACGGGGTCTGATTCTTAAAACTAATTTCAGGTTGGTTCTATGCTATAAGAAAGTAGTTTTTCAAAAAACAGTTGATTACTTTCATTACAAATCTACTAAAAAAAAAATAATTACAGTGAAACTTCCTACCACTTATTTTGTACCCAAGAGTTAATGTCAGGTTTGATTGATGTTATTTTTAACCTTAAATCACTTAATAGACATTCTGTTCCTCTATTAGCTTGTAACATAAATGAGTTCATCAAATAAATGCACTTTCTCAAACATAACTTGACATAAAAGGTATTAAAGACATCAATGTCAGATAAAAATATATTGTTTTGAACATAAAATTTTATTTACTTTTTTAAGTAAATACTTTTTCCCTAGCTAGGTCTTCTTGCGTACCACCTTGGATCCCTCGGTGTACCACACTAGTGATATGCATACCACCAGTTGGGAACCCTGGTATAAACAGCGAGATGAAGTAACCTCAAATTATGTAGCCTTACTTGTATTGTCAGATCAAAATGTCTCTTCATTTTCTACATTACTCAATTCAGATCCACATTTGAAATTAAATTACCATAATATATTATCTTCAGTCAAGAAGTTATCAGTTACTTTGTAATATAAAATTACAAAAAAAAAAATTATTCAAAAATTCAAACACTGCACAAGCCAATACTATACCAAATGTGTAGTTCACAACAAGGAGCCGTTACAAACATTGACCTGTAAAGCATCAGAAATTAGCAATTTTGAGATACAAATGCCATCTGTCAGTAATGCACTAAACTATTGTTGAATTGTAAAGAAACAGTATGCATGCAGCAATCGGAAATCTGCTAGATGAAATAACCTATGCGCTTTAAGTACAACTTGCAAGGTGTGAAATGCCAAGCCACATTAACTTAGGGGACATAACCGTGTGAATCATTTTGCCAAGCAATAATGCAATGTGTTAAGACTCCAGGACTGTCATCGTGAAGGCTGTAGCAGCCGGACAAAAATCTTGTGTGAGAAGTATAATTTATGTATGACAAGAAACAAAGAATTACAAATAATTTCAACTAAACATACAAATATCACTGTAACTCATATAGTGATAAATTGAATTACAGGATAAATGTGTATCAATAATTTTACACTAAATTACAATAAATAATTTAATGATTTTAATTTGTAAGGCAAAAGGTAAAATTTTGTTACAAATTTCATTACTGTTTTGTAGTGCCAAATATCATAGACACATTACATATTTACAGTGGCAATATGACAACATATGTTAATTTATTTGTGTAATTATGCTTAAGGGTTTCTGTTTAAAAACATATTGATAAGTTTTATTACATTGCTAAAACTTCTTGGGCAATAGAAACTATTCTTACATACCACACAGTAATGGTTCGTAATAGTATAATTGATTAATTTACACTCAAAATGTACAAACAGAAAATCTTGTTATAAACATCACTGTTATTAATTAATGCCAGCATATGTTATTTATAATACAACAGGCTATGCCAAATTAAACACTTTTGTAGAAACAACTCACAGGTACTTCTTAATGCCACAATGTATTAAGTTGTGTTTTTACAAACTGTCTGATGTAGTAAATGATTTTTAACAATCACCGCACTGGTACTTCTTAATGCCAGAAAGTATTGTTCTGACAAATTGCTTGCATAAATAAATGATTTTGAACAAACATCATACTGGTATTTCTTAATGCCATAATGTATTAACTTGTGAACTGACCATTCACCTGACTCGGAAAATAATTTTGAACAAACATCTCACTAGGACTTCCTAATGCCAGAATGTAATAACTTGTGTTTTGACAAACTGCCTGAGAAAATGATTTTGAACAGACATCACACTGGTATTTCTTAATGCCTTAATGTATTAACTTGTGAATTGACCACTCGCCTGACTCAGTAAATAATTTTGAACAAACATCTCACCAGGACTTCCTAATGCCAGAATGTAATAACTTATGTTTTGACAAACTGCCTGAGAAAATGATTTTGAACAAACATCACACTGGTACTTTTTCATTCCAGAATGTAATAACTGGTTTTGACACACTACTGGCTGAGAAAATGATTTTGAACAAACATCTCACTGGTACTTCTTAATGCCAGAATGCATTAACTTGTGTTTTGACACATTGCTTGAATGGGTAAATGATTTTGACAAACATAGCACTGCTACTTGCGAAAGCCAGAATATATTTACTTGTGTTGTGACAAATTGCTTGAATCAGTAAATGATTTTGAACAAACATCGCACTGGTACTTCTTAATGCTAGAATGTATTAACTTGTGTTCCGACAAATTGCTTGCATAAGTAAATGATTTTGAACAAACATCGCACTGGTACTTCTTAATGCCAGAATGTATTGACTTGTGTTGTGACAAATTGCTTGACTGAGAAAATGATTTTAAACAAACATCACACTGGTACTTCTTAATGCCAGAATGCATTAACTTGTGTTGTGACAAATTGCTTGCATAAGTAAATGATTTTGAACAAACATCGCACTGGTACTTCTTAATGCCAGAATGTATTAACTTGTGTCTTGAATCAGTAAATGATTTTGAACAAACATCGCACTGGTACTTCTTAATGCCAGAATGTATTAACTTGTGTCTTGAATCAGTAAATGATTTTGAACAAACATCGCACTGGTATTTCTTCATTCCAGAATGTATTAACTTGTGTTGTGACAAACTGCCTGATTGAGTAAATGATTTTGAACAAACATCACACTGGTATTGCTTAATACCAGAATGTATTGACTTGTGTCTTGACAAAGTGCTTGAAGCAGTAAATGATTTCGAACAAACATCGCACTGGTACTTCTTAATGCCAGAATGTATTAACTTGTGTCTTGACAAAGTGCTTGAATCAGTAAATGGTTCTGAACAAACATCGCACTGGTACTTCTTAATTCCAGAATGTATTAACTTGTGTTGCGACAAACTGCTTGATTGAGTAAATGATTTTGAACAAACATCGCACTGGTACTTCTTAATGCCAGAATGTATTAACTTGTGTGGTGACAGATGGTCTCCTAGAGTATTCTGAATTGACTTTCCCGTATATAGTTCACAATCCAGAGTAGAATCCTTTCCTTCACAGATATTATTCATATGTGTAAATAAGTAACACTGGAACAAATGAATACACAACTGTAATAATTCATAATTGGAACACTGAAGCAGTAGAAACTAGTGTCAAAAATCATGTTCTACCTGTGATGTAGCTTTCGGCTTGCAAAAATTAACCTTACCCTATGTAATGCATAATAATAATAGTAATAACATTACCCTTACAGTATTGCATTACTCTTCATAGGAAGAACAGTAACTTTTATAAGCAAATTTGTATATAAATGAATGGTGAATGGTGTGCATGCACACAAACACATTTCCATATTTAACCACACTAGAATTTTTGTAAATAATTAATATAGAGTAGTTGTTAAAAATAGTTTTAAGTAGTGCTATGTGTATGTGCAGGGAAAGCTTACAAGCTGTAGCTTGTAAAAGTGAACACCTGTTCATTTTAAGCTCTGTGTGTGTGATTTTAAGTCAGTAAAAGAGTACGTGAATACATGAGTAAGACACAAGTGATAGCAGTCAGAAGTACTCATTGGAAACTGCTATCATCTACCAAAACAACAAAGGACTATCCAAATCAAATAAATACATTCTACAAAGATTTACACATTGAAGTAGAAAATCTTAGAATGGAAATAAAGAGAAGACTGGTGCAGATGATTCTGCATCCTACACATACGGAAGAGAGCAGTACTTTAATATTTAAGGATTGAAGAACAATCAAACTGAATTCAATCTGAATATTGAACGATAAATGGAATTGATAGGCAATAATATAACTGACAGAGTAGCTTGCTTAGTAAATAAACATTTTCAAGATTCTGCTGCCACATGATTAAGACAAGTGAACAATTTGTGAACAATATAAGATTCGTTTGAATATTGCTGCTTTGGAATATTGATACACAAAGACAGGTAAGACACCAATTATGGTAGATATTAAACACATCAAAATTCACTGAACACGAGTTAGTGTTAAAATTAGCATATCAATTGAACTGAAATATAAGATTAGGAATTAAAATATATACATATATTGTAACAACACTAATGTTACAACAATAGTAAATTAATGTGTGCTGTGTTAACATTCATACAACATTACTGATAACGTGTATGTATAATTGGAGTTCAGGTGTAATCATAATAAGAGTAGGCCTTTTATGAATAGTAACATGTTTTCATTTCTTTATTCAAAAGAAATAAAAAAATAAAATAAAAATATAATATTTACTTCACCATAAAATATTCATTATCAATTGTTTCACTGTTTCTTTGATGCCGTACATTTATCATAAAATAAATCTTATATTATATATTAGCGAAACTCTATGTTAAACATTTCTTCGTTACACTATAAATTCTCGACTACTCAGTCTGAATGTGTGCTTTATAAATTTGTTCTTATTTACATTATTATTCTATGCTTGGCATACATCTTAGGGCTTTATAACATTTTAAATAAACTAATCGAATCATTAGTCTTCTTCTATATTTCTAACTACTTTATACGCTTTCAATGAAAAATTAAAATTATTAAATCAATTGTTAATCCTCCAAGCAAGGATTTAAATTATCTTTAAATTAATTGGTCATCATTAAAGAAAATTCTTACTACAGTTAAATTACATTCTCTTATCTCTATCTACATAATTTTTCTTTAATTTAAATTTTTTTGTTTTATTAATGTCTTTTCAATGTCTCTATTCTTTTTAAAAATAAATTGGTTTTTCATCACCTCAATTCTGCAGATTTTACCCATGTACTATGGTGATCTGTCGGTCCTCTTGTGTTTCCGGTTCCACTGGTCGTCCTCCAGTCACTCGTCCTTCATGGTCCCATCTGCTGGCTGTAGAATGGAATGATGTGTTGCTCTGAATCAACTGCTGTTGTTCTATTAACCACCATTATTGCTCTGCATATCGTTCCTCTGCTTGTTGTTCTCTCGCCATCTGTCTACAGTGTTGATGTTTGTAGTTGTAGACTGTTTGTAGACG
Source organism: Magicicada septendecula (assembly GCA_034769895.1). Lineage (NCBI taxonomy): Eukaryota > Metazoa > Arthropoda > Insecta > Hemiptera > Cicadidae > Magicicada > Magicicada septendecula. Next base: position 434,893,013 of record CM068372.1, on the reverse strand, counting down.
TCCGATAATTGTAGTTAGTTTTTTTTTTATTACTTGAACTAACGTATTGTCCGTTAGACTTAACAGTTTATAAACAAAAGATCTTGTCGACATTGGACATAGCTGAAGTAATTAAAATTCGCGTTTCTGACAGAAGAGCTTACCGCAGTGACTGAAGACTGTTTGAAGAGTAATTAAAAGTTCTCGTCGCTGACGGACATAGCGTACCACCACGACTGAAGACTGACTGAAGAGTAAATTTGGCTCTCCTGGGCTCGTATTTATATTCACCAAAAAAACCACACCTGTCGTCACAGGATTCTGCAGGTCAGAAGCTGTCAGTGGCATCAGGTCCCCCACCATCATCCAATTTCACATATTCGCACATTTTGCCAATTGCAATGTCTAATGCGGATTTTGAAATGATCTAACATTGTCTGATTCAATTACACATATCATACGTAATTATCATAATGATCACATCATTAGTGTAATTACTATGCTCTAAAAATCGCAAAGAATTCACACTGAACGTCACAATTACATAGAATTCGCACTGCACATGTGTCTGATTTTTATGCATTTTTAGAAGTCTTTACACTTTCTAATATTTACGGTTTGCTTGTAATTAAATAAAACTTTAATTTAGTATCTATTTGGGGTGAGATTGCAAACTTTCAGGCTTGAACAGGCCTCACGCACACACATTATTTACTCGTGTACATGCTCTCAGCGGCAATCACATGATCTTTCCTGTTGATTCCTGTTCATAATTCAGCTTTCAATTTCACACCTGCTTGTCTATTACATATTACTACAATTACAGCATATGCTTGTATTGTCGTATTATTCCTCTGCTTGGTAAAAAAAATTTTTATTAAATTTATTTATTAAAATTTTTTTTCTATCATTAGACACATTATTTTTTTTATATTTTATATTACTTATTTTTATTTGTATTTATACACTACAACCAATAATAATGAATATTAATTGTTCCATTTTCCTTATTTGGAGGGTAGAGCAAGTAATGTTCCCTTCTCTCCACACAAATGTTGCATTGTAAGCGTAGCTACTCTTTGCATTGTTGTCCTTTAATCTGGTCCCATTTACCTATTTATTTTTACGTGTAGAACTTCCTACATGAGTTGCTTTCATGCACTGGTAAACATTCTGCATCTTAGCATATTATGCCATTCTTCTATCTGGAAGTTTACATTACCTTAGTCATACATTTCTACCTTCGTTCCTTAACCCTTTTCTTAGCCTATTATTCCAATCTTCATTCTTACATTTCCTTTCTGATCACTAATAATATTCTTCATTCTTACCCTGTGTTGAAATACACTTCCGTAACAGAATACTCTTTTTAGCTTCGTAGTGTGTCGCATTATCGGCTACAGATGACTGCCTTAGAAACACATCTATATCCAGACTTTTATATGCTTAACTCACTCGATGTGTTAATTGTAGCATTTGAGCTCTAAGTAATCTCTGCCCTTGACCTTCACTATCGCTTTCTTCTGTGTCCTTGCATTTCCACTAAGGTATGAAGTTTTCGCTTGATCAGCCATTCTGACAATTATACATTTATTTCTCATTTCTAACCCTTTCTTCATATTAATAACCACATCGATAATAACATTCCTTACCATTTTTCATTGAATACTAACATCCTTATATTTCTTGTTTTTATTCAGCGTAACATTCTTTATTATTTAATTCCTTCATATTTTCTTTTCACTTATAACATTTTCTTAAATATAATTTCTAACCTTTTTACACATATTATTCCTTATTAATAAACTCCTATTCTTATTAATAATCAGCAATACTATTTTTCATTTAAAAATAATTATTCATTACAATAGAACATTGAGTGCGGTGTCGTTTGATTTCCACCCCTCTCTAAGTTAACAATACATTGTCCGTCGTCTACAGGAAATTCATTGTTCCTTTGTAGCATAACCCGCCATGTAACATTTCCGTCTTGCATTCCTTTATTGTGCGCATTTACCGAGTGAACGTTTTTTTTGACCATGTAATTCACCTACCATAGGGTACAAATTTCATCCTGCCTCTCGGCCACACAGAATCTTCCCTTCGTTTCGCTTTACAAACGCTTCGCTCTCTCTCATTAGTTTGGTCTAGTGAACCTACCTGAACAGCTGTGCACATCTTCTCTCTCTCTTTGTATCTTTTATAATTATGATTACAATTATTATTATAATTATCACTCGTACGGTACTTACCGTGTTTTTTCTCGCCGTAAATGTGATGCCTTACGTGTTTCACATGTGTTTTCCTATTATATGATTTACTACTGTGTGTGTAACCTGTGACTTGGATATTCCTATCAATAAGGTATGATCGCTGAATTTTTACTTTGCTTTCTTCCTTAATGTTAATTATTTCTCTAGAATTATAATTATTAAATATTAACATTCCTTCAAGTTCCTTTTTTATTTTAATAATTGTTTATCAAGTGCTATCTTAACATTACTTTTGCGTGCCTTTATACGCGTATTATTGTCGATATCTGTAAGTACTAAGTGCATAGTCTTATTTACGATATCTCGTTCTACAATATCTTTTGCTCCTTCTCTTAGTATTGTATTATATTCTTTTAATGTTTTACCTAATTGTTCTTTATTTGATGTTAACTCTTCTATGTTTCTATCTAGTCTAGCACATACATTTTGTCTTATACCATATTCGTCCATAATGTTTCCCATCATCTTAATAATTGCCTCCATACTAATACTTCCTGGTACTGCCATGTCGAATATGATGTATTCATTTATTGTTTTAAAATTAGTATTATATTATACAACCGTTCACTATTTTTTTATTGCTTTATCTGTTTATTTTTATTATTATTATTTTTATACTCTTGTTACAATTACACCTGTTAGCTTATACATGAATGTATTGTGGGCGCCAGTTGTGTCATTATACACAACAAAATAAACAACATACAAAATATTCATGAATAAACATCAATTATTATACATAAAATCCTATGCACACATTTAACAATAGAGCATACATTTATTTATTAAACGTAGGCGTGTCGAGCCCCACGTTTGGCGCCAAATGTAACAACACTAAATGTTACAACAATAGTAAATTAATTTGTGCTGTGTTAACATTCATACATTACTGATAACGTATATGTATAATTGGAGTTCAGGTGTAATCATAATAAAAGTAGTCCTTTTATGAATAGTAACATGTTTTCATTTCTTTATTCAAATTAAATTTAAAAAAAATAAAAATATAATATTTACTTCGCCATAAAATATTCATTATCAATTGTTTCAATGTTTCTTTGTTGCCGTACATTTATCATACAATAAATCTTGTACCTTATATTAGCGAAACTATGTTAAACATTTCTTCGTTACATTATAAATTCTGACTACTCAGTCTGAATGTGTGCTTTATAAATTTGTTCTTATTTACATTATTATTCTATGCTTGGCATACATCTTAAGGCTTTATAACATTTTAAAAAACTAATCGAATCGTTAGTCTTCTTCTATATTTCCAACTACTTTACTTTATACGCTTTCAAAGAAAATTAAAATTATTAAACCAGTTGTTAATCCTCCAAGCAAGGATTTAAATTATCTTTAAATTAATTGGTCATCATTAAAGAAAATTTTTACCACAGTTAAATTACATTCTCTTATATCTATCTACATAATTTTTCTTTATTTAAAAAATTTTTTTTATTAATGTCTTTTCAATGTCTCTATTCTTTTATAATTATAAATTGTTTTTTCGTCACCTCAATTCTGCAGATCGTACTCATGTCCTCCGGTGATCTGTCGGTCCTCTCCTACTGGATGTCCTCTTGCGTTTTCCGGTTCCACTGGTCGTCCTCCAGTTACTCGTCCTTCATGGTCCCATATGCTGGCTGTAGAATGGAATGATGTGTTGCTCTGAATCAGCTGCTGTTGTTCTATTAACTGCCTCTATTGCTTTGCATATCGTTCCTCTGCTTGATGTTCTCTCGCCATCTGTCTAGAGTGTTGATGTTTGTAGTTGTAGACTGTTTGTAGACGTCCGCTAATTGTAGTTAGTTTTTTTTATTACTTGAACTAACATATTGTCCGTTAGACTTCACAGTTTATAAACAAAAGATTTTGTCGATATTGGACATAGCGTCCAGCTATGTCTGAAGTATTAAAATTCGCATCTCTGACGGACAGAGCTTACCGCAGAGACTGAAGACTGATTGAAGAGTAAATTTGGCTCTCCTGGGCTCGTATTTATATTCACCAAAAAAACCACACCTGTCGTCACAGGATTCTGCAGGTCAGAAGCTGTCAGTGGCATCAGGTCCCCCACCATCGTCCAATTTCACATATTCGCACATTTTTGCCAATTGCAATGTCTAATGCGGATTTTGAAATGATCTAACATTGTCTGATTCAATTACACATATCATACGTAATTATCACAATCATATGTAATTATCACAATGATCGCATCATTAGTGTAATTACTATGCTCTAAAAATCACAAAGAATTCGCACTAAACGTTACAATTACATAGAATTCGCACTGCACACGTGTCTGATTTTATGCATTTTAGAAGTCTTTACACTCTTTCTAATATTTACGGCTTGCTTGTAATTAAATAAAACTTTAATTTAGTATCTATTTGGGGTGAGATTACAAACTTTCAGGTTTGAACAGGCCTCACGCATACACACTATTTACTCATGTACACGCTCTCAGCGGCAATCGCGTGATCTTTCCTGTTGATTCCTGTTCATAATTCAGCTTTCAATTTCACACCTGCTTGTCTATTACTTATTACTAAAATTAATTCAAATATTTATTTTATTTACTACATGCACATACAGCATATCCTTGTACTGTCACAATATATGTATAATAAATAAATTTGTAATAAATAAAATTGAACAAAACAATAGTATAAATTTTCTTGACCTGACAATTAACAAAATTAACAATACACACACGTACAAAATATACAGGAAACCTACCACAACTGACATGGTTATACAAAACACATCAAACCACCCAACACAACATAAACATGCAGCCTTCAACCATATGCTCCATAGGCTAACCAAAATACCCTTAAGTAAACAAGATTATACTGACGAACTCAACACAATCAAATACATAGCAATGAAAAACGGTTACAATCCCAATTTAATAAACAAACTACACAAACACATCAAAAACAAAAATAACAAAACACAAAATACCAATAACACACAACACAAGAAATACATCACACTCACATACCATAACTCCAGCACACACAAACTTGCCAACACATTCAGAAAACACAATTACAAAATAGCATTCAGAACCAACAATACCAAAAAAAACACATCAACGATACAAACAAGGACATAGACAAATACAATAGAACAGGTGTCTACAAATTAAATTGTAATAACTGCAATAGTTTCTACATAGGCCAGACGGGAAGATCTTTTTCATCCCGTTACTCTGAACACTTAAAGGCCCTTTCCAACAACAATATACATTCTGCGTTTGCCACACACATACACACACATAACCATGGCTACACCAACATAGATACTAATATTGAAATATTACACCTCTTACCCAAAGGGCGAGAACTCAACACAGCTGAACAGTATGAAATATACAAACACCACACAACACAACCAAACAACATACTAAACGACCAATTGCAATATAAATCACATACACTTTTCGACACAGTTATACACAAAACAAACAATAATTCGGATCCCCGCGCCAATCCCCTTCCTCTATACACCCCCCCCACTATACCTTCCAACCAACAAACGTTACTAGGTACTGGCAGTCTGTTGCAAAGCTGAAGAAGGCGAACACGATGCCGAAACGCGTTCTACATACAAAACAGACAAGTAAGTTTCACTTGAGAAAGTTTTCAATATTATATAAAGTGTAGTGCAGTGAAAGAAGATGATGAACAAACAAGACAACTATAATACCGCAGACAGAGCGTATTTCATCAGAAGTACAGAAACGCCAAAAAACAAGTAACAAAAACTTCCTTACACATGGCCTTCAATAAAACTTGCCGAAAACACAACATCATACCACCACACGCACAAGTTACAATAAAACAAAACACACATACTGCACTTCAAACCAAACGAAAACTAGAACAACTTAACCTAAATAACATAATCAATTATTTATACCATAAAAAAGACACTCTCAACAAACAGACATACAACTTACACACGAAACTTACACAAATATTACACCACACAGAACTTGAAAATGTAATACAACACACACAAGACAACATAGAAAACTCAAATTGACAATACAAGAATGACATAACAAAAAAATAACGAACCTCACAAAACGCACAATAGAATCAATCCCTGAACTGACACACAAATTCCACACATGCATAGCTAACACAACTAACATTAATTTCACAACTGATGAAATGGATTTATTAAACAAGGGAATGAAACATAATTTGATTAACAATACAACTAACAACAATAACCACAATAGACACATACGTGACATAATTATAGACGCAGAAACAGCTGTACAAAACACACATATTTCTGACCAGGACCCAATACGCCACGACATAAAACGAAAACTCCAACGCACACATATACAACCGAAAAGACACAACGAAATAAAAACACTTAACAGTGTAAAACAAAAGTTACATGAACACAACATAACAATATTAAAAGCTGATAAAGGGAACATAAACATCATAATGGACAAACATCAATTAAACACTAAAATTGAAAATTTCTTTAACGAAAATAATATAACGGAAATAAATAAAGACCCCACACTAAAATTTCAAAAACAGATTAACAAATTTATAAACAACACAAAACATATAATCAAACCAGAAAGCACCAAGTACCTAAAACAAATAAAACCTAACCCCCTATACTAAATGCATTACCAAAAATACACAAACCTAACATTCCCATCAGACCATTAATAAACAACACACAAGCTCCCTCCCACAAAATCGCCATACACTTAGACAAAATAATCAGAGAAAACATTAATCTCTGTAACAACACATCTATCAAAAACAACATCGACCTAGTCAAGAAAACTGAACACATCCACATCCCACACAACTCAACACTAGCATCTTTTGATATCACCAATCTATACACCAATGTCCCAATTCAAGAAACCATACTAACACTAGAAAATTTACTCAGACAAAACAACACACCTGAAACACATATACAAGAGATCATCACACTTACCAAAATAATAACTGAGCAAAATTACTTTACATACAATAACAAGATATACACACAAACAGACGGTCTCCCGATGGGATCCCCCATATCAGGAATACTGGCAGAAATATATATACACAACATAGAACAGAACCACATAATAAACAACAACAAATACACCAACAATATCATTTACTGGTACAGATATGTTGATGACATACTACTTTTATTCAAAGGCAACATAAGACAAGTTGAAAACTTCCATATATACATAAACACAATACACCACAAATTAAAATTTACTTTGGAAATTGAACAAAACAATAGTATAAATTTTCTTGACCTGACAATTAACAAAATTAACAATACACACACGTACAAAATATACAGGAAACCTACCACAACTGACATGGTTATACACAACACATCAAACCACCCAACACAACATAAACATGCAGCCTTCAACCATATGCTCCATAGACTAACCAAAATACCCTTAAGTAAACAAGATTATACTGACGAACTCAACACAATCAAATACATAGCAATGAAAAACGGTTACAACCCCAATTTAATAAACAAACTACACAAACACATCAAAAACAAAAATAACAAAACACAAAATACCAATAACACACAACACAAGAAATACATCACACTCACATACCATAACTCCAGCACACACAAACTTGCCAACACATTCAGAAAACACAATTACAAAATAGCATTCAGAACCAACAATACCATCAAAAAACACATCAACGATACAAACAAGGACATAGACAAATACAATAGAACAGGTGTCTACAAATTAAATTGTAATAACTGCAATAGTTTCTACATAGGCCAGACGGGAAGATCTTTTTCATCCCGTTACTCTGAACACTTAAAGGCCATTTCCAACAACAATATACATTCTGCGTTTGCCACACACACACACACACACACACACACACACACACACACACACACACACACACACACACACACACACAACCATAGCTACACCAACATAGATACTAATATTGAAATATTACACCTCTTACCCAAAGGGCGAAAACTCAACACAGCTGAACAGTATGAAATATACAAACACCACACAACACAACCAAACAACATTCTAAACGACCAATTGCAATATAAATCACATACACTTTTCGACACAGTTATACCCAAAACAAAAAATAATTCGGATCCCCGCGCCAATCCTCTTTCTCTATACACCACCACCCCCACTATACCTTCCAACCAACAAACGTTACTAGGTACTGGCAGTCTGTCGCAAAGCTGAAGAAGGTGAACACGAACGCCGAAACGCGTTCTACATACAAAACAGACAAGTAAGTTTCACTTGAGAAAGTTTTCAATATTATATAAAATAAATAAATATACATACAAGGAATTAAAACCATTGTAGAATTACTAATTTGCTCACACAGATTACAAAAATAAAAGCAATTCTCTAGAGGTGATACGTGATGGCAACCAAAAGGAACTGCAAGAAAGAAGAGAGGAGAGTGTAAGAGAAAACTCTGGCCAGAAATAGAAGGAATCGCTATGAAGAGAGACATGCAAGCAAGGTTGAAGAACAGCAAAACGATATGAACAACAAAGTGAGAGAGAGAGAGAGAGAGAGAGAGAGAGAGAGAGAGAGAGAGAGAGAGAGAGAGAGAGAGAGAGAGAGAGAGAGAGAGAGAGAGAGAGAGAGAGAGAGAGAGAGAGAGAGAGAGAGAGAGAGAGAGAGAGAGAGAGAGAGAGAGAGAGAGAGAGAGAGAGAGAGAGAGAGAGAGAGAGAGAGAGAGAGAGAGAGAGAGACGCCAAAGGTGAACACAGTACTAGTCTCAGAATAAACAGCATGTTATTAGAGAAAGAGGTAGAAATAGTGCCATGAAAAGAAAGGTATAGAAATCGTTGTTAAATAGCATCTTCCTACAAAGCAAGTAAATGTAACACATACATGTGACACAGGATATCATCAATGGAGAACAATACATCCAAAGAAAGGTGGCATAATTTTGTATTCCACCATGGCAGTGTTTACTATGTTTGATTAAATATTTTTTATAAGAAGCAATTTTAAAACCTATTGTTATGTAAATACTTAAGTATGTGAAGATGTAAATAAAATAGGAATACCATTCAAAAACAATAACACCTGGGGTACATATGCAACAACACATATATTTGCATATTTAACCATGGCAGTATTTTTGTAAATAATTCATAGAGAGAAGTTGTTAGTAATAATTTTAAGTAGTGTTTGTGTATGTACAGGCAAAAATTACAGGCTCTAGCTTCTCAATTTTATGGTGTGTGTGTGTGTGTGTGTGTGTGTGTGTGTGTGTGGGTGTGTGTGTGTGGTCTACCAACAGAAACAGGTATTGTGCTGCAAATGGGGACGATCCCTGTGTACGCATGTATTTTGCTTGGTTAGAGAACTCCTGTCCAGACATGAATGAATTAATAACAATAATTAAACATGCTTATTTAATCAAATTTGAAGTCTACAACACACACTTTTGCAATTCAGACAATGCCATAGGAAGAAATGCACTTTCTTTCCACTGCCACTGGAAGATGCAAATAACTTATTCATGGGGCCACTCTTAAGGTTTTATTAGACAGGAAATTGGCATCAACATCATCATCGTTGTCATCGTCTCATATCCAGAAGCTGCACACACACACACACACACACACACACACACACAAGTAAAAAATAAATAATTAGTTTGTTCAAAACAAAGAAACAACTAACAAAGAACTGAAGTATGAGCTAGTGAAGTAAAATCAATACGAAAATGTAAATAGTACAAGTAAAATAAGTAATATGGAATTTTAAGTATTATTAAAAATAATTTCTCTAATCAATTTAGAATGGGTGCTGTCTTGTAAACAATAATTATGTTTACTTAAAGTAAATATTATTTTATTAAAATATTAATAAACTTACAATTTAATTTAACAAAAATACAATACTATTTCTGCAGATTATTTGCTAAGATTTAAAATTTTAATAATCATTCAAAGTTGATATTCCTGTCAGACACCAAAGAAATTTACAAGAATTTTACAATTGTTTTTTAATGTGTTTTATGTTTTGATGTTATAGATTATTACTATTTTGTGCTACACATAAGAGGCATAATAGTATGTCAGTGTATCTTCTTAAAAAGGGAATATTCTGAATAATCATTCTTTTAAATTACTATTTTTTTAATTGTGCATAAATAATATAAGTTTGCTTCCCTTTTATGTAGACTTCAGATAGCTGTGACTAATTTAAAAATAGCAAATTTCCAGAAACAGCTTCTTTTGAGCTGATTTTTTTGTAAATGATAGGTTTAGTGTTTACCTAAAAGTTTATCCAAGTTCCAGACTTCGAACCGCCCATTTTCCCTGACTTTTCACTTCTGGCAAACAGCGGAGCGCGAGTCACTGAAGTTTTCCTTCAGTTTTCCAATGATAAATCACCAAATCAGAAAAATAAAAGTACCAGCGTGATCCCTGAAAAATTTCCTATCGATCTGTGTTAGTCGTGCATTTTTTAAATGCAACATAACCAACAACAAAAATTGAAACTTGCAAAAATGTGCATTTTCAGATTTCCGTTAATAATGAGTGAAATGATTTTTTTCTTCATAACAAAATTATAGAGTATAGTATTCCAATAGACGAATTTCCATACTAATTTTTATCCTAAAATATTTTGTCATTAAGCCACAATAAATTTTTCAAGTTGACAGAAATTTTTCAAAATTTGGTCAGTCATCACCCTGACATCACAGGACAAAGTTTTTTTTAAAAAAATACTCGTATTTTCATTCTCTATCAGCTAGTGAAATAAGTTTGTTCTCTCATAGCTTTCAAAATAATAATTTTTAACTTTTTTATTGTGCGCGCATGTGTGCTTTTAAACAGCGAATGGCCACGTGGCTGAATCAAGTATACATATGTGCCACCAAGTGGCAGCACTATGTACTGCACATTTGCACACCAATTGTACATATAGTGATGTGATGAAGCATTTTTGTTAATTGTGATATTTATATATTTTTTTAATTACCTACAGGAGTTTAATTCAGAACTTCTACTTCTACATCTATTTATACTTCTACTTATAATTCGACAACTTTAGAATTCTGTAGAGAAAGTGTTTTCTTTTCGTTTTTAATATAACCTGTTTGGGTAATTTTTTGAACAAAACTACATAGAAACAAAAGAAGTTTGCAAAAATTCTGAAATCGTACGGGTAGATGTAGATGTGGAAGTAGAAGTATAAGTTCTGAATTAGGCTCCAGTTGAGGTATAATGTGAAAAAAAGGTCATTATTGGTGGTTTGAAATGATGTGCGATAAATGAAGTTTTTTTTTGTAGAAGACAATAGTGCTCTATTAAAAAAATTAAAATGTTTTCTATTGAAGAGTATTATTATTTTTTTCAAATAATCATTACCACGCCTTCAATTTGTTTATCCATGTGTCTCTTGAGAATCGAATACCATCCCTTTTTATATGGGTTTCAGTCGATTCTTCTTTTCTTACTTAGAGAATGAATGGTACCATTACTTACGTCATCAGAATCATCATCACAGTTTTCACTAGGGTTAACTGCATGGAAGTAGTACCGTCAAGGTCACACCGCTTACTTACAGCGTTGCCACTAAGCAACAGTTTCCCTTTCTTCCGAAAAATGCTACACTAGTAAGCAGGACTACTTAATGTAAAGAATACAACTAAGTGATTTTTAAATTAAATATTTACTTTGTTGTTGTCAATAAGGCTTCCATTAAAATCATTTTTTGTTCTTTAAACTGTTGAACATTCTAAAATCAATGACAATAGAAGACAGAAAAAACAATGACACATTTTGAAGGTTCATAGATGCCTACAGCAGACATTTTATAGATAAAATTTAATGTTATTTAAAGTAAAAAACATGTTAAAATCTTACGAGTATCACACAGTTGTTCTGATTTTGTAAGATAGTGTAATGTAAGGTTAACTTGCGTTTTACTGTATTTTTTTAAGTAAAATTTTACAGGGAGAAAGTTTCTAATACATACATTAGAATACAGTGTTACATTGTCAATAACTGCTAATAATAATTACATCACAATTAATACATTGTTAATAATTAATTAACAATTAATTTCCATAACTTATACATAATATTCAATGCGACGCTTCAGCTATAGTTTGTTTGAATGAATTTTCATACGCATCCTGTGTCTTAAGCTTGACCCATTTAATTATTGAAGAGAAACCGCACTATTCGTGACTCCGAAAAATATTCTATTTTTATTTCCTCCTTATTAATAATTAAGTACAAAAATTATAACTATACTATAAGACGTTACATGCACAAGTAGCATAAAAATAGTGGTACGTATAAACGTGAAACAAATTGGATTTCTTAAGAAAATAAGGATAATTTTATAAAAAACAATACAAATACCTCATGAAATAAATTTAAAATTCCTTATTCATATGTTAATATATTATAAATCTTTAAATATAGAATTTAAATTTATAATTCTATATTTTATGATTTGTCCTTACAAATTTTATAATTAAAATTTTCGTTATTTTATAAACTATAGAATTCCTTATGACTATTACAAATAAGCAATATGTTGAAAAACTGACCTCAAATAGGGTTAGTCACACAATTATCACTTTGCAAAGTGATAGCACAGAGCACATTCATAACACTCCTGAAGAAAACACGCACACATGGTTTTTTGTTTCAATCAAAATAGAAAATACTACGCTTCGCTAGACACATTTACCACCTATATACATTTTTTAACACTCCTGTAGTAATTCGTCTTCAGATTCACTGGACTCAGGTTCGCTGTCACTACTCACACGTAAGTGTCTGATGAAGGGCTCCACTGTGGTGTCTCTCGTGCACTGCTTTGAGTAATCGGCTTCTTGTAGTGGCTCAGCATGTCTTACGCACTTCTCCGAGTCTTCCTGAGTTATCCTGTCCAAAGCTTTGTGTGCAAGTAGTTCAATATCGGCTAATCTGAAAGTCGTATTCTTGTTTGCAACATACCGTTTAACTTGGGCGCATGTCAGCTTGATCGGATTATACTGACATTGATATGGTGGCAGGCGCACTACTGTATGTCCCATTTCATTTGCCAGTTGATCCAATTGGTACGTCTTCTTGGCCGTTCGGATCTCTTCTTTAGAAAGAAGTCCATCCCTGGTTTCAGCTGTAGAAAATGAAATTCTCTTCTTACGCAGCCACTCCATGATATCCGCTTTACGCCAGTTTGAAAATGGTGGTTTATCTATTTGTACAGAATGATAGCTGGCATTATCCATCACGATGACAGAGCCTTCTTCCAAGGAGCACAACATACCAACAAACCAGCTCTTAAAAACTTCAGCAATCATTTCTGTGTGGTAGTCAGATTCAGCGGAATGCTTTACTGCCACGAAAGACAAGTTTGGCACCTGCTATGAAACCTGTACTTGCGGATCCAGCATGTGCAATAATCAGCCTTTACCAGTAGGTACTTTCAGCCCACCGTCCCCTCTGGAGTCTTGCCAGATGTATTTATTCGTATGATTCTGTGATATCAGGTTTCATCCAAATAAATTATAGGCCTGTTGTCCTCCATATGATGTACATGCATGGTTCTCAAAAACTTCGCTCTCAAGGCAGCAATGTCTCTGCGCTCCATTAAAAATTTTCGTCCATCGTTGAACTTCTAAAATTTAAAACCAAGCACTCTCAGAAGGCGAACTACGGAGGCTTCTGACCCAGAATAATTGATTTTCTGACAGAGATCAGCTCGAATTTTGCTTGCAGTGAGGTATTCCCCTCGGTCATAATATTCTAGTACGGTCCTGCGGACTATTTGTTTATTAAAATCGTCCAGTTCAGTGTTTTTGTGTTCCCGTTTATACCCTTTCCTTGGAGAACTGAACACAATGCTCACGCCTTGATCATCTGCCGAAGCAACGGTATTGCTAATACGTTGCACCAACTTTTCAGAAATGCCACAAACTTCCCCTGGCAATTTTCAAATTTGTGCAAAGTTTATGTTCCTCTTGGCTTCTTCATTTACGCAAGATTTTTAAAAAACTTGTAAACGTTTGCTACAATGACTTTACTTTGTTTTCTAATGTCCTCTCGGCCCGCACGTACACCACCGCTGCTTGTACCCAAACTAAATGTAGGATACTGTACCTTAATATCACTCATAATAAATACAAATTCAATTAATTTCAAATTATACCTTAATTTGATCCATCAGGCGATCTTGTAGTTAAATATTCCACTACATGTTTCGGGAATTAAATTCCCATCATCAGATAAAACTTCTTCTTCATAATATATAGGAGTCGTCGGTGAAATGATTAAAAAAACACATACACACACTAATGAATAAAACAAACACAACTGTTACAAATGACATAATTAAAACACCGTACACACACCGCTAACGAAGACAGTATTCAAGGTCAAATTAACATTTATAATGTGTAATGGCACAGCCATGTATGTTTACAAAACGTTTTGTTTTGGCTGACACTTATTACAGATCTACGTCTGACCTAATGCAACCTCTTATTTATCTGTACAAATCAGGTTTTTACGTTTCCACCAAACGTGTTGGTAGGCTGACGTGATCGTACTGCATACAAAATAATACAGTAATGTAATTACAGTACTGTATGTGTTTATTTGTCATTTTCAAAATAAAATACGCAAACTTTAGTTGTTAAATTCAAAATTTACATATTCATTACATTTACGATGATACGTTGATACGTATATATACAATATTATTGGTACTGTATATGTAATTGTTAATATGTATAATAAATATGTCCTTAGAAAAAAAAACGCGTTATAGCGAATTCGTGTTATGTGGGGTCGCGCAAAGCGGGGTATGATTTGTATTCCGCTGCTGTTCTACTAGTGCTACTAGTCTGTATAAATGAGGTAGGGCAGGTTTTTCTTGGCAACACTGTGCTGTCGGCTGCCGCTCTGGTCTGGCTCACGCGTCGCTCTGTGCTACCGTTTGCCTATTCTGTTCAACTAGGTTATGTTAGTTTTTATTAAACTGTGAACTGTGATGTGAAGTGAAAAAAAGTACAAGTTTATTTTTTACTTCTTTAGTTATTTATTGGATTGCAAATCGATATTTAAGTATAAAACTGAAATGGACGGAAGAAAAAGACTAAGTGGGGCGGCATACAGACGGAAGGCAGAAGAAAAGAAACAAAAAGAAGATGACACCCTTAAAAAAGTAAGAAAATTAGAATCGTTTTTTAGTTATGAAAAAACTGAAAACAAAATTTCTGAAGAACCAAAAATTCATGTAAGTAATCGTAATACTGGTGGTACTGGTAATGAATGCAAAACAACCAACCAAGGTTCTAGCACTTCTGATGTAAATAATGAGATTCTTTCAGAACCCTCAACATCGGCATCTCCTGGTCTAGACAAAAATAATTACAGTATAATTTGTTTGCCAGACAATGATCCATATCAGTGGGTCATTACTGACGAAACAATTGATTTCTTAATCAAACAGGGTATAAAACAAATTTCGATTCTGATTTTTCAAAGTCAGTTCGTCTATATCATGATGGTAGAAAGAGGTACTGTACTGATAGTTTATTTAAAACAAAGCTTTTGAATGGGTATGTTGTAAAACAAGAATAGTTAGTTTATTCACCAAGTCAGGGGTCTCTATATTGTGCTCCTTGTATGCTTTTTGGAGGCCTATCTGGGTTTGCTTCAAAATCAGGGTTTAATGATTGGATTCACGCTGTACAACGTATATCTCCGAAAATGAAAACTCATCCTCTCAAAGAGATTGTGCAATTACATTTAAAACCCGAGCAAATGAATTATCTAGAATTGACAAAAAGTTAGTAACTGTTTTTGAGCAGGAGGTCCAGTATTGGAGGAATGTACTACAGTGGGTAATTTCTGTCTTTAAAAAATTATCTTCTCGAGGACTAGCATTCCAAGGAGATAACGAAGTATTTGGGTCAGAGCATAATGGCAATTTTATGATGTGCCTTGAATTAATAGCTGAGTATGACCCCTTTCTATCTGCTCACATTTCATGCTATGGAAATCCAGGTAGCGGAAGGACGTCATATTTGAGTCCAGTAATTTGTGATGACCTTATTAAAATTATGGGAGAGAAAGTAGTCTCTAAGATTGTTGAAGAGGTCCAGTTGTGTAAATATTATTCAGTAATAGTTGACTCATCTCCAGACATTACTCATAACAACCAACTAACCTTCTTCATTGTTCGTTATGTAAATGAGATAGGGGAGGCACATGAGAGATTTTTAACCTTCTTCAAAAGTCCTGGGCACAGAGGTAAAAACCTTGCAGACGCAGTATTGGAGATATTAAAAAGTATAAATCTAGAGATATCTGATTGTAGGGGTCAAACTTATGACAATTGTTCAAACATGTCAGGTATATATTCTGTTTGCAAGCCAGAATCAACGCAATCAATCCACTAGCTTTCTATATTCCCTGTGCTGCCCATTCAGCAAATTTGAGTGGTTCTCAAGCAGCAGAGTGTTGTCGGGAGTCTGTAACATTTTTTGACTTCTTGCAAAGTATTTTTAATTTTTTTTCCTAGTTCGACACAGAGATGGAATTTGCTTTTATCATATTTTGGTCCAAAAAGCTCAACATTGAAATCATTAAGTCAGACTCATTGGAGTGCACGAGAAGAAGCGTGTAAAAATCTAAATTTAGATGGGACAGCTATATTCAATGCTCTTAAGTCATTTTCCGAAGATGCCACCCAAAAATGTTTGGACCGAAACAAAGCTAAAGGTTTACTGAAGCAGTTAACTCATACTGACACAGCATTTATGTCTAGCCTTTGGGGTGCCATATTCCAACAGTTTGGGAAGACAATGGAAAAGCTACAAGCAGAAGATTTGGATGTCTCTGCTGCCAAGGAACTTTATGAATCGTTGATTGGTTATCTTGAAGAAATTAGGGAACTGTATCATGAATACAAATCCCAAGCTGTAAAAAAGATAAATGAGACAATGACACTAACACTAAATAAAACATCATCAGAACTTAATATGACCTCACCTAAGAGGAAGAGGAAAAAGAAACGATTTTTTGATCAGTCTGACTCTGACACGAGTGAAGAGGAAGGTGATAATTTATCTACACATGAAGATAAAGGATCAAAAGAAATACACTTAAATGAAAAAAAGCTTAACTCAAGTTTTTCTGCTGTAATTGACACATTGAAGGAGGATTTGGAAAAAAGAATATCTGTGTACACATACTTTGCGTCTAGATTTGATTTTATTTCCAAACTTACAAATCTTGAACCTACTAGTATAATAAATTCAGCAAAAGAACTGTATGAACTGTACAATACGGATTTGGAGAATAGTCTAATAAATGATTGTATCCATCTTAAAGGTTTCATAAAAAATATTAAACGTGAAGTGCTAAACAAGAAAGGTGAAAAAGTAGAAAAACTCTGGACTTTGCCAAGTTTGAATAAAATGTTAATTGAAAGAAACTTACAAGAACTTTATCCTAATATGTGTGTTGCGCTGAAAATTTATAACTGCACAGCTGCAAACAACGGTTCAGCTGAAAGATCGTTTTCTGTTTTAAGAAGAGTGAACAACTACATGCGGTCAAGCCAAAGACAAGAGCGACTTGTAAGTGCAGCAGTTCTGTGTACTGAGTCAGATATAACTAACACGCTAAGTTTTCACGAAATAATCAATGATTTTACTCACAGTAAAGCCAGACGAAAACCGTTCATTATGTAAGGTAAGATACATTTTTACAGACGAAAACCGTTCATTATGTAAGGTAAGATACATTTTTACTTATCAGGTTTGGTTAAATGCTTTTCACTGAACTTACTGTAATTCCGTAATGTATTAAAAATAATCAATGTCAAAAACACTGCTTACTTTTTAATTCCATGTCTAATTATTACAATGTTAAGAGTAAATATTTAAGAAATACCATCATAATTTAAGTGAAACTGTGAAATATAAAAAAATACGACATAACTGTGATAAAGAGTAAAAAGAATAAATTTTCTGTAGACTACATCCTACATGAATTATATGTCAATGTCGAGAGAATTACGCCATTTAAAATTACGTTGTAACTTGTAATACCTACAACGCTACAACAGACTGCCATCATATGTTTATGTTTACCTATTATAATGTACTCAACTTGAGCTGGTATGTCTGTAAAATCACGGCTTGTTTCCTTGTTTGAGTCGTAAGTTTGTGTGGGTGGGGGTGTGGTGCGTGGGGGGCGGCATATTACTTAGAGCACAGGGGCACACAATACCTAAATACGGGCCTGGGCCCAGGTATTTTAAAATAATTTCACAAATAGTTTGTTTACCTAATCTAGCAAAGGCAGGTGTGGTATTGCAGCCCCCAAAAGCATGAATAAACACAATTATTTCTTTCAGTTCTGGAAATTTGAAACTTTTTTGAGTATATACCTCATCTTGCGATCTTCCAATTTTTCTTTTGAAAAAGTAGACATTTTCTTGAACATTTGCTGCATAGTGTGCTAAAAGGACCAATAAGTCAATATCTTCACCGACGATTATAACATCATAATTCTGCGTTTTACCCGTCCGATTTCAGAAATATTGCAAATTTCTTTTGTTTCTATGTAGTTTTGTTCAAAAAATAACCAAAACAGATTATATTAAAAATGAAAAGAAAAACACTTTCTCCACAAAATTTTAAAGTTGTGGAAATATAAGTAGAAGTATAAATAGATGTGAAAGAAGAAGTGCAAGTTCTGAATTAGGCTCCTGTAGGTAGTTTAAAAAAAATATAAATATCACAATTAACAAAAACGCTTCATCACAACACTATATTTACAATTAGTGTGCAAATGTGCAGTACGTAGTGTGCTGCCACTTGGTGGCGCATATCTATACTCAATTCAGCCGCGCGGCCATTCGCTGTTTAAAAGCGCACATGCGCGCACAATAAAAAAGTTAAAAATTATTGTTTCAAAAGCTATGAAAGAACAAACTTATTTCACTAGCTGATAGAGCATGAAAATACGAGTATTTAAAAAAAAAACTTTGTCCTGTGATGTCAGGGTAATGACTGGACCAAATTTTGAAAAATTTCCGTTTTCAAATTGAACAATTTATTGTGGCTTAATGACAAAATATTTCGGGATAAAAATTAATATGGAAATTCGTCTATTGGAATACTATACTCTATAATTTTTTTTATGAAGAAAAATCATCATTTCACTCATTATTAACAGAAATCTGAAAATGCACATTTTTGCAAGCTTCAATTTTTTTTGTAGGTTATGTTGCCTTTAAAAAAATGCACGACTAAAACAGATCAATAGGAAATTTTCTGGGGAACACGCTGGTATTTTTATTTTTCTGATTTGGTGATTTGGATATTTATCATAAGAAAAATCGACGAAAACTTCAGTGACTTGCACTCTGCTGTTTGCCGGAAGTGAAAAGTCACGGAAAATCGGGGAAAATGGGCGGTCCGAAGTCTGGAACTTGGATAAACTTTTAGGTAAACACTAACTAAACATATCGTTTAAAAAAAAATCAGCCCATACGTGGCTGTTTCTGGAAATTTGCCTTTTTTGCTCTTTTTTTTTTCGATAGTCTTACTAGGCTAAGATGCTTCAGATGATGGGTTGTCCCTGGTTACACACTTTCACGGCAAACTAATACTGATTACTAAAATGGTGTGTTATGCTAACACCCTTTTCCAGTCAGCTTAAAGTGTCTATATACCTAACTGGATATCTTGCACTTTCACAGAATAGCACTACTATATTTCCCGCAGCAACTCTAGCAATTTTCTAACTTGTGTCTGTGGTGATTGGGAAGTCAATTATCATGTACCAAGTGGCAATTACATGTTATCGATTCCAAAGAGAGACTGATCTATCCGTTAAAAGTAATTTTCAACTGAATTCGGAAATCACATAGGTTCTTAGGTAACCTCTACTCATGATTTTCTACAGATAATAAAAGTTCTTGTCGAAGAAGGCTTCTGAACAGAACAATTCTTGTTCAAAAAACCTGAATATTTTTACAAATGAATTTATGGCCATAAACCCTTTTTACTTATAAACCATACATTTAGTTACTAATTTTTAAAATAATTACCGTCATTAATTAGATCGAACATTTTTATTTTGAACATTCTGATATGTCCCATCTCAAAAATTTACATATCACAAAAATTATTTAAATTAACATGCTTTTCATATAAATATTCAATAAAATAATTTTGTACCCTCACACGTGCATACTACAAACATGGCTACACATCCTTACACACCATTCCACTGTACTTAACATTTTGAGTGCGATATTCTTACGAACAGTTCCACAGTGTTTCCCTTCATTGTGGATACAGAAGGTTTTCCTGATTTATTAATTTTTTTATTCTACCACCTTGGTTTATGTTCAGTATTCTTGTGTGTATTTAGGTGGAGTATTTGCTTCATTATCCTACTGGGACCTAGACTTTGACCCTTGTTCATGAGGTCTTCCCACTGAGACAAATACCAGATCTTCCAATCGAATTATGAGGGGGTACCCAAAAATAACCGGAATAGCGCTGCGATTGGCGGAGCTTACATAGTATGCATTTCTCCCGCTAGGCGAGCGTAGCGCAACTCATTCCGAGTTCAGTGCCGTCATTGTTGTCGCCTGGGAAGGATGTGTCCGGTCACAGTAATTCGTTTTGTAAAAGCAGTTTTGCTTGCTCCTCGTTTTTTGTCATGGTGGATTTAAGTGAACAGCGCGCTGCTGTGAAATTTTGCTTCCTGCTTGGGAAAAACGCCGCAGAAACTGTTGTGATGTTGAAAACAGCTTACAAGGATAGGTGCTATGGGAAAAACTCAAGTGTACCAATGGTTTTCTCGTTTCAAAGAAGGTGAAATGTCAACTGATGACAAACCTCGTTCTGGACGTCCGTCAACTTCCAGAACTGACGAAAATGTTGAAAAAGTTCATGCAATCGTGCTTGAAGACCAACGACAGACCATTGAAGAGATTAGTAAGTTATCTGGAACAACTTGGAGCTCGGTTCAGCGAATTTTGTCAGAAGATTTGGGGATGAGAAGGGTCACTGCAAAATTTGTGCCTCAGGTCCATTTCAGTGCACCAGTTTTTAGCAAAAAACAACATGACTCCCTTGCCCCGCGCCCCTTACTCACCTGACCTCGCTCCGTGCGATTTCTTCTTGTTTCCGCGAATGAAGAGGGACATGAAAGGACGTTTTGTCGATGTGGAAGCGGTAAAGAAAAAA